>CM062806.1:614990459-615205459 GCA_031772625.1 Pinus tabuliformis | reverse complement strand
TCCCCGGCCGACGGGGTTGTCACCCTCTCAGGCGCCCCCTTCCAAGGGACTTGGCCCAGGTCCACTGCTGAGGACGCTTCTAAAGACTACAATTCAGGCACCGCCGCCGCCCGATTTTCATGCTGGGCTATTCCCAGTTCGCTCGCCGCTACTAGGGGAATCCTTGTAAGTTTCTTTTCCTCCGCTTAATTATATGCTTAAACTCAGCGGGTGTTCTCGCCTGAGCTGAGGTTGCAAAGTTGGAGCTAAATCCGCCCTACCCCATGGGAGGACAAGAGAGAGCAAAGCAAGTTCGAGCGATGCCACACAAAGCCCGCATCGGCTAACTCCGACTGCCCATCCAAAGGACCGAAAGGAATAGAACAGGGTAGAAAACAAAGCACAAACAAAGCACAAGCCTCCCAAGCCCCGTGCCTTCGGCAAAAGGGGGGAATTGAAGGGGACGACGACCAAGAAGGACGAGGGTGGCCACCCCGGGAGCTCGCACTGCGTTTCGTCCTTCTGGAACACCAATCCACAACAATCCCACCTTTTCTCCGTAAAGCTAGGGGCCACGAGGAAGAAGGGAAGAGAACAACAAGAGAGAAAGGGATATATCAACCGTGGCTACCGGCTCACAAGACTGGTCAAAATGTGCAAAATGAGGCTACCAAAATTCATAGTGATGTTGCAGTCAACTTTTGAAGGTCTTCCTCAACTCCAAATTGAGATCATGATACCTCATTGGAAAGCTATTTGTGTCTAATTATCAATTGACTCATCAAGAAATTCATTAAGTCCTTCCATATAGGAGAAAAATTTATTTTACTAATGTCACTCTAGAAGTGCATCAACCCTCCTGAGGCAAATGATGTTTTCGACATTTCTCCCAACCATGAAACCTGTGTAAAAACTAAAAGAGGTTTTTCTTCTTGGGTCTATTATGGATGAAACCCTCTCTCACTTTTGTCAAATTCATTTTTTTCTTACTTAGAAACAAAAACCCTAAGAGAGGGAAATGAGCCTTACCTAAGCACAACTGAAGCACAAACAAGGTGTAAAATGACCCATTGGAACCTAGAATAATGATGAAAACTCTTTGAATGATGGTACACTCAGTTGAATGGTGACATGAACCAATACTTGGAAGACTTTGGAAGGAGTGTATCATTTGAATTCTAGACCTAATACCTAGTGACCAAATTTTACCTGAAGACTCACCGAAATGATAAAATTTGACTAAAACACTCCAAGACCACTTTGTAAGAGCTTGTTTGATTACTGGTGGAAGGCTGCAAAGACTGAATCTAACACTATGTGTGTCAGTGTCTACGTGTATGCGCTATCATGATTATGGTTATGCAGCAATGGTGAAGGTCGTTATGCATGAGGTCGTTGTATGCAATTAGGTCATCATGATGATAACGGTACATTACGATGTTAATGTGTTGGCTGAGATAGAGAAGGAGATGTAGATAATTAAAGCGAAGTTGTAACATTGGACCTCGAGGAAAGAGGATGTCATCATATAGGTTTGGATGTTGGGCATGTAGGTATGTTAGTTAATGGATTTTCATATGAATTAGGTTTATATGCATTAATTTTATGTACGTGTCTATTGATGTTATGGTTACATACATGATAGATGGTAGTTGATCAGTGAAGTCATATGCACATGTGTCACATAGTTATGAATGATAGTAACTTGTGGTTGTATGCTTTGTTATTGTTGTTTTATGTTAGATATCTTGATGATTAGGTTATATGTTGTTGTTGAGTGTGTTATAGGTTAACTTCTTATTGTTATATGATAGTTAGCTTGATGATTAGGTTATATGTTGTTGACGTGCATGATATATAACTTCTTGTTGTTATATGCTAGTAACTTGATGATTCGGTTTATTACATTAAGACCTTGATGTTATATGTATTATGCTAAATTGGATTGGCCTATGCATATGGTTAGGGTTATGACATTAAGGTGTGAGTCGACTTGTTTGTGACATTGTGTTGTACTAATCTAGACTGATCATACATATTTGATTGTTATGAATGAACGACAAATGTTTATGAACTTATGATGTGAACATGTTAGCTAGTGACTAGTATGGATATCATGACCTTATTTGTGGTTGAGTTGATATGTTGTGAAGTTATCTCGTGCTAATATTGATTGATTGTGCAGACAAGATAACCTCCCTTGAGATACATTAACGTATGAATTTTCTTATGTGTCTACTTTGTGCTTGATTGTTTGATTATGATGCCTATTTTGTGTTTGAGTGTTTGGTGTCTATCATGTCATAGAGTTGATTTATTTAACATGGTATGTTTGCAAGCTGGTTGAATATTTGATGAATTGCATAATACGATTATGTGTTCAAATGATCTTGTTTTAAGCTGATTGTACTAACAAATATGTGTTGAGACAACTGATATGCACTTGAGTGTAAGTAGGTGAAATTTGTAGCGTTATGTCTAATGACTTTGACTTGACTATGGATTATGATACGATTGTTAGTCTTGGTAAAGGTTGATTTCAAATTGATAGATATGATATTTGGAACATGTGGTTGACATTTGTGAATAGTTGCAGGGTAACATGCTTGGTATTAGTGTGACAAGGTAACAATTGATTTGTTTATATAACTAAAATTTGGATGATGTGATAGCGCATAATAAGACTTAATCGCAGCAAGATAATTGGTAAAATAAAGCAATTGGGTAGTAATTCCTTTGGCCATGTTGGAAACCATAATTCCAAATGAATGGGTGCTTTACATATAGGAAGCCTTCTTAACCTTCACTTTATCTGACATTATGGGGATATATGCTATATTCATGACAATGTGATTGACAAGTACATTAGCTAATCTCTAGTTACAGGTGGATCTATCAAGGGAATTGGAGTCCCTTGAGACATGGCACAAATGTGCTATGCTACAAGTCAACGTACTTGGCATAACAAGGTAAGATAATTGGTATATTTCTATATTTATTTATACATTGAAAATTATGTGTTTATGGTAGTGTGATGCAAGGAGTTGCATGGTAAAAGAGGTTTCCATGAAATATTGAAGAAGGCTCGGGTTGATATTTCCTTGGGAACCATGGGATTGAGTCATGGTCTCTATTGTTAGTCTTGTACTTTCGATATTTTGTGAATTATTTTCACTTGATTTGCGACTTTTTTATGTCAGGTGTATGGCCATACCACTTTGTTTCTGGTATCATATTATTATTGGTTTTCTATAGCTTTATTCTTCATTTCCTCTCGGGCTTTCCTTTATTGTTTTGAGAGCCTTGGGAATTGGTTGGGAAAGAGGAAATTTAATGGTGCTCTGGGAGATTTCTGTGGTACCGCTAGGTAAGGTAAGACCTAGATGAATCTCGGTGCATGTATAAGGTAATAATATGACAATCAGTTGGAGTGGTGCGGTCCATTGGTGTAAATGGACAGTGGGAGTACAATCATGAGAAAGGTAACAAGAAAGTTAAAGTGAATGGATGTGAGGCATATGATTCCTTGGCTATGTTGGGAATGATTGTTCTCAATGTTGTGCATGATGTGCATGGATAAAGAGATTTCTCTTAACCTTGACCTTATGCCATCTAGTAATTATGTTGTTATCATGATTATGTTGGTGTCTATATATGTACATATGTATGTATGCATGTCATTGTTTGACTAGATCATTATTTTTTTATGTTGATGTTTATATGTATATATGTGTATGTATGCATATCATTGTCTAACAAGATCATGATTATTTTATGCAAATGTGTATGTATATGTATCTATGTATCTATGTCACTGTCTGATAGGGTTGTTAGGAATCATTCTTGTGGAGGAATAATTGCTTATGCAGGTGAATGACATGATGAGGTTCCTGGTCTTATGGGAATCTAGTGGGAAGAGTATTCATGACAAATATATGAGGTCAGTATCACATGGATATGAATTGATATTGGATTCGTGTATTATGCCTATGTTTATGTTATGATAGGTAACGCCGAAGGATACATTAGTGGGATGAAAATAATGTGCTTTGTGACATGCTAGGATAAGCATAGATGGCAAAGAGACACTGGAAGCAAGGTTGCTTGGTAGAGACAGTGTGGTTTTGGATGTGTGGTACTATTGTTGTGCAAATGTTGTATATGTTGTACATGTTTCATCTGTGATGTTGTGCACATGTGGTGGTGTGTATATATAGTTAAAGAGTCATGTAAGTCGAATAATCATGAGGAAATTCAAAGAGTCACAAGGGCTAGTTTCACCCTTGGCTATATATACCCCTCATTTGTACATGCAAAATACTTTTCACCTTGGCTCCTCCCACATAGCCTTGAGAATCTATAATATTTTCTTTGAGGAGCGAGCAATGGCTCCAACGCTTCACTATTGGGGCTAGTGATGTATGGTGTACAAATTTGTCTTGGAACTTTTGCTTAACTCAAAAGCCTCTCACAGGCCAGCATGTTTTCACACATGTATTGTATTTATTTGTTAGACCATTCTTTGGACGCTTATAATGCATATTAATTTAACTTGTACTAAGAGAGTTAAACTATTTTGGATTTTTTAGTGCATATGATGTTGGAAGTGTTTTGTATTAGTCTTTATCATAGTCTCACCTATGTGGACTACTCTGTTAGACACTAGACATACTCATTCTTGTAAGCTTTTTATAACAACTGCCGCACTCATGTGGACTACTCCACTTGGTGTTGTACGTGCTATATGTTCACCTTTGTGTGTGTGACTTTTGCATCCGTCTGGACTACTCCATCAGAAGTTCCGTAGATCCTATTGTGTGGTGTGCCTCTACTTGAGTTGGGATTGCTCCCTTTCAACTTGAGACTCACTCTCACCCTCCCCCTCTGTAGTGAAACAACTTTGACACAAGTGACACTAAGCACTCACCAGGCACACGAATCTTGTTGTTTGAAGACTAAGTGAACCACTCTCATGTGCTGACAAGCAAGAGCTAAGGCATATCTTTAAGATAATAGTTGTTGAGTCCCAATTTTTCTCATTTCTGATGGTGTTTCTGAGGTATTAATCCCTTTATTTTGAACCTTTATTAATCCTTGAACACCCTCTTTTACCATCTTTTGTGTATTTTGACCAAGAAGGTGTTATGAACTTGAAGGTATGCAAATTATTTTAAAATGTATCATTTTACTTTAATTCCTAAGTATTTTCAAAGTTAAAACATTATCTAATCGAATCACCTACAATGTCAAAGGAGCTGACCACATCTTGTGCAGATCAACCATTTTCTGAAGCGGTTTTGAGATTCCTGTAGCTACTCTACAATTTCCTGCAAGTTCGTTGATTTCCTATAGACACAAAGATTTCCTGTAACCACCCTAATTTCCTGCAGTGATATCCATGGTTGAGCATGTTCTGGTTAGCCTCGAGGAAAACGAAGACATGGGTTTTGTTGAGAAAGTCACTAATATGGATGTTGTCCTATTTTTCGCCTCAAAATTTCCATTTAAATTGCCCAGACCTTCATTCATTTTTCAGATGGTCGTATTAAGAGGCAGTTCTAACAGCTTCACGAAATCTATTCAATCCATGCTTTCAATCATGGATCGAACTCATCATGCTTATTTACGTTATCTTTGTGAAATATTGTTAACCAACTGTTGTAGGATGTTAGATTTTCTAATTTGAGGCATATTATGACCATGTATTTGTATAAAATATATTTATGTTTATTAGGAGGGGGATAAAGAGGATCTGGAGAGAAGAAGGACAAATTGAATATATCATACCCTATATTATTGCATATTTCCATATTAATATAATACTTTATGTTCTGCTGAATTTCATTGAGTAACTCATTTCGTAGTTGAAGGGGTTGTGAGTAAGGAAGGGCCCCCTTTACTCACAACTCCTGTAGCTGCATATTTATTTTATTTCCATTTATTCTTGTCATGCATCAATAAAATCATTACACAGTTTGTAGTTATCTTTTCTAATTTAACAACTTGTGAATGATGGTTAAATGTGAGCTTATTTGATGAATTATTTTGAATTGTTGAATAGGCTTTCATTTCTGTTATGCAAAGTGTGAATTGAGTTAATTGTTGTTTTTTGGGTTTGTATCTTTTCTTGATATGCATCAGCAATTCTAGGTGTTGTAGAGAGATGAATTATCTACTCCATAGCCTTTGCTACTAAGTGTTGATGAGGAAAAGAGTTCTTGAAGTTGTGTGTGTGTGTGTGTGATTTTATTTAGAACAACACTTACAGTATTATCCTGCATATATTTTGTGCAACATCTCACAAGCTTATCTACCCTTAGTCGATAATTTATGTCTGTCAAATTATAAGTCTATAATTTTCCCAAACATTTTGGCATTGTTGTCAGGGAGTTGCTAAGGGATGATACTAGAAGTGTTTTCGTATGATTTATTTTGTTTAAGTTTTTTAGGACTGGGGGAGTCGAAGTGGTAAGATGTGGGTTAAGGCCTATGCACTTGCGAAGATCAAAATTCTCCAAAGCCATGTCCTGGTTATTTGGTAAGTAGAAGTTCTTAAATTTTCTACATAATATATGAATAGGGTCCAATATTTTCAAATATTTTCAGTGGAGGTGTGAGCACCACTTCATTCAACAATAAAATATTAAGGAAGAGGAAGTTCATAAAAGAACAAGGCAAAGGAGATAGAGAATCCAACAAGTATTACATCTCTGAGAAGGGTTTGATAGTTGATCCTAAGCAAACTAATGCTCCCACAACAAATTCTTCTACCAGAAAATCCTCTATTGTTGCTCATTCAAAATTTGTAATGACACCTCAAAGGCCATGGCAAACACGTCCTGCAGGTATGTTATAGCAACATTTTCAATTTCCTTAAGCCCAGAATCGGATGTGGAACATTCCAATGCCTTGGCAACCCTGGCCTCGGCCGGGAAATTTCCCTTACCTTACTGCACCAAATTATTCCCCTCAAAACATTTATTTACAACAAATGGTACAACAACAACTTCCTACCCAGCCAATATCCAATCTAACCAATAAATCCATCCAATCTACTCATAATATTGGAATGGCCATTTATCCCACTTATCCTACCTATTACATTACACCTTAGCCTCAGCAGAAAATTTTTGTACTTTTGCTGCAACAATTTCCTGCGTCTCTGCAGGAAATTAAACTAAGGTTAGGAAAAGTGGTGATGAACCAGAAAATATTGAAGAGATTATAGAGGAAGAAACCAGTGATACACATAAAATAGAAAATGTACAAGAAACATTAGAACAAAAAAAATAAGTTTACAAGAACCTTCCTCATCTCAAACTGTCCAGCCTCCCTTTACTGAGAGGTTGAGGGTGGAATAAATGACAAAACAACCTGAATTTGATCTATTGTCCAAGTTAAGAAATTTATGCATCAAGATTCCTTTAGTGCAAGCGATTAGGGATATCCCAATCTATGCTAAAATATTTATGGAACTATGTATCAAAGAGCTAGGGAGACAAAAGAAATAACCCTCTACAATTCAAGTAGGTGGGAAAATTGCAAGCCTTATGTCTACCAGATTTGCCACTAAAAAATATACAGACCGTGGAATTCTTGTGGTTACCACCTTCATCAATGGATATCCAATAATAAATACTTTAATTGATTTAGGTGCAGTCATTAATATAATGACAATGGAAACACTATCCCATATAGGATCCTTTGACTTTCTTCCTACCCCTACTATGTTATAATTAACAGATAGATCTAAGGTCAAGCTGGAGGGTGTATTGGAATACATTTCCATTTCATTAGATTCCTAGGAATATCCTACAAATTTTTATGTTCTTCGGCCTAAGACTAATTTAGGGAGGCACTCTTTAATCTTAGGGAGACCTTGGTTGGCCACAATGGATGCCTTCATTAGGTATAGGTCAGGGAACATTACCATCACTCATGAGGATGAAATTAAGCACATAAATCTATATCCCCATGCTAAAACCCTTCTTGAAATTAGAAAAGATTCATTGGGCTGAGGAAGAACTTAATTCAGAAATTATTCAACTAGTTTTGACAATAGCCCAAGCTATGGCCCTTAAAGAAAACACTAGGGATAATTTAATTAATTTCTCTATTTCAAACCCTGATTTTTCCCAACACTTAGAGGGGCAGCCAAGTCATGAGATAAATGTCGTTGTTGAGCATAACTTCCAAGACCATAGTACAACAACTAAATTAGATTCATCCCTCCTATCTATATTTCCTACAAAATCAACGATTGAAGGTGGAAGCAAGGTAATTGATATCTTTTTCAGAAAAACTTTAATTATCAATTATGCCCTAACTTATGAATAGGAAAATCGATTAACTCGGATATTGAAAGATTTTTCAGACACATTTGCTTTGGAATATGCAGATACAGGTATGATACTTGGTATATTCTCTCATCTTTTATATGATTGCATAGAGGTTTATATGGATGATTTTGCGATGGTGGGTGATACTTTTGAAGAGGCTTTACTTAATCTTAGGAAGGTTTTGCAAGATGTAGAGAGACTAATATTTCATTAAGCAGTGAAAATGTTTTATAATCATGGTTGAAGGCATTGTCTTGGATCATCATGTTTCTGTTGTAGGAATTAAAGTTGATCCAACAAAAATGGAAGTGATTTTTAAGAAGAAAGAGTTGGAAATAGTGGGAAAGGGGGTCATTCCTTTCACTACCTCTTCTTGATCTTCTACTGCAATAAACTAAGCTTCCTTTGTTCCTTCTTGTGCTCATTAAACCATGAGAGGAACATATATTGGGTACAAGGTTATTCCTTTTTCTAGGCCCAATGGAATAATTACGAAAAAGGAGCATCCTTGGAGTCTTCTTTTGCAATATTTTAGACTCTTTAAAATTGAAATCTAACGAGCATGGACTGTCCTGGGCTCCTTAAAATAACAGGTCAGTAGATCCTTCTGGGTCCTTACAATAAATTTCAATTTTCAAGACATTTTTTGGTTTTCTCGTGTTGGACTAATGTGATATTTCTTAATGCCCTCCTTCCAATGATCTTGGCCCATCGAAATCAGAAAATTATCTAGGTTTCAAGATTAGAGACTGGTGATGCGTTGAGGCTTGTATACCTTAATGACAAGCTATCTTTCTAGCAACAATGGGGATTCATTATGTCTCCTTGATTGTTGGATCCTATAAGGGGTTTGATAACAACTCATATATTCACACTTGAAAGGATGCATCAGATGTACCTTGGTCCTCGCTCTCATCATTGGTGATGGGCCTTGTGTTGGTTAGCAACTGACCTTAATGGCTGGTAATCCAGCGAGTCCACTATACATTCGACCTCAGCAAATTTATTTATGTGCAATGAATTGTACAAGAAGGGAAGAATATGGTTTCCTGTAGAAAATTCTAGCAGTTGCATTTCCTACAGCAAAACCAATTATTTCCTGAAGAACAAGTTCAAGCAAAGCATATTCTACAGAATCTAGAAAGTAACATCATTATTATTTGAGGCCGCATAGCTACATGATGTTTCCTTTGACATGATTTTGAAGTGGTTTATAATTTCAAGGTAGGAACATGTGTCATCAAAAGCACTGACCGTTGTAAGGTAATATCGAAGGTACATTTTGATGTTATAATACTTAAGGTAAGAAAAGGTAATGGTACAAAAAATTTGAATTTGCACAAGTACGAGTCATGGCCACCCTCGCGGAATACAGTGGCTACTAGTCGATTGTGTCATAACACGAGTCCCCATTCCCAATTATTATCTTGACGTGTACGATGGTTATATTTATAGAATTGAGACTTTTGTGATCGATATCATTAAGACAGGTTTTTAGTGATAATCACATCAGAATTCATTTGTTGACGCGTTTCGAACCAACAAGTGTGGTTCATCGTCAGGATAAGATGAAGAATCAAATCTAGTCATAGGTTAAAAAGAGAGACAAATTATTCAAACGGCTAGAAAGAAACAACTATAATTGATGGTTATATTCCCGATATTTATTTCACACTATGGATCATGATGGCAATCATGATTATGTTCTGCATCTCTTGAAGTTTCCCATTTCTCCCATGTATTTCCTAATTAAGCCTTTTTGTTTTCATCTTGTTCGAATTATTTCCGCCTGGTCTTAGAAAACTATCAGTGAATGAAATTGAGATCTTCTCCCTCTTCTGCTCATAACTATGGTAAAAATGAGGTCTTCTGTGAGATATGAGCTGCAGGGTCCCGCACTACTTGACGCCTACCCACAGAGTACAGCGAGGTTGGAGAAGGCAGGTTGGCTGCCTCTGTTCATGAAATATAGTGGCCACAAATAGGAGGTTACAAAGTCCTTCACATTAAACTTAAATGGCGACAAGGCGCAAGTCGGGAACATGAAATTTAAGTTGATGGAGGAACTGGTATCACAAGCATATGAGATTTCATTGGATGGAGAGCGATGGTTCAAGAACCAGCGATTTAACAAGGAAATATGTGCGCCCTTTCTCAGGAAAGAACATGCAAACCCGCATTGGAGTAAGGGAATTTCCCAAGAATTCCTCAGAAGTAAGTACCACCAACTTTTGTTTTTTCTGCAAAAATATATCACTTGTGAGGGTCGCTATGGTTTAGCGTTTATGTTTCATATTCGTCTTTTAGGCCATTTTAGAGACAAGCCCCTAAATTTACCCTACTATCTTAGAATGTCTCTCATGAAAATGGCTTTGCTAAGGAGATGGCTGCCCATATAGAGGAGAACCTCTATCATCATGGATTGGTAAAAATCATTATGATAGAGGTTTTGTAAAAACAAGGAAAAACATGGGATGAGTTCTTGACTAAGAATTATTTTGTTGACGATGAGAAGGAGCCTGATGTACCTGAAACTAAAGAAGCAGAACTGGTGGAGAGGCCTAAAAAGAAACCCCGGACCCGTGGTTAGCTAACTGAGGAGGTGAAGAAAGATGAAGAAGTGGTGGTAGTTAGGGAAACTATGGGGAAAAATCCTAAGGCATCAAAGGGTACCTCTACTCCTGCTAGGCGTTTCACAAGAAGCCAGGCAGTGAAGCTAGCAACAAAGGAAATTTTAGAGGAGAAGGAACAACAAATTAAGACTGAAAAGAAGGATAAGAAGCCCTAGGACTTGCCTAAGGGGAACAAGAGAATATTGAATCAGTTGATTTTATCGACAGAGAAAAGTAGGAAACTGCATCTTTCCAAGAACCACCGATGCAAGAAAGAGGGGAGAAAATGATTGAAGATGGCTGAGAATGGGAGGAACTAAGTCCGCCTCAGTCCTCTCAAGAATAGAATGGGGATGAAGGAACCTCTAAGAAAAAGAAATCTTGGAAGGATATGGAGGAGACCATTAATGAGTTCACTGTGTCTGAACGGGTGCTATGGACAAAAAATGAGACCTTGAAGGAGAATAGTCTACGATTACAAAAAGAGGTGGAAGAATGGAAATAAAAACATTAGAAGACCTGTCGTATTATGAAGAAACATCAAGTTCATATTGATCATTTGCAGAAGAAGAATGAAGAGTATCAGAATAGGGTACATAAAGAAGAATCTAACAGGGCACACCTAGACCACCTGGCTGTAGTAGTTGCAGCCTAGAGCAAGGACTAGATTTTATTCATGGAGGAACGTTTTTTCTTAGATAAGGGGTATGCAAGAAGCTAGGTGTGGGGGAGATGTTGAGTCCCATTTTTTCTCATTTCTGATGGTGTTTATGAGGTCTTAACCCCTTTATTTTGAACCTTTCTTAATCCTTGAACACCCTCTTTTACCATCTTTTGTGTATTTTGACCAAGAAGGTGTTGTGAACTTGAAGGTATGCAAATTATTTTAAAATGTATCATTTTACTTTAATTCCTAAGTATTTTTGAATTGAAAATGTTATCTGATCGAATAACCTACAATGTCAAAGGAGATGACCATATCTTTCGCAGATCAACCATTTTCTGAATCAATTCCAAGATTCCTCCAACTACTCCGTAATTTCCTACAAGTTGTTGATTTCCTATAGACGTGGAGATTTCTTGTAAATGCCCTGATTTCCTGCAGCGATATCCATGGTTGAGCATGTTCCGGTCAGCCTCGAGGAAAACGAAGACATGGGTTTATTGAGAAAGTCACTAATATGGATGTTGTCCTATTAGTCACCTCAAAGCTGCCATTGAAACTGCCCAGACCTTCATTCCTTTTTTAGATGGCCATATTAAGAGGCAATTCCAACAACTTCATGAAATATGTTAGATCCATGATTTCAGTCATGGATTGAACTCATCATGCTTATTTCTGTTATCTTTGTCAAATATTTTTAGCCAGCAGTTGTAGGATGTTAGATTTTCTAATTTGAGGTAGATTATTCCCATGTATTTGTATAAAATACCTTTATGTTTATTAGGATGGGGATAGAGAGGATTTTGAGAGAAGAAGGACAGGTTGAATATATCAAACCCTGTATTACTGTATATTTTCCAGATAAATATAATACTTTATATTCTTCTAAATTTCATTAAGTAACTCCTTTCATAGTTGAAGGGGTTGTGAGTAAGGGAGGGCCCCATTTACTCACAATGCCTGTAAATGCAGATTTATTTTATTTCCATTTATTCTTGTCATGCATCTATAGAATTATTACAAAGTTTACAGATCTCTTTCCTAATTTGTAACAGCTTATGAATGATGGTTAAATGTGAGCTTATTTGATGAATGATTTGGAATTTTTGAATAGGATTTCATTTATGTTATGCAAAGTGTGAATTGAGCTAATTGTTATTGTTTGAGTTTGTACCTTTTATTGATATGCATCAGCAAGTCTAGGTGTTGTAGAGAGATGAATTATCTACTCCATAGCCTTTGCTTCTAAGTGTTGATGAGGAAAAGAGTTCTTGAAGTTGTGTGTGTGTGTGATTTTATTTAGAACAAAACTTACAGTACTAACCTGCATATATTTTTTGTAGAATCTTGCAAGCTTATCTACCCATGGTCGATCATTTATGCCTATCAAATTATAAGTCTATAATTTTCCCAAACAATGGCAATCGGGCCATCATACTGGACGAGACTCCTACACCAAATAGTGTGAGGTCTATTTGGGACTTCATACCAGGGAGATCCCCTGAATGTTGGCGAATCCAACACCGTCAACAAAAGGTCTGACAAAGATGTTGAAATTATGCAAGAGGTGGTGGGGGTTATAATATCCAAGATAGAAAACAAGGTGGAGAGCTCTGAGGTCAAGTTGGAGACTATAATTGTTTCAGTGTTAAAAGAAATTATTGGCCTCAATGAAAGTGGTGAATAGGATATGTGATTGATGAGGGAGGGGATGTCGCTCTAGTGTTTCCCGATCATTAGGAGTTGCAGTAGGAGCAAGGGTAGCAAGGAGCAATTGAACCATTCTAGAAAGAGGAAGAAAACAAGATTGTTATGGAGAAACTTGACCATAACAATGTGGAGGGAATCAAGTAGTTAATTTCATAGTAATAGGTAGATTATGTTATGTAGGTATGTAAGTATTAATGGGATATTTTGGATATATTACAAGAAAAATGATGTAGTAACTCTGGAAAACGCGTTACTGCATACCCAAAGATACTAGTTAGAGCAATTTTTTAGGACTCTAGAAATTTTGATGCTTTTAAATGTAATGGCATTGGCCAGATTCTAGTTTGATTAATAAAATTATACCCATTCCTTTAAAAAAAATAACATGTGAAAATGATGCATGTCCAACAATGGACATAAGTAAAAATGATAAATCATGTACAAATGATATAAATAAAAAATATGAATTATGTAGGACAAAATGATATAAGTTGATATGATACATCATGTCCAAATTATATAAGTCAAAATGATACATGTAAAAATGATAAACCTCAATAATATGGTATAGGAGGTTGTGAAAATGATACATATGATAGTAACAATGAAAATTAACATCATAATAATATATAAAAAATGATCCGTGATGTAGTCTATAAGATCATGAATGTCACTAGCTACTACTAACAACTGCCTCATGATCATCATCACCATAGTGAACATGATCATGATCATCATCTTTTGTATCGGCATTATCCTCATTGTCATCTGTATCTATGTCATCATGAGCATCATCTACCATCTCAGCATCAAACCCAACATGATCTAGATCTATGTGATGAGGATCATTAAGATCTTTTGGAAGATCCTTGTTCTACAAAAAAATCAATTTGAATGAAAAAATATTATTTATTTCATGAAACAGCTAATTTCTCTGTTATATATCTAATATTACAACATATGAAATGAAACAATAATCGTATTACATCACATCAAAGTGCACATATGATAAATAAAATTTCAAATAAGTTTCAACTAATATGTTGTAACAGTGGATCTTGTAACAATAAGCCATTTCATCTTGCTTGTCAGAGCTTGAAAGTTGGCAGACAAAGAGGTGTTTTTTCCACCAAACACTACACTAGCACTTGGGGGATGAAGAAAACAAATAGAGAAGCACAAGCATAGGTAACAAAAGGCCAAGAATTAGATGTTATAACAACATATTTTGTAAATGTAGATATTGTAACAACGTATGCCATAATAACATGTCAATGTTAAATCTGTTGAAAATGATGTAACCGTTGATGTTGTAACACCCGTCACTGTTGAAAATTCTGAAACTATTGTAAAATTTGATGCCATAACAACTGCTATTATTGGAACTATTGGATTAGTGACCATTACAATGGATGTTATAACAATAGATGGTGTAACAACAAATGTTGTAACAATAGATGGTGTAATAATGAATGTTGTAACGCTCGATGTTGTAATAGTAGACGTTGTAACAATATAGGGGGTAGAAATTCATTTCATATTTATTTTCAAAGCTTGAAAGTGGGAACCTATAGAGGTGTTTCTACTAGCCAACACTACACCATCACTTGGGGGATCAAGAAAAAAAATTGAGAAGCACAAACATAGGTAACAACAGATTGAGAAGAAGATGTTATAAAAGTAGATGTCGTAACAACATATATTGTAATAGTATATTCCATAATAGATTTTGTAACAACGGGCCATTTCATCTTGCTTTTCAAAGCGTGAAAGTATGCAATCAAAGAGGTGTTTTTTCCACCCAACACTTCACCAACACTCGGGGATCAAGAAAATAAATTGAGAAGCACAAACATAGGTAACAACAGATTGGGAAGAAGATGCTATAACAGTGGATGTTGTAACAATAGATGTTGTAATAACATATGCCATAACAACATGCCAATGTTAAATATGATGAAAAATTTTAACAACTAATGTAGTAACACCCATTACTATTGAAAATGTTGAACTATTGTAAAATCTGATGATATGACCACTGGTACTATTGAAATAGTGACCATTACAGCAGATGCTATAATAATTGAGGGGGTAGAAATTCATTTCATATTGCTTGTAAAAGCTTGAAAATGGGCATTCAAAGAGGTGTTTCTGCCACTGAACACTACAAATTGAGAAGCATAAATCTAGGTAACAATGGATTGAGAAGCAGATGTTATAACAATGAATGTGTAACATCAACCAACCCATCATCCTATCAGAGGAATGGTGTAAAGCATATTTTTTTTTTCCTTTGAACTCTACTTGACTTCCCAACTAGTCATAAGGTCCTCACAACTAGAGTTGTCACTCTACTTTCTTATTATTATTATTATTATTATTATTATTATTATTATATATATATATATATGGGCCCTTCCAAATGTAATGACCTTTTCTCACCACATCAACCCATCGTTGCCCTATCAAGAGGTTCCACCTCTGACCAATCACAGGACTTTCGGGATGGTGTGTCAGCCAGCTCATCCTGGATGACACCATATTGATCGATCGCATAGTTGTGCCACACAATCCTCAAGGGTAATATTCCAGGTTCATACCTCTGATCCATGTCATCACTTCCCCATCTAGTTGCGTTAAAGGAAAAATATCAATTTTTTGTTATAAGTTTAAGGTATGAACCACACCAATGAAGAGTCTCCTTGGATATGGTTTGGATCGGTGTAAGGTTTTCTCAAATTTTTGTTATAAGTTTAAGGTTACCTTCTACAAAATAGTGAGATTTCCTTTAATCTATGCCATGGATTGACTAAGGGATCTTGACTCTGCATTAAGAAATGAATCAGACGGTGATCTTTACGACTACCATAAGAGCAAGTCTCGACCCGACCATAATTTCCTTGAGCTGGTTATTTCGACCATGGCTCTTTCTCAAAGGTCCTCTAGACCTTTGGAGCAACACTAGTACTCGATGTCAAAGTCGATGTCTTATTAAGGTGCCCTATGGTGGTACCCCTCCTGAGCTTGAGCCAATCCAAGTCCAAGGTGTTCCTTTCATTTTTGCATTCTCCTTTCTCGGATAGGAAATCCCATACATGCTGGCATAAGTATTCCTGTAGTCCTTACCTACCATTGAATACATGTGAAATATTGAAAGGTATTCACCTCACTTACCACAGGCTAAAGATTACAGGCTTCAAGAATGCATGTAAGAAGCTCTATGGTGATATGCAGATACTTTCGAGGTTGAGCTAGATACACCTTGATGCAAGTAGAAAATATCTAGGTTTCTTATAATGCAAGGTTGGAGAAACTTTCTTGCATGAGTTTAAGCTATTCCTACACTTAAAGGCAGGATAACCCTTCCAATGTTGACTCAATGCATTTTGCACAGGTTCAAGGGATTATAGCCCGGTGAAGGAACATCCATGTATATGTACAGACCCATCCAAGCAAGTGATCTCTTATGTACTTATTTTATGTTAATAAAATGGGTCTTTGTGCCCAATGTTCCAAGTTTTTATTCTATATCCTTATGGATCCTTCCACTTCCTATGGCATTTCATGACATATTTGTATTACTTACATATGCGATGTTAATCAATATGAATGAGCATTTACCCCAAGATAGGGTTCTAGTTTAGTAACATGACTCAAGTTAGTTTATTGTATAAAACATTAGACATTTCATTGCAGAGTATATGTTATGCACTGCGATAATGAGCATTTAACACAACACTTCATTCTATTGCAGATGCATACACTAGTTCAACTTGTTTATCAACACTGTTCATTTCCAAGGTGTAACATATGTGTTTATGTATGAATTTATTTATCATAAATATAAATCTATCTTTTCATAGAGAGGCATCCACATGCTCATCACATTAACAATGATGTTACAGTCCAAAAAGAATCCAAACCATTTCAACCAGAAATGCATCATAAGTTCATTAATATTTAAGCAACACAAACAGATACTTGCCTTTAAAGTTGCATGGAAACTAATTTTGGGACAAGGACTCTACTCCCAACCATAAACAACTGCAACCACACTTACTTACAACTGTCAACCCTAAGCCAAATTCAAGATTCTGGGGGGGGGGGGGTCTTTCTTAAGGTATTAGAACACCAGCTGCAAATGGAAACAAGGAATCCAAAGGTCCTCTTCCTCAATCCCACCAGTTGACACTGCCATCTTATTAACATAGGGATTCAAGAGGTTCTTGTCTCACCCCAAGTGCATACACAGTGATTCACTCCCTTCCAGGGAGTCCATGATCAATCGTAACCATAATCTAGTAGCCAAAGTCTTTAATGAAGTCTTATTTTTATCTTGTTGTAGTTTTAGCCTCTTCCCAGGTTGTCTAGGGCTCCAAAGCCTACTATATCAACCCATAGAATCCATTGGACCCAAGCTGTTATAGGGATACATAGAATACATCCCAACCCACAACCTCCAGGGACCTAAGCTATTACAGGGCTCTAGAGACTGTGTCAACCCACAAACTCTAGGGACCCAAGTTATTAAAATACTCTAGGAATCCTATCTCAACCCACAGCCTCTAGGGACAAAACCTGTTATAGGGCTCCAGGGATCCTATCTCAACCCATAGCCTCTAGGGAACCATAAACTATTACAAGTCTCCAGAAACTACCAGCTCAACCCACAACCTCCACGGAAGTTGAGAACCAATCCCCTTCTCTTATCTTCTCTATTTTTTTGTTACTTGAATTGTGTCTCCTCTCTCCTTCAACATGAATTCAAATATCATGTCTTGCCTTATTTTTCCTGACTCACATTTAGTTCTTCATCCTTTCTTTATTGCACTACACAGTTCCCCTCTTGGTTTCTTATCATTTTTCCTTGTGAAGGTTCCCAAGTGCATGGGCCTATGTACCTTCCTTGCATTTCATTCAATTTTAAGAACCAGTTCATTAATTCATGTAACAACCAACTTTTAATGGTTGTCTTAAACATTTCAGATTTTCTCCACAAGAAAACCTCAACCACCCAAGCAAGCAATCATCCTCCCTAGATCTAGAATCTATTTCCCTTTTACTCAGTCCCTTTTTCTTAATTTCACATATTTGTGAAAAATATTTACAATGCATTTTATGATAGAACCATGGGTGGGGTTGTAATAGGATGTTGTAATAGCAGATGATGTAACAAAAAATTTCCATAACGACTATCAATGTTAAATCTGTTGAAAATGTTGTAACACCCATTACTATTGAAAATGTTGAAATTCCTATAAAATTTGATGCTATAACAACTTCTATTATTGAAAATACTAAAACAATGATCATTACAACAAATGTTGTAGCAATAGATTCCATAACAACTATCAATGTTAAATATGTTGAAAATGATGTAATAGTTGATGTTGTAATACCCATTCAGATCCCTTCAACCTAGTAGTATCACCACAGTTCAGAAATTTGAAGAAGTCTTTCTTAAAATATAGTGTCGTAGCTACTTGACCAATGTCTTTCAAAAAAAAAAAAAATCTAACATATATATACATACACAAAACTAAAAGGGAGATATAGGGACTCTTTGAGCCAAGTTTTTGTAAAAATTTGTGCTATATATATGCTACATTTCCACACTCATGTAAAGGGATGGTCAATGTTTCCTTTCAATGTTCAGTAGATAAATGTAGTAAAGGTGTTGAAGATGAAATGGTTATCGGAATTGAGACTAGAGTCAACTCTAGGTGGAGCAGAAGGATAAAAAAGAATGGCATAAGTGTAATTGCAACTGGTAGCACTGACTCTCTAGTTGCAAGAAGTGGTGAGAGGGAGATTCCCTTTGTCTATGTCACTTCTTGAAGAAATGGTTGTGTTTGAGGCTCACATGTAGAATAGCTAGGAGATAGAGAGTTCATTCCACCCTAGGCTTAGGTATAGGGGTCAAAACAAGTCAACGACTTGTGGGGCAAGCAAATAACTTGAATTTAGTCTAGGAATGAAGACAAGGAAGGTGACTTAGAAGTGACCTAGGGTTGTCCTGAAGGGTTATTATAGGTCTGAAATAAAACTATAAATTGACTATTCATTGCAACTTCTAAAGGGTAAACACTTTTCATATAGATGATCGTTGCAAATTATCTATTCTTGCCTAATAATTTGAGAACATATTCAAGGTAGAGTTTACTAGGGCTAGTAATTAGGGGTCAAAGTCAAAATTAAGATAATCCACTAAATCTATGAATGGGCATCAGTCACTTAACAAATTGAGAATGATGAACCTCTATTCATTGGTGAACCTATGGATTTTAGATGTTGCAATCCATACTAATGTTGGAATCCAAATGGAATCTAAATGGAATCTAAAATCTAAATCTAAATCTAACAATTATTGGTACAAATTAAGTTTAAATTGGGGGTTACTTGACTATATGACCCCATTGAGATAATTTCAGTCATTAGAGTTCAATAGAAATCCCCACCTTATTTTCATGTGTCCAAGCTTTAGATAGATAAATTTTCTAATAAGGACACCTGGGAGGAGAAAATACTTTGCAGGAAGTGATTGAAGAAAAAACTATGGAGCAGTTAGTAGGATAGAAAATTTTGGTTACACCTCCAATGAAAGAAAAGGAACTTAAGAGGACATAACAAAACTTATCAAAGTCAGAAATGGAATAGTTCAGAGTATACAAGAGAAAGAAGACAAACAATATGGAGGGAGCAATATCAAAAACTACTTCATCCGACATTTTTTTCACCAGCTACTATTTTTTCTTCTTCAGGTGAGCCTCTTTTCAGAATGAAAGACTTGGATCCAAGGACAAAACAATATTCTCCTTCTAACCAAAACATATTTTCTAAGTTTTTGAAAATGAAGAAAAAGAATGAGGCTTTGAAGGCAGTAACACATACTGAGCTCTGGAAGAAAACTTCTTCCAGTAAAAATAGGTTTCTTTTAGCTCTTGATACTAAAAAGGGTGAATTTAAGTTGGCATTTCTTGACCCTAAAGTTTCTTCTCCTAGAGTTGTTGGAGTTTATAAGACTTTTGTTTTATCTTTCAATACTAAAAATATCTGTCCTATAAATCAAATTGATATGCATAGACAATTTGGTGAGATGATCTATTCTCTATTGCTATTTCTACTTCAAATGCATCAAAATTGTAGAATTCTTTGAATACTACTATAGTATAACTTAAAATGGAAAGTACATCTTCTCTTGTGAAGGATGTTCAGATCAAATCACTATAAAACCTTGTAATTAAGTTGGGTTTAGATCCCAAAAATGTGGATGCAACTCAAGAGATTGTTAAGAATAAAAATGAATATATTCAAGAACATAGAAGATAGTTGAACCTACCCACAATAGAGCATCCTCAAACACACAAAATTGGGGAATTAGAGAAGGAGAAGGAAACTCTATTTCCTATCTAATTGAATAAAACTTGTAGATTCATAAAATGCAAGAAATGATGGAAGAGTTGTTAAAAGAGAAGGCCCAAACTGACAGTGTAGTGATTCCAACAAGAGAAACAGGTTCCATTGAAGATATTACTACAAAAAGTCTATCACGGGAATTATCTTCTCTTAAACTAAAGGATTTTGATATTGGAAATTGAAACAAAATTTGGACAGAGCTAAGATGAACAAAAATGAATAAGACAATGCCTTAGTCAAGGAAAAAAATAACAATGCAAATTTACATAAGAAATTAGAACAACATTTGAGTAGTTCTAACAATATTCAATGTTTATCACAGGCCAAAGAGCAAATTTGGATAGAAATTATGTCATATGTGTATGGTATTTGGAATTCTATGGATATTATTATATAACATGAGGAGTTGATTGAAATAGCCAAATAATCTATTAATGACATCAAAATACATTTCGGGAATAAATTTAGACAATCAAGTGATATAATAAAATCTATAAACACAAGGTCTAGAGAAGAACTTGAAGAACTATGAATTGCAGATGAAGCACAATCAGTTATTCAGACTAAAAAGTTCTCATGAAGAAAAATATGATGCTGAAGACAAAGGAAAAGTGTGAAAATATTCAAGTGCAAATTAATAATTTCTACAAAACAATTTCTATTCTGCAAGAGAGAGATCTTCCATCTTTTAAGACTTCATATGGCCAGATGGTAACAGAAGACCAATACGAAATATTATTGAACATAGAGGTACGTGACAAGACAAAGTTTGTTGGAATCACGAGAGAGATTAGCAGGCAGAATCTACTTCAAATGATAGATGATGACCTTTTAATCTACTACAAAATCAAACACTTGTTCATAGTAAAACCTTCTTTTGAGAAGTATATTGATGCTGGTGAATTGTACAGACAAATGATGGATCTTAGTTACCCAAAAAATGAATAATGGGAGAAACTTGTCAAAATTGTTCAATAAATTTAGCATATTAATGAAAAATAGTACCAACATGTCACATCTATTAAGCATTTCTAGCAACAAGAACATAGCAGTTTCAAATACATTAAACATGAATGCAGAAATCAAGCGCAATTGAAGACATTTTTGGAGCAGTTTTTTGAGTAGTTTTCTATTTTTAGTTAAAAGAAGTGTTGTGAACATCTCCATAACATCCCCATTTGATCTCAAAATCATTATTTTTTGGCCTAGCTGATGTTTGCCGATTTTTACAGATATTTTGATGATATATTGATTTTGTCGATGTTTGCAATTTTTATCGATATTTTCCTTATTTTTATAGTTTTTTGGTTTTTTGGATCCTTGTTGATTTTATCTTGACGTTGATGTTTGAAATATTCGTTAAAATTTATTTAAACATTATCCAAAGATTTGGATAAAGAATACTTCGAATGTAAATCTTTTAAGAGATAGGATATTTTATATAACACTCTTATGTACCTTATTTTTAATAAGAAAGGATTAATACCTTAAGAAACTTTTTGTAATATTGTTGTAATACTTTCAATTTGGATATAATTAAAGGCTTGTGGTTTTCATTCATGTCAACAATTATGTACTTGTGATTTATTCTTGTAATTTCATAGTTTGTTTCTACGTATATTTGAGAATAGTATAGGACATTGGGAAGGGTTAGATTGAGTATCAATCTCCCTGAAGTCCCTCTACAAAGTTATGTTCATAGTTAAGTTATAAGTTGAACAATATATTTAATTTACTGCCCGGAAATATTTAGATTGTTGCTTCTATGTTGTACTTGGATATATTTGTGTTGTTTATAGAGGTTGATCGATACGTCTCTACTATTATTAGATGATTACATTTTCAGAGAGAATGTTTAGCCTTTTAAATTCCTCTTTCAATTCATCTCAATTACTCATATTGATGCTTTGGCTCAGTTCTTTAGCCAAGGATTGTCTACAAAGATACAACATGGGAGATCAAGAAAACAAATTGAGAAGCACAAATATAGGTAATAGCAGATTGAGAAGAAAACATTGTAACAACGAATGTTGTAACAATAGATGTTGTAACATAGATTCCATAACAACATGTCATTGTTAAATCTGCTCAATATGATGTAAAAATTGATGTTATAACACTTGTTATTGTTGAGAATGTTAAGACTGTTGTAAAATATGATGTTATAACAACTTCTACTATTGAAACTACTGAAATAGTGACCATTACAATGGATGTTGTAACAACAGATGTTGTAGCAATGAATGCTATAAAAACAGATGTTGTAACAATTGAGGGGGTAGAAAACCATTTCATCTTACTTGTCAAAGCTTGAAAGTGGGCAGCCAAAGAGGTGTTTCTTCCACCCAATGCTACACCAAAACTTGGGGGTAAAGAAAAAAAATTGAAAATCACAAACATAAGTAATATCGAATTGAGAAGAAAATGTTGTAATAATAGATGTTGTAACAACAGATGCCATAACAACAACATGTAAATGTTAAAACTTCTAAAAATGTTGTAACAACTGATGTTATCAAACCCATTACTGTTGAAAATGTTTAAACTATTGTAGAAGTTGATGCTATAAAAACTACTACTATTGAAGCTACTAAAACAATGACCATTACAGTGGATGTCGTAACATCATATGTTGTAATAGTTGAGGGGGGTAGAAATCCATTTCATATTGCTTGTCAAATCTTGAAAGTGGCAAACCAAAGAGGTGTTTTTTCCACCCAACACTACACCGACACTTGGTGGATAAAGAAAATAAATTGAGAAGGAAAAACATAGGTAAAAACGTATTTAGAATGAAATGTTGTAACAATGAATGTTGTAGGAGCAAATGTTGTAACAACAGATGCCATAACATCATGTCAATGTTAAAGTTGTTGAAAATATTGTAATAGTTGGTGTTGTAACACTCATTACTGTTGAAAATGCTAAAATTGTTGTAAAAGATGATGCTATAACAACTTCTATTGTTGAAACTACTAAAACAATGACCATTACAATGGATGTTATAATAACAAGTGTTGTAACAACAAATTTTATAACAACAAATGTTGTAACAATTGAGGGGGTAGAAAGCCATTTCATCTTACTTTTCAAAGCTTTAAAGTGGGCAACGAAAGAAGTGTTTCTTCCACCCAACACTACACCAACACTTGGGGGATCAAGAAAAAAAATTGAGAAGCACAAGCATAGGTAACAGCAGATTAAGCAGCAAATGTTGTAACAACGGATGTCATAACAATATATGCTATAAAAACATATGCCATAACATATTTTGTAATATTGGATGTTGTAAAAACAAGCCATTTCATCTTGCTTGTGAAAGCTTGAAAGTGGGTAGCCAAAGAGGTGTTTCTTGGTAACTTTGCATTTGTGTTATTCTACTTCTGAGACCTATGTAATAATGCTGCTCGTTTCTTTCATTAATAGAGTTCTCAATGTTGTGTGAATAGTTGAGATACCCATGATTTTTATTTATAAAACCTTAATGAACCACTTTGCAGTCTCTATATCTTATTTTCTTTCATTTCATGCTCTGGGTTGTAGACATAATGCATAGTTTTTTGTTTATACCTATGCTTTAAAACCTTGAATCTCTTTTTTCCTTCGCTCAATTTTAAAGGCTATAATCACAGATAAGTAATCCAATTGAATTTATTCATTAATTTCTCCAAAACTAATTCACATTGCATCTAAATGTATATCGTCACTTGCCCCACTTATTTGATTTTTTTAGGATTAATGCGGGTCTGGTAAAGCTCGAATAGTGTGAAGACGTGTGTTGTATTCTAGAATGTAAGAAGAATTCTATTTTGAAAAATCGCCGAGTTGTGTGTTAACCATACTCCCCATAGGATGAGAAAGGGAAGTGTCATATAGAGTTTCATGTCCTTTCTTTCAAACCAAGCCTTCAAAGTTAAAACAGACTCCAACACAAGCCTACATCGTAAATGTTCCTATTATAATAGCCATGTACCTACATATATGCTTAATTAATTAATTATATATATATATATATATATATATATATATATATATATATATATATATATATATATATATATATATATCACTAAAAAATAAATGTTTTATACCTCAATACACCCTTCATCCTACCGTATGGAAAAAAATTGCTATGACAAGTGCTAAGAATTGATATCATCCCTATTGCTAGCATTCATCTTCATTTCTTCTCTACGGTTTACATGTCAAACTCTAGGTCTTCCTCTATTATATCACATAAACACTCAGAACTGTCCATGGAAATCATATAGATGGAATAATGAGTATAGTGTAGACAAACACATTCTCTTCCCTCTATAAAAATTAGGTGAGGGAGGCCAACATTTGTAAAGTTGACTGATTAGTCAAGAAATTTAATTTAATGCATAAGACAAGGTCTCCAAGTGAAGTGCTCTCTCTCCAAGGTATACACGTCAAGATACCAATCCTTAGGTGGTGCACTCTCTAAGAATGGGTTGCAAGTGTCAAGTTCTCTTCATCACAAGGCTTCTTACTTTTCAAGACAATGAAAGTCAACCAATTATACCTTTTTCTCCTTCTAGATAAAAAAATAAAACCACTTTTTGTCTTGCATCATATCGAATTCCAATTGTGATGGATAATGGCCATATTGTTGCTCTTGTCAAAACATGGTAGATGGACAAGTTATTGTAGTTAATATCCATTCATTTACTTTTGTATAAAATCAAAAATTATATATAATTTCAAATATTAAATATACTTACAAATTTTTATGCTAATTCTTCTAAACTTGTTTGGCCACTTTGATGTGTGGAACAATATTTGGAAAGCCTACCCTTCAAAGGCCTTGTCCTGAAACATACACTAGTTCAATTTAATTATGCACCAGTAAACTATAAAAATAATTTAATGAATTTGAAATAATCTTATGACCAAATTGAAATACGTGTATGCTCTCCTCGCCAAACTTCCTCCATGCATATTCTCTATCATAAGCTTTGATGATATCTTTCCATACTTTCACACTTACATAATTTGGCCTTCTTTTGGCCCTTAGCTCAAGAGGAATTTGTTTAATATTTTTTTTTTCGTTGCAATGAAATCTCTTGCAGTTTTAAGTCTTTTTCTTTTTACTTGCTTTATTGACCAACCTATCCCAAATTTAGTCTGCATGTCATGGATCACTTCCTTTTGAAGGTGCATGGGTATCTTCGATAATGGAAGATGTATATTCTCTTTGAAGCGTTAATGGAATGATTCCTTCAACCTACGATTGAATGCTTTCCCAACATCTGTCATTCTAATTTCCCTAGAGACAACATCATATTCTACCTTAGTTTGGTATGTACCAATGTAAGATGCATAAGTACCTGTACTGGTGGTGGAAGAAATTTGTGTCCTATGAGTGGGTGGGAAATTGGACATATTTGTTCCTTGTTCCACATTCTTAGAGGTTATTGTGATTGATTTTTCCCTAGATTTTTTTCTCGATCCAAGACTTGATGGGGAATCAATCGATTCCCTTTGACAAGTTTGCTTTGGTTGGTCTATTTCAGTTCCTTTAGTATGTTCTTCCACATATTTGGTAATCATACGTAAGTCCATGCATTCTAGTTTATTCATTGCTTCTACCTCCAGTATAGAAGCAATTGGGTCTTTCAATTTCTCATTTTCATGTCCTTATATATGTACAACAAATGTTTTTATTTTAAAATTAGAAATTAAAAAATAAACCCTAATTTATTCTTTTATAATTTTGAAACTTAAAACTAAAAAATAAAATTCAAACAAGCAATGGAAACATGTTAAAATCTATAAATTGAGTATGAAAAACCTCATTCTTGCAAGAATCATATCCCTTTGCTCATTTACATTTGCTATTACTTGAAAATTTTTTGCATCCTAGGGAAATATTTTTCCTCCACGCTATGGAAAATCCCTTCTCTTTACTTCCTATGTTCCCCCCTTACCTCTAACTATTTTAAACAACATTAGTGAAAAATCGATAGACAGGGGTTTTATTTTTGTCTCTGGTATGGGGTGAATGAGATGCACAAATTGATTTCATGACTGCTATAGGCCAAATCACACCCCAAACAATTTTTTTTATTTTTTATTTATTTTATTAATATTATTATTATTATTTTTTAAATCAACATGGGAGGAGAGATCCATTAATATATCTCCACACCATTAACAAAGATCCAATCAATTAGTTATTTTCTTTCATAGCCTCAACGCATTACTCGAACCATGGTTTCCTCCAACTTCGCACAAAACTTCAAAGCTCCCTCAATTTTCAATTGGTGAGTATGAGAATGGAAATATGGTGAATTTATTACAATTTTTTGGTTGAATAGTCAGGATACACAATATGTTTAATTGGATACCAACATTGGGTGTGTAGTGTGCATAAGCACATGGGATAAGCTAAAATGTCGGTTGATGTAAAGCCCTATAAATGATCTTTTGACCTTGCAATGAAGGGTGTTTTATATCATATTTTCCTAGCCCACTAATACATTTGGTGTGATTTCAAAATTTCTAATTTTATTATAATAGCCAATGACTCATAATGTAACAATCCACTATTTATAGTCATGTACACACATTTTCACATTTAAAGGTTGCGTTGCTTAGTGATTATGTATACATGTGACACAAATATTTTTGATACCTCCACTCACTCTTTACTTCTTTATAGGGTGGATGGTGGTGCTAAAAATATATCTCATCCACAAGTTAAATTATACTAATTATTATATTTTATATTGAGTTCATTTAGAAGACTTAAAAATCAAATTTGAAAAAAGTATATTCTCTAACATATACGGTCAAAGGATTTTCTTTTTTTAAATATACAAAAATACAAATATTTGGAGGTTTAAAATTATGGATGGAGGGTTTGAATTAAGTTAAATGAAAAAATAAAAAATAAAATGTAGTCCATTAGGTTTCATAATCCTCAGCTAAGATTTAAAAGAGTTGTTTCATGTCACCATATTCATAGTAGAAATTAACAAAAAGGGTATATATTGAAAAAAGGGGCATTTTAGTTAGAAAAGTGTAGTGAAAATCAATTGAGATTAAATTGATTCTGCATTTAGAAAATTGGATGGAGTGAAAATGAAGTGCATATATGTTATGTGACTAATGTAATTGTTGTCTATTACAAGATCTAGAGGAGGCCATGGACAGAGGATGTGGACAATGTAGACCTATTAAATCAATGAGAGGAAAGTGGGTGGCCATAGAATCATATACAAAATCTGCAATATAATAAAAGTAAGAAGAAAAGGCAAACTCAACCAAATGAGGATGATGTTTATGAATCCAAAAATGCTACAACATAGACAAGATAAAGTTAAATAAAATATGTTGTTTTTTGTTTCAAATCCAAAACATGATATCAATATGGTTTACAGTAACAATGACAATAGGGGTAATTACCACCAATGTAATGTTGATGATAACAACCTACTTAAAGACTCGATCAAGCAAGCAACAAAGACACCCATGTTCAAATCGGGTGCAAGTAGAACCTCCAAACTGGCATGCACATTAATATTATTAGAAATCAAGTCGCTATTTGGTTTGTTAGACAAAGGATTCACTGTCCTACTGAAGTGAGTTGAAACCTATTTCTTACAATGCATTGTCAATTGGTGTATGTATTTCGTAAACTTTCATCAACTTCGTTTATAGTTTTAAAGGATATTCTAAAAACATATATTGTATATGAATAGTAATAATATAGATTGACATATCAAACATGTTCATCAGAAGTCAAACATTTAATTGATCTAATATTTGGAAATTTTACAGGGCATTAAAAACTAAAAAAAATTCCTGAAAAAAATATGTTGCCATCAACTTGTAGAGAGGCGCTTCAGTTATTGGTTGAGTTGGGGATTGAATATAATAAAAATTATTCATGTAAAAATTATTTCATTTTATACATAGATGAATTTTAAGACAAGTTAAAATTCCTTGTAGGCAAAGAGAAGAGATATCGTACAAATGTACAAGGTCCTACAGTTCCATACAAGGTTTTTCATCACATGCCAATTATACCTAGATTTCAAGGAAAGTTTCATTGCAAATCACTTGCAAAATTGATGGACTAGCATGCAAAGAATAGGATTAAATATGGATTCATGTGAATTTTGGCCGACTCCAAAGTATTGAAACACATAGAGAAAAAATGGCCATCAAATCTTAAAGATGAACCCCATAGTATCAAGTTTGGTCTTGAAATTGATAGAGTGTGACCATTATCTTTCATGAACTCAAATTATAGTGTTTGTCCAGTCATATTGATAGTATACAATATTCCCCCATGGATTAGTGTTAGAAAGGAGCACCTTATGTTGGCTGTCATTGTTCCAGGAAAACATCAAGTTAAAAACATGGATGCTTATCTTGTGCCTTTTATTGATGAGATGCAACTACTATGGAAAGGAATAAGAATGTATGACATATCATGCCCTTTTTCAAATAGTTCCTTCATGTTGTATGGTATGCTATAATTGACTATTCATGATTTCCCAAGACTTGGTTTTTGTTCTGGTAAGATAAAAAAATTCACTTGTTTACACTCACAAGTTATTGTCATCCCAACTTTCATACTTCGTTTTATGCTATTATTTTTACATTTTTAACCTTATTTAATTGCAGGGCTTCAAACAAAGGGGATATTTCCATGTTCGATATGTGTAGAAAAATTTCAAAGGCGGTATTCTAAATATATTCATAAATTTATTTATGCAAACAATAGGGTTTTTCTACCACCAGATCATAGGTTTAGAAACCTCCATAATAATAAATTTGATAGAAAAGTTGAAAATAGAGTCCCTCCCATGATTATGGGTCCAACTGATTGGATTAAGAAGTATGAAGACGCTGAATTGAAATCTTCGCAGACATTTTTTGATGGAGGTGATTCTATTGAAGAACCAGAACAAGTTGTAATTAAGATTCTAGAAGGGATCAAAAGAAAATCAATATTTTATGAGCTCCCATATTGGAAGGATATATTAATATATCACCTATTAGATCCCATGCACAACTTCAAAAATGTCCCAAATTCAAATTTTCGACATATAGCACGCAAAGAGAAGGACAACTGGTCTTTGAGGAGAGATATTGCTCCTTCGCGTACCAAATTTGATAGAAAACATATGTGGACAAATAGGGAAAAATAAAAATATGTAGAAACTCCATGGATTTTGAAAAAGAAAGAGCTAGGCCAACTAAAAAATGTCATATGTTTAATAAGGACACCTACTGGCTACGAATCATCATTAAATAAAGCCTTTACAATTGATGGACATATCAAAGGATTTGAAACACATGATTTTCATAATTTTATGAAGGTATTATATATCATCATTTAACATTTATTAGTAAAATTGGTTAGGTACTAAATATATTCTGATATTCTATTCGATGAAAAAAATAACTAATGATGATCTTTGATAAATGTGTTTGACAACATATCATTCCATTGGAAATTAGGTGGGATCCATGTCTTATCATTGAATTAAGGAATGCCATCCATAGGTCAATTGTCAGCATTTGCAAGGTACGTGGTGTGGAATTTCCATGTGTGAGAGACATAGAGATATTGTATTACATTTTTTTTTCCAAAAGGCTCATACTAATTTAGTATTCTTATATTATGTGGGTGACATCCAAGGAGATCCATGAACGTGAAGAGCTAAAATGGAAGAAGGAAATTACAGAAATTGTATATGTATTTGAAAAGGATCTCCATACAAGTTTCATGGGCCTATGATTCCATTTACAAATACACCTAGTTAGTGACATTGTATTGGTGATTGTCGTATCGACGAGGTGGATGCTTTTCTTTGAGAGGTATATGAAATCTCTAAATATATATGTCCCACAAAAGGCACATCCGAAGGGTTGCATGGCTGAAGGGTATGTATTGAATGAAGCATTTTTCTTCCTATGTGAATTCCTTGGTAAGGATTTCGAAGATAGGGCACACTTTTGAGATGAAGAACAAGCAATAGATATTATTGGTGGAGAAAAACCACAATCTAATCGTGTTCAAGTAGAAATTAGTAAGTAAACTCATGATCATTGTGGTTGATTTTATTGCGATCTTTAATTTAGTTTGTAATTTATTTGTCAAATTAAAAACATGGCCTTTGCAATTTGAAATAAGCATGTTGACATGTAATGGGTGTAGACGAAAGTTCTATACTCGACAAGTTCATTTTGCACCACATGGACTTGATGAACAAATGGATTGATTTCTATGATAAAAAGAGATAATAGGTGTTAGAAGCAAGGAGACAATTTAAGAGATCAAACACAAGGAATACCCGATTTCCAGTTGATCTGCAAGGGGAATGGGACAAATATTGCACACTAAAATGGGTTACTGAACAATTCAAATTCAAATAGAAGATGTAGGAATAGATTCAAAAATAACAGAAAATGAAATCAACATGTCTAGAGGATGTGAAAGAAAGGTACAATTGGAATTTTACAGAATTTTGTTTCCTTACAGTTTTGACACTATTAACTATTTTAATATTCATCATTATATTTGTTTTAACCAAAATAAATGTTCTTTCACTGGAAAGGAAATGTAACAATGTGGGGATATGGTCAACATTATCATGTAGAACTTGTAGATTTAAATAGATAATCCTTCAATTGTGACATCATGGTTGAATTCAATCAATCCAATCGATCAAGCTCAAAAGATAAAAATATTATAGAATGGAATCTACAATATGTTGGGAAAATACAAGAAATTATTGAGTTGGATTATTGCTCTTTTAAATGTTGTATTTTTAAGTGTAGATGGTATGAAGCATTTGAGAGGACACGAATACATGACACCCATAGTGGATTATTTTCTATGGATTCCTTAAAGTTCCTACTGGAGGATAAGGAGCCTTATGTTCTACCAATTAATTGTGAGCAAGTATCCCTTTAACTCAAAGAATTAGAAGTGGTAGTGATCAATAATCTATTAATACATTGTTTATTTCAATGTATACATGTGTTTATTAATCAATAAAATTATTATAACATATGTCTATTCTCGACCTGAAATGGATATTTGCCATACATTATGCTCCAAGATTAAGGCATGTATTTGATGATGCATTAGTGGATACCGAGAAAAACAATGATGGCCAACAAAATGAGAGACATGTATTAGAGAACATCGAGTAAATTGACATCCATGATGATGTTGAAGATGGTTGTGTTCGGTCGCAAGAAGACAACAATACAAAGTTACAAGATGTTACAGAAGACAACAATATGGATGGTATAGAAAATGATGATCCAAATACATTTCGTAACAATATGTATGGTCTATAGTCATATTGCAATGATGATGAAGTTGATGTAAGTCAAGATGAGGATGATGATACTATTAACTACTTGAAATATTACATGAACATTGACAATGATACACTAGATGGCATTTTTACAGACAATAATGTTAATGACCAAGACTTCTAAATTTTCAGAATTATTTGTAAACCGTGTTTGAAAAATGATGACTCTTATGGCCCAAACTTTGTAATTCTTCATTATTATTTTTGTTAATACAAATTACCTATTGTAATATAATTAAAGTGTTTAAGCTATGGTATAAATTGTTGGCATAAAAAAAAATGGGATTACTTAAATGCTTCTTCCATTCATTTTGTATCAACATATGTTTGTGAAGATATAGAAGTTAATAAAATAGTAATGCATGTATCTCACAATGATTTGAATAAGAAACTTTGTTAACTTCCTATTTTTATATTGTTTGCATTTTAATGTTGGTCAACTTGCTCTTACATTTAATTGTTGATATAGATAGGCTTTAATTTTTACAAGACTGTCGCACAAAGTCTATGCTAAGGCAAATGATGACTAGTATAAAATAATATCAACCTAAATTTATTGCACACACACTCTCAACCATCAACAAAGTTGTTACACATTTCAGATAGATTCAATGCGAAGAAATATTGCGGAATAAGCTAATCTGTCTTTCAACCACTCTCATAACACTCCTGAAAAACATCACCCATACAATTTGCACACATAAAAGGAAGTGCGATTCAAATTGTAACAACAAATAAAATAATTCACTGCCACACTAAACTGAGGGACCGTTCCAAGACTTAATCTGTCACACCATCCAAAACTTACTGTAATTAATTAAATTACACACATAAAAACAATAGTAACAAGAATCACATAAATGAGAAATATTTATGCAATATGTCATTTAACCACTCTCATAGCACTCCTGAAAACCATCACTCATTCAATCTACACAAATAAAAGGAAGTTCAATCTAAATTGTAACAACAAAGCAAATAATTCACTTTCACACTAAACTGAGGGAAGGAACATTCTAGGACTTAAACTTCCACACCATCCAAAGCTTATTGCAACTAATTAAATTACACACAAAAGTAACTGTAATAGAAACAGTAACAACAATCACATAACTAAGAAATATTTATGCAATCTTTCATTCAACCACTTTCACAACATGCTTAAAAACCATCACTCATTCAATATGCACACATAAAAGGAAGTGAAATCAAAATTGTAACAACAAATAAAATAATTCATTGCCGCACTAATCTGAGGGACCAGTCCAAGACTTAAGTTGTCACACCATCCAAATCTTATTGCAATTAATTAGATTATAAACATAATTAGCTATAACAACATCATTAACAATAATCACATAAGTGAGAAATATTTATGCAATCTATCATTCAACCATTCTCACAATACTCCTTAAAACCATCACTCATTCAATCTGCATACATGAAAGGAAGTGTATTCTAAACTATTACAACAAAGTAAATAATTCACTTCTACAGTGAATTGAGGGATCGATCTAGGACTTAAGTTGTCACAATATCTAAATATTACTGCAATTAATTAAATTACACATAGAATCAAATGTAACAACAATCACATAACTGAGAAACATTTATGCAATATTTCATTCAACCACTCTCACAACACTCCTGAAAACCATCACTCATTCCATTTGCATAAATAAAAGGAAGTACAATCCAAAAAGTGACAACAACAAATAATTCAGTGGCACACTAAAATAAGGAACCAGTCCAGGACTTAAGTTGTCACAACATCCAAATCTTATTGCAATTAACTAAATTACACACATAATTAACTGTAACAACAACAATAACAAAAATCACGTAACTGATCAATATTTATCCAATCTTTCATTCAACCACTGTCACAAAAATCCTAAAAACCACCACTCATTCAATATATACACAAAAAAGTTAGCTTAATCCAAATTGTAACAAAAAAGTAAATAATTCACTTGCACACTAAACTGGGGGATTGGTCCAAGACATAAGTTTTCACAACATCCATATATTACTGCATATAATTAATTTACAAACATAATTAACTATAACAGTAGCAGTAACAACAATAACATAACTGAGAAATATTTATGAAATTATGTATTCCACTCTAACTAACCATTGATGCCTACTAAGAAGGAGGGCCCTTCCTCCTCAATAGGGGTTTGTGCATTAAAATGCACACAAACTACTCAAAGGAAATTATTGAACCACAAAGGTGAGATTTGCATTAATAAAAGTATCAAGATTATAGAGCTCTAGTATTTCCCCTTTCCAATCCTATTCTCCAATTCTTCACTCTAGCCCTCGTGGGAAAACAATATTCTCTTTTATAGATATTAATTACAATGAGAAGATCATCATGAGAATCTTTTGATTCTCATGTGATCTTAAAATAAAATGATATCTTAACAATTACACAACGATTTCCATGGAAGGGGTAAAACTATAACAATTTCCTTTAATTACAAATAGAGTTACAAAAGATCTCAACCAAATGATCTAGATACTCCACAAATATCTCCAAGTGATGAGTTGTTTCTTTTGAATTTGACACACTCCTAGATCTAGTCTAATTAGGAAATGCAACACGTTCTTAAGAAATTGTATGTGTAACAACAAAAACTCTCGAAACCTTAATTAATCCAAATCGGTAAAGGAACTGAAATGTAATTCTATAACAACAAGCTTTGATAGAACATCCAAACTTGAAATAATCCATAAACTAATTTTATGATAAAAAGAAACTTAAGAAAGTAGTTCTAATGTCAAATTATAAGTAGAATTGGACTAAGAAAGCGACAAGTGAAAAAGGACATACTTAGGTGAATAATGGATGTTACAGTAATAATATATGGTCCTGTTGGTCAAAAAGAGATAAAATAGTTAGGAAAATAAGTACGGAAAATATGAAAATTTTGTGACCCAACATTTCCCCCTAGGTTAAGCTTCTACATATCCTCATGCAGACTCATTTTAATTTTTCTTAGGGCTATATTGTTCTTTTCTTTGATAATTTCTTTTCCTTATTAACACACTAAGTTCACCCCATAAAATCATAACATAATTCATATTTATATCATTATTCGGAAGCATATGAAATTATATAGAAAGGACAATATCATCATCATCAATTCAGTGTAACATAAAGGAATAATAGAAGAAAAACATGCACACATAGCGACACCAGGATTGGTTAGAGACAAGTAGAAAACCCACTATGTGGAAAACACTTTCAAATTCTTCTTCTTATTAGATCATCATCAAATGACTTAGCAAAAGAGAGTACAAGGATCCATATCTTCATCTATGCAACAAACTATAAAAAACAACTACAACATCCATGAAATGAACCCAACAAAGCATATACTGAAAATCGTGATTCTGAAGTCTGTATTGAACTATTACTATCTACAGTCAACTGTCGAATCCTATCGTCACTGAGCAAAAACTTTGGACAATTGAGATTCCATCATTTAAGTCCAGATCACATAGAGGGGGAGTCATGTGAGTGACTATAGCAGTCCAGTCGCACCCTTAAGGTTGGTATGCAAATGATTGGGGTCAGATCGTCCCAAAAATATCTCAGATCCTTGGTCACACCCTTCAAGATGTTATGCGAGTGACTGTGGCTTCCCAATCGCTCTCTGAAGTACTGCAAGCATGTGACTACAGTTGAATATGACCTGAGCAAAGAGAGTGATTATGATTCTGAAACCCTAACTCCTAGTCACATGGATGGTGATTTTTCATGCGACTAGAAGCCTCCATTCACATGGATGAGCTTCTATGCAAGCGGTTGCAGTTAGATCCATCCTATGTTGTGCCTGAGACTAAAGCCCAAAACCCTAGATCTGAGATGTGAGCTTTAGACCTTCCAATTCCACTCAGAGAAAACATATTCCTCTATGAATGAGCCTTAGACCTATGTGAGCAAAAAACCAAGATAAAAGAGTGTCTCATGATTGTGTCCAAATGAGGTAGAGGTCACTTGTATTTATAGCCTTCAAAGGGTGTCCACTTTTCTTTAGGCTCGACCTTGATAAATTTTCACATGAGGGATTTTATTCATAAATATACTTTCCCTTATCCAGTTTGAGCGATATTCAAGTCGATTTTGGTTCTCTCGAAAAGAGGAATTCAATTCAAGCATTATCTCCATCAAATGAGTTGTCCAAAGTGAAATTTTACCATAGTATCATATTTTTTAACACGCCCTCTCAACTAGGGAGAATTCCACCTGCAAATATTTGACCATTGATCAATATGTCATTATGTCATCAAACTATATCCAATCTCAAGTATCATCATGTATCGTCATTGACCATCTCAATTCATCTCTTTCTCAGTCCTGCTTATCTCTTAATCGTCCTTGCTCGTTTGTTGAATATTCTCGAATCTAAAAGAAGAAGAATTTTGACATCGAAGGGGAGTTCAATCTACCACCCTCTATCCATCAAACTACTACATGGAATCTCTATTAGCGGGCTACTACCCAGAATCACATCAATAGAGAGTCAATTCACATGATCATCGGAGAGAATATCATTAGGAAGCACATCTGAACCAAGAATCATATCGGGGAATATATCTCAACTAGGAATATCATGGGGGACCTACTAATATGACTCCATATCAAGCGATATGATATCCAAACACACGGGGGAGCACATCTCAACCCTGAAAAATGGAAAATTTTAGGGGCTAATATTTGCAGGTGGGCTAATTTTTCATGATTTTTCCATAAAAATGATTCTCTAATTTCCATTTTTTATAAAATAGAATCGCCCAAATTTTACAATATGAAATTATTTTACCTTAAAAATTGCCAACATTATATAGAAACTCTATATAAAATCACCATAATTTCAAATAATTTTACAAATATATCAATAAACATTTTATAGTTTTCATATTAGGGACTAGTGAGATTCGTCAATGTTTTTAAACTTCAAGATAATTTTCCATCCTTAAAATTTTCCCTGCCCTGGAACCACATTGAGTAGCTCATTCTCAACCTGTAATCACATAAGAGAGAAAATATAAAACCAATCTTATTGCCTTCTGATCTTCCCATTGATGTCTCTAATGGGTCATGTGGTAGAAAACTTGCATCATAATTTACTTGTGTTGGATACTCCAAGTACACTCTCAACCCATTTCCCAAATAGGGATTGGTATTCCCAACAATCCCTTCTTGTGGGTATGATTCCAACTAGGGTATACTCTGCATAGACCATATAGGGGAGAAACATCTTCGAACTATACTCTACATAGACCAGATAGGGGAGAAACATCTCTGAACCTATGAAGATAGGGGAACAACATCTCTAACCCTATGGATAATAGATAGGGGTGATACCCTATTGTCCATATTTCCATCAACCCCAGGATCCCTCTCTTTCAATTCCATACGTTGGGAGCTCAATTAGGGGAGGAAGATCTGACTCAATGTCACATATCAATTATTCTCTCTATAGATCAACAAGATATCACCATGATCGCATCTGGTAATCATCATGTCTCATGTTCATACAGGACATCAAAATATCATATAAGAACATAAACAATCACATATATGTATCACAACAAGGATACCATATTCATCCTCCCTCTCAAGGAGGTGTCAATCACAAGCCTAAGCTTGGCTCATACATCAGCACTATCTCAATATATGAAGTTAACTCAGTCCCATCTATATGTAAGATTCTCTTCTAATTGAATCCCACTCTTTGAGATTGCAATATATCCATGTCATGTCCAAATCCTGCTTAGACAACTCTCTAAGGAGCTTCTTCATCTAGCCCCATAGCTAGCCATGCCTAGCAACACCATACTTGACCTCGGTTGTGCTATGGACCTTTCAAATATCATGGCAGATCTCATAGTAAGGCAACATCAAAATGTGCTCATCTCATCAATAAAGATCCCAATCATCATCGATACATCCAAGTAGTCACATATAGTATAATGAATATCTCAGATCAAAAATTGATCATCCCATGCAAGTATCTTGAAGGATGCTCGACAATAACTCAATGTATATGAAGTGACTCAATCATGAATTCACTTAGGTTCTATGCACATCACACACACACACAGATATGTGTGTGTGTGTGTAGATGTACATGTACATGTACATACATACATACATACATACAGACAGACACACACACACACATATATATATACATACATATATATACGGACTTATGTTCAATATAGAACATCAATGATTCTATCAACGGCCAGTTGCCAAGTCAAGTTCAATACCTCTTCACAACTTCTTGAAATTCAATCAAAGTGTCCAAGGATTTGAATTTCCAGATTCCAAAAACTTCTTCAATAGCTTTGCAATATATATTTTCTTTTCCAAATTTTAGAAATATATTCATCCTTCCAAGATTCATTATTTCCAGCTTTAGAAGCCATCTCCCTCTTACTTAGAGCACTAGAGGCTCATTACCTATCAATAATAGACCATCAATATATAAAACCAAAACCAGAAATATAAGCCATACTTTGCAACACTTCTCAGGAAGAGGTTTGGGTTAACACATCATCCTGGCTTCACCAAATAATTGTCAATGCAAACATATCTAGATCAGGGAGCTTGTTGCATGCAATTCTCTCTTCAAACATCACACTTTACAAAACCAACATGCCCAACCTTACATAAATCAATATTGTTCAATCAAATCAGCTTAGAAGCTAGATCATAACTAATTATCAAAATCATCAATATCACAGTATCAAGTTCTTTGGACCAGGTGACAGATAGAGCTCATATCAAGTCTTCACTTCATCTGTTATCATGCAAACAAGTTTTCATACACCACGCAATATCAATCCAAGATTTATCAAGTCATTCTCATTATCATATTACAAGTCATTTATGTCACTAGATGCAAATACACACACCAAGGATAAGTCATGTAGGTTCCATCCATTCATTGAGAGATAGCATCATAATTAATCATAATTGTCAGTACTTCAACCAATGTGGTAAGAACAAGGAGGCCAATACAAAACCATTATTGAATACCAATATCATTCACTGAAAATCACTATGCTCGCATAGCATTGTCATCAAGGAAAATCATCAATCTTCAAATAAAATAATTTGTCATTAGGAAAAATCCCAAATTCTCTATCATAGTGATATATATATAGCTCAAAAACATATCTCAATAATCAAGTAAAATTTGTAAGTATTATCAAGTATCATCTCAAATCTCCAAACATTACTCATCTATATCAATTATCCAAATAATGTCAAACTCTTGTAGCACAAATTTCAAGGGTTAAATTATATGCATATCCTGGTCACCTACAAACACAAGTTCAATCTACATATTCATATTGTAGTAAACATTCAAACTTCCCTACTCATAAAAACTTTTAGTTGTATGCTTTATGTCTGTGGGACTGACATCCTTTAGATGAACATATGATTTCAAGCACAAAACTTCATTTTTATGATCTACAGCCATAGTTTCACCCATAGGCCTTCCTATGTGTGGTTGGGATACTATAGTCACACTCATGACCTTACTTCCATGCGGATGAGAGGCTATACTTGCACCTATAAGCCTGAACTTGTGTTACTGAGGTTTAGAGAAATGTAAAAGTCTCTCTCCTCATATCATAACTTTGTTGCAAATCAATAATATCAAATTTTTGTTTATCCATGTCCATAAGTCATACTTCAACAGTAAAGACTATATAATGCAAATGGTAATAGGAGTACAGATATTGTGGAGAGATTCTCCCTCTAAATGGGAGGCTACTACAGTCATCTTCATTCAAGTCACCAACTTGTCTATAATATTGTCATGCATTAGTAGATATGTTAGATCATAAAGTCAAACATATATCCATCATGGTCATAACATGCTAACATCAACTACTTTATCATCACATCATGACATCAATCTTTCATGAAGGGATATAACCAAATTATTGGGGGAGATGACATCATAATTCAAAGATCATGAACACGATATTGCTTCATTGTCACATAACTTAATCCATTCAGTTAGGGCATTCAATTTTACCATATGCCATACATATCAAAGCATAACCATGGTCAACCAAATATCATAAATATCAATCTTATTGTTATACTTCTATCATCATGGCTACCATACTTTTCATTATCAATCCAGATAATTCAATAAAACTTTTCCAAAACAGCAAGAGCGTCAACCCTTTTTCCATACTTTGGTCATCCTCATCACAAGCATTATCAATAGTATTGTATATAGAAATCAATGAGCTAGCCTTCCATATTAAATCCATCATGTCTTATTCATGTCAAGTGTCAAGAGTATCATCTACTAGAGTCAAGGTGCTAGCCTTCTTTATAAGATCAAAATTTCCAAAAGATAGATATTAGCCAAACATCAAGTATACTCTATCAAAAAAATCAACATTAAGTAGATTCATAGAACAATAAATTCATCATGTCTAAAATGTAAGATACTTTTTCAATACCAAGTGCATCATTTCATCATAAGAATCGTGCATCCAAATCACTTCCATATGCATGAGATATTTGAGAAGGAGAAATTATTATCATACCTTAGGGCTTACTTTACATTCAATATGTAATTGAAACATGACTTTGAAACACTATACCATGCATACCTTGTAGTGTTTAGATACTTGTGAACCTTCTTATTTTATATAGTCAACTTGCAGCACATTGTCACCTTTCCATCAAGTGCCTCTTTATCTTTTTCCAACATTATTTCTTCTCTTCCTGCATTACCTATGATCCTGAAGAAGGATCCACTTATCACATCTCATTAAGAGGTTACAAGAATCTAACTACTCAAATATATATGCAGGAAGAATGAGTAATAGTCAAAACAATAATTAGATTCATTATTCTAAACAAAAGTAAAGACATGGAGAAGAATCATAAATCGAAAATTCATTATCTTCAATGAGAGGTGATCATATCCCTCTTGAACCAACCTTCAAGAGTCATCACTATCCATTGTACATATAACAATTTTTCCTTCACTATTTCAACCACCTTTATTAACAATGAGGCCTACTAGACATTATCCCATCTAGGGATTCATCAAATCTGTCACAAGTCCTTGTGCATCTTCACATTGACCTTGCTAGAGTTTCATATGTCAAATCTTTTCAATAAACCAGTGTTTCTTCCAAATCTTAGCCTCATAATATCCATCAAACCTTAATAAACAAATTTCCTAAGGTTTTCTTCAAACCATAGAATTATTTTAGGTCTCCACCATCCTTTTCTTACATACATCAATGGTGTCATCATAGCGGTGATGTTAATGACTTTTCTTCAGCCCAACTCTGATACCATGTTAATTTTTCTTGGGGTTATATTGTTCTTTGCTTTAATAATTCCATTTATTCATTAACACATTATGTTCACCCCATAACATCATAGCATAATTCAGATTTACATCATTATTCAACATCATACGAAATTATATAGAAAGAACAATATCAACATCCTAAATGCAGAGAAATATAAAGGAACAATAGAAGAAAAGAATTCACACATAGAGACACCAGGATTGGTCAGAGACCAAGGAAAAACCCACTATGGGGAGTACCCTTTCAAATTATTCTTCTTATTAGATCGTCATAAAATGATTCAGCAAAAGAGAGTACAATGATCCATATCTTCATCAATGCAACTAACTAGCAAAAACAACTACAACAACCATGGAATGAACCCAACAAAGCATATACTCAAAATCTTGATTCTAAAGTCTATGATGAACTGTCACTGTTTGCAGTCAATTTTTGAATCCTGCAGTCACTGAGCGAAATCTCCAAACAACTAAGATTCCATCATTTAAGTCCCAATCACATGGAGGGGAGGTCATGAGAGGGACTATAGTAGCCGAATTGCACCCTTAAGGTTGGTATGGGAATGATTGGGGTTAGATATTCCCAAAACTATCTCAGAGGCTCGATCGCACCCTTCAAGACGTTATGCAAGTGATATGGCTTCCTAGTCGCTCTTTGAAGTACTTCGAGCATGTGAATGCTGTCAAATCTGACCTGAGTGAAGTGATTGCAATTTTGAAACCCTAACTCCTAGTCACATGAATCGTGACTTGTCTGTGAGACTAAAATGCACCAATCGCACTGATGAGCTTCTATGCGAGCAGCTGTAGCTAGACCCATCCTATGATGTGCCTATGACTGAGGCCTAAAAACCTAGATTTGAGATGTGAGCTTCAGACCTACAATTCCACCTTAGAGCGAACTTATTCCTCTGTGAACTAGCCTCAGACCTGTGCACGCGAAAAACCAAGATAGAAGAGTGTCTCATGATTATGTCCAAAGGAGGTAGAGGTCACTTGTATTTATAGCCTTCCGAGGGTGTCCACTTTATTTTAGGGTGGACCTTGATGTTGAATGAAATGTAACTAGGCTAGGTCTTCATAAATGTAATTTTGATATTTGTACTTACTTAAGAAAAGATAAATTATTTTTGTATTATTTGTCAATGAGTTTCTTGCTCGTTGAAAATAGGTCAAGCACATTTTGAAGCGCTTCTAGAGAGTCAAAGTCAAAATGTAATTATGATAAGACACTTTGAGGGCATGTTAAATCATGTATGTTATCATACAAGGTCATAGGAACACCTCCAAGGATAGTCAAATCCTCTCCTAGCATCAACAAAATATACAATAATGAATAAAATTGAATTATAGAGAAAATTGTCATGTCGTCCTAGAGGACAGTCTAGTTGGCCTAAAGAGGAGGGGAAAACCTCTATATATAGAGTCTATCCACTTCTTATTCTACACACAACTCTCTCTGAAATCCACAAGCAAGAGGGCTAAAAGGACAAAGAGAAGAAAAAGAAGATGGATACAAGGGAAGTGAGACGAGAAGACAAAACAACAAAGGTAAGGAGGCCAATTCTGAAGCAGCTACAACCACACGTGCAAGGTTAAGGAAGAATTATCTATGGTCATAGCAGTAGTCATCATATACCATTGTTTTGGGTGCAAAATAGGTCTACAAGGCCTCTCTCTCCAACAAAGAAGAAAAGAAAAGACAACGAGGTAAAGAGGATTGTTTCTAGGGTTTCTATCCACACGTGTGAAGATTCCAGAAGTTAATTTATGCAGATCTAACAACATTTGAAGACAATACACTTAAAGGGCTCATTCAGATATACACCTAGGCCTACAAGGTATCCAAGGAAAGTGAAGAAGTCTCTCCCTATAACGAAGACAAGAAGTCCTAATGTTATAGGGTTCTCCTAAGAAGAAAAGAAGCCTAAGCATCAAAAAAAGGATGAAGTGTTGAGGAGAAGAGTGCTACAAGACAGAGGTCCATGTGTCAGAATTTATACTATAGAAGAGGAAGAATTTCACTTATGCTTGGAGGATCCTATAGTCAAGGGTCTAGGGTTTGGCAGTTTTTAAAATAAGAAGCTTCAATAAGGGTAAACTTACAAAGGGTCTTCCTCTCAAGAGTGGAGAGGCTTTGTCCCTGGCAGAGAGCCAAAATTTTTTGTTCTTGATATTTTTTTTTGGTAGAATTTTGATGAAGTACACATGTATACACTAATGATAAGAAGAAGAAGCTTAAGCGAACAAGAAAAGTAAAAATACTCCACAAAATGTTATCAAGAAACGAAGAATCATCACAACACTACTTTGCCCTAGATTCTTCAACATGGTATCAGAGTGTAGAAATTTCATTGTAGATCACCTGATAATGCAATATACTGAATCAAAATGCTAGATCTACTTCTACTATCAAAATTTCTGGAAGCTTAATTAATTTGAGCAAGATCAATTAGAACACATATAATAGAGAAGAAGAAATCATACACATGAAACACAGAAGAATACTCAGGTGAAAGCCTTAGCTAAAAGCCACGCTATCTGTATTATCACATAAGTCGAAATATCTCAGGATTACACAAAGCTTTAACTCACAGGCTATCCAGCTCTCAGTACAATCCCTCACTACTGCTCATAGACAGAATAGACAACACATATGCCTTCCTTCAGTCGTCCAAGCCTCCTATTTCCTTGAGCAATCCTGAAGGAGATAATTCCTTCTGCATGGATGAGTTTCCTTTATAGGAAAATTCCTCCAACTGATAGTACATTGTCCCTTCCTTTAATCTCAACTCGGTCTTTCTCTGAACTGACATGCATGAGTTATTTATGAGAGGATATTTAGTTATCTGGAGAACATTAGTTGCATGCATGCATGCATGCATTACCTGATTGAACTCACAATTAGTTCCTCCAATTGTTTGGAACTAATTTAACTAGACTTAATTCAGTTAACTGAGCTAACTAATTACAACTCAAATACAACTCATCCTTATCTCCTTAATTAAGGGATAACTTCCTCAATCAAAGGGATAACTGTTGCATGTCTTCACAAAGACTTCCTGTTTGATTTTCTCCAACTAATTAACTCAAGATGAATTAATTAATTATTTTACAAACAACTGCTGAGCTCAAATTCGAATTTTAATTCTCAATTTTAATTCAGGGACTAATTAAAATTGGAATCTATCCCGAAATGCTATTTATAGCAATGCTATTTTTAGCATTTCTATTTTTTAATATTTCCAACAGAGTTGAAGTATATCCCGAAATGATATTTATAGCAATGCTATTTTTAGCATTTCTTGTTGCTATTTTCAACACTCCCTCTCAACAAGAAAGGCATTCAACTCGAACCCAATTCTGAACCTTTGGAATGTTTTGCATGCAACACTTCTCTCAAGTGTTGGTTCTCGAGCAACTCTAGGAACTAAAAAATATCCAACTTGAATCAGAATGATGCCTCTGTCATCAAAGTCTCTGACTGCTATTGCCTCTGTCGACTGAAAACTCTGCACCTTTGTTCTCTTCAGCATCTGACTGCTCTAGCCTCTATCACTTTGATCTCTAACTGCATCAATCATAATGATTCCTCCTGCTCATCCGTGTTCTTGCTGGTCCTATCCGCACTGCACCTCCTCTCATCATGTTGCATCGTGTTGCTTACTGCTACACTGCAACTCAGTTACTGAGAGGTAAGTAATTGATCCCCAACTGACCTCCATGTTGGGCTAGAAACACCCTCTGATGCTGAAGCTCCCTCTGCCACTGACAAGTGCTCCCTCTCTGACCTCTGCATTGCTACAACAACTCCCTACATCTCGCATCATTGCACACCTCTTTGTGCCATCCTACACTGGTGCAACACTATTGTGCCTCTGGCATTGTTGTAGCCTGCTAGCTCTATACTGTCTTGGGACTCCTGCGTTGTAGCTCTCTCTGCCGCTCCATCCACATCCATCTCTACCCACTCAACTAGTCCTGCTACTCCTCGTCGAGGCTCCCATAGCAATATCTAATCAAAGAGGTTGGTTACCTCAAGGATCCTACCCCTATTTCAGCCTTCTGGGACTATCACTTCACATTGCCCCCCCTCCCACTTGGAGGTATGGATGCATGTGATCCCTCTACCCACTTGGCTCGAAATTTTCCCCTACTGGAGGTCTCTACATGAGTGGATGCCTCCACTTGGTCTCCTCTCGGCTTCTCCAGTTGTGGTTGTTCCACAACCTCCTAAAGCTGCTTCACCAATTGTGGCTCCTCCACAATTGTCTAAGACTTATTCTGGCACTACATGTTGAGAGGCAGTGTACTCTCCCTCTCAACCACCAAGTCTCCAAGAGTTGCCTTGCTCCTTAAGGCTTTTCACACATCTTGAACTCAAGAGCATACATGTTCTTGACTCGTGAACCGATCTGCTTCACTTGTCTTGTGGTAATGTGTCTAAGGAAAACCTTTCCCTTACTGAAGACTACATCATAGCCTTTGTCCTCCAACATCGCGATCGATACCAAGTTCTTCTTCAGTCCTGGCACATACTTCACATCTGTCAAGGTAATGCGAGCTCCATGCTCCCTCTGAAAAGAAACCATGCCCACTCCTGAAACACTATACTTTTCATCATTACCCATCTCTATGAGTATCTTGAGGTCTTTCTCCTCCAAGGTACTAAACAAACTCTTATTGGAGGTCATGCGGAATGAGGCTCCACTATCAAGAACCCAACCACAACCCATCATCGATGAAACCATGCATCCAAAGAGGGTAAAATCCGATTCGAACTAAGAGGCCAATGCCTCACCTTCAAGTCCTTCTGAGGATCCCTTCTTGGATTGCTTCAATGGACAATTAGTTGCATAATGGCCCACCTCATGAGAATTAAAACATCTCACTTTAGATTTGTCAATATTCTTCCCTCCATGAGAAGAACTTGATTTGGGATGAGAATCCTTCTCCTTCCCTTTCCTTGCCTTACTCGCTAAGGCACAATTTTCTTCGTCCTCCTTGGATGAAGAACCATCTCTGGTGCTTCTCCTAATCTCCTCTTGCATCAGATCTGACCACAGTCGTTCCCAATCTAGAAGTTTCTCTCTTCCATTCACCGAGTCTTGGTAGCTATGCTAGCTCTTAGGAAGATTGAGGAGAGCAAGACTCACCATGTCATCATCGGTTGTCGTGATTCCTACACTTCCAAGCTCAGCTCTGCAGGTGGTGAGCTTGTTCAGATATGTAAAGATCATGTCGCCCTTTTCACACTTGATTTTCCAAAGCTTGTCCTTCAACGCCAGCTTCCTCTGGTTGTTGTTGTTCTGATATAGATCCTTCAATATCTTCCACATTGAAAACAGAGTCTCCTTCCCATGGAAACTCGAGACAATATGGTCTCGAACTCCCTCCAGAAGAATCCTCCTTGCTCTCGCCACACATTTCTTCCATTCCGCCAATTCTTAGGCATTAGTTGTTGCTGGCTTGGGGACTTCTTGATCAATGAAGTCGTTCAAACCATTTTCCTCTAATACCGCTTCCATACGAACTTTCCAAGCTATATAATTTGAGCTGCCATCTAGGGCATACTCGAGTCTCAAACCATTAAATTCCATTAGTGAACTTTGAGATGTGATAAGAATTCAATTTCTACAATCAAGAATTTCAAACTTCAAACTTCGAACTTCTCCCTTCTTTGTATACTGTTCTCTTCTTTGATCAACTTGGCTCTCATACCATGTAGAAATTTCACCATAGATCACCTGATAATGCAATATACTAAAGCAAAATACTTGATCTACTTCTACTATCAAACTTTGTGGAAGCTTAATCAATTTGAGCAAGATCAATCGAAACACATATAACAGAGAAGAAGAAATCATACACATGAAACACAAAATAATACTCAGCGGAAAGCCTCAGGTAGAAACCCTACTATCTGTATTATCATACAAGTGGAAATATCTCAAGATTACACAAAGCTTTAGCTCACAAGCTATCTAGCTCTCAGTGCAATCCCTCACTGCTGCTCATAGACAGAATAAAAAACACATATGCCTTCCTTCAGTCCTCCAAGCCTCCTATTTCCTTGCACAGTTTCTCCTGGGTCTTCTAGTTGCAACCTGTGTGAATAATCCTCTCACACACAACACTGACCTCTGAAATAACTGCGCAATCCTGAAGGAGATAATTCCTTCTGCATGCATGAGTTTCCTTTATAGAAAAATTCCTCCAACTAATAGTACATTGTCCCTTCCTTTAATCTCAACTGGGTCTTTCTCTGAACTGACATGCATGAGTTATTTATGAGAGAATATTCATTTATCTCGAGAACACTAGTTGCATGCATGCATGCATTAACTAACTGAACTCACAAGTAGTTCCTCCAACTATTTGGAACTAATTTAACTGGACTTAACTCAGTTAACTGAGCTAACTAATTACAACTCAAATACAACTCATCCTTATCTCTTGAATTAAGGGATAACTTCCTGAATCAAAGGGATAATTGTTGCATGTCTTCACAAAGGATTCATGTTTGATTTTCTCCAACTAATTAACTCAAGATGAATTAATTAATTATTTTCAAACAGCTAGTGAGACTAAATTCAAATTTTAATTCAAGGGCTAATTAAAATTGGAATCTATCCTGAAATGCAATTTATAGCAATGCTATTTTTAGCATTTATATTTTTTGCTATTTCCAACAGATTTGGCATATATCCTAAAATGCTATTTATAGCAATGCTATTTTTAGCATTTCTTGTTGCCATTTTCAACACTCCATCTCAACAAGAAAGGCATTCAACTTGAACCTGATCTTGAACCTTTGGAATGTTCTGCATGCAACACTTCTCTTAAGTGTTGTTTCTCGAGCAACTCCAGAAACGCAAAAAATATCCAACCTGAATCAGAATGATGCCTCTGTCATCAAAGTCTCTGACTTTTATTGCCTCTGTCGACTGAAAACTCTGAACCTTCGTGCTCTTCAGTATCTGACTGCTCTAGCCTCTGTCACTTTGATATCTGACTGCATCAATCACACTGATTCCTCCTACCGCATCCGTGCTGCTACTGGTCCTGTCTCCCACCACTACATCTGCACTGCACCTCCTCTCATCATGTTGCATCATGCTGCCCACTTCTGCATTGCAACTCAGTTACTGAGAAGTAAGTAACTAATCTCCCAATTGACCTCCTTGTTGGGCTAGAAACACCCTCTGATGTTGAAGCTCCCTCTGCCGCTCCATCCACATCTATCTCTACCCACTCAGCTAGTCCTGTTACTCCTCATCGAGGCTCCCATAGCAAGGTCTAATCAAAGAGGCTGGGTACCTCAAGGATCCTACCCCTATTTCAGCCTTCTTGGGGCTATCACTTCACATCGCCCCACCTCACACCTAGAGGTTATCGTGGCAGTAGTTAATAGAACCAAGTATGCACACTTTTGTGCATGATATCATGCTTTTAAAGCTAGTACAGTTGTTACTGCATTTATGGAAACAGTTAAAAAGCTACATGGAAACCCAAATATTATTGTAAGTGACAAAGATTCAATTTTCACTGAAATTTTTTTGGACTAAATTATTTTCTTGTCTTGGTACTCAATTAGCTCATAGCTCATCATATCATACTCAATCTTACATGAACATTGAGATAGTGAACAAATGTTTGGAAGGATATCTTCATTGCTTTGTATATGATAAACAAACACAATTGATCAAGTGGTTACCTCTAGCTAAATGGTGCTATAACACTTCCTTCCAAATTGTAGCAAAATTTACCCCATTTATGGCACTTTATGGATATCAACCACCATCCATCACATCATATTTGAGAGTACATTCTGAGGCTCAAGGAGTGGAAGATCACATCGAGAAGCAACAATAATTTCTCCAACTCTTAAAGGATAACCTCAATTTGGAGTAGAATTGAATGAAACAATAGGTAGATCAACATTGCAATGAAAGAAATTTTGATGTAGGTGACTCGGTATTTTTATGACTACAACCATTTAAAAAAATGTACCTCAAGAAAGCTAAGATGGATAATAAATTATCACCTAAGTATTAGGGTCCATAGAATGTGTTGCAAAAGATTGGTAATATGACATACAAATTGGAGTTGCCTACATCTTCCCGGGTACACCCAGCTTTCCATGTTTCATGCTTAAAGAAGGTTGTCGGTGACAAGCTCCTAGTTCAAACAATATTTCCAGAACTTGACAAAAAAGGAAAAATCATATTTTAGCTTGAAGTAGTCACGGAAACAAGAACCTGACAACTATGAAATTGATTAATTTCAGAGTGTCTCATTAAGTGGAAGAACTTACTCGTTGAAGATTATACATGGGAGGATGCAATTTTTGTATAGAAGCATCTTGAACTAATAACGCGTTGAGGACAACACTTTTTTGAAGGAGAGTGGCATGTTAGGTCCATATAATACTAGTGTATTCCCTTTATTGATATTGTTAGTGTAGCCCCCTATTGTTATTGTTGTCCCTATGTATCCCATGTTATTATTGTTGTGTTGCATAGAAGCCCATTATTGTTATTGTTGCGCCCTTACATTATTATTGTTATGTAGAATTTGATTATATTGTGACCCCTTAGACTCCTATATATACCAAAGAGATGTTATCATTTGTATCATCCAATAATTGTTCATTTGTGTAATGTAAAGGAGGTTTCCGCCTCGAAGTGGATAATTGTTAAATCATTGATCTATATTTTCTTCTACTTTGTGAGTTGAGTGCATAACAATTTAATTTTCCTGAATCATTGTTTTTCTCTTTATACTTCAATTTTTCACTTCCTACCATTTATGAAATGTAATTTCTCCTTTAATGTTGCGATGATCCCCAAAATATGAGTAGATATTGAAATCCATTACCATCATGAAAAGGATGTTTTTCATTACGACATGAGATAACCGAGGAGAACACACACTTTTTTCCATGGTAAATTTTATCTCACTCAACTTATAACTGCTAGAGTTTAATATGCCCGTCTCCACCTGTTCGGCCTCTAGCACTGCATGACGAACATGTTCAATATGAATATGTTGTTGCATATTCTAATGATGATCGCATGTCTCCACTACATGAGGTAGTTATGTAGTGGAGTTATTAGGGAGATAATTACACTGTACATTTGAACTAAATGCTTCTACCTCCAATTTCTAGGTGGTTGTATGTTTGTTACCTCAATGCCATAATATTTGGATTTTACAATCATGGAATTGGTTTATTTTCTAGTACCCTATCATCTATTCTCAATTGGGCATGTTCCAATAGAACTCCTTGGTTAGCCAAGGTGTATGCTTCTATATTGAGATTTTGTTTTATGTGAAAAAATATCAAACTTCTCAAATTTTTCCAAAAGAATCTTTATTCTATGTAAGATTGGGGTCAGAAATTGCATGGGGTTGCCTGCTACTTTTCCCACCTAGTTTATTACGATCATTGAGTTGCCAAAGTCCATCAAATGACATATACCTATGGTGTATGTCAAGTCCAGTCCTTGCCATAATGTTATATTTCCCCCTGGTTGTTGGTTTCTTCCCCAATGCCCTAGGTGAATTTAATCACCCTTGCTTCATCAAGGTGAGATATAACTCCTACCACTCCTGCCACCCCTGTTAGAGTTAGATTATTATTATTATCATTAGTATAATTAATTATAAAGATGTATATTTAATAATAATGATAAATAATCATATTTTTAAATAGTATATTTAATATTTATTTTTAATATTTTTTATTATAAATCAATAAATACTATAATTAAATTTGAACTAACCTACCTGGACTAAAAGTATTTTTCTTGTAATTTTTTTCTCCAAAATGTAAAATTCTTTACCAAATCTAATTAAAAACACAATAATATAATTTTTTATTAATATTAAAATTTCATAGTTACATTGATAGTGTCTAGTTTGAAGTAAGACTTTTAATTTAATTATCAATAATTAGGTGGATGGTAAGGATTTAACTACGAAACAATATAGAATATAATTAGGTGGATGGTAAGGATTTAACTATGGAACAATATAGAATATTCCTAGTAGTATGCTCAAATCTTATCTCCAAAGTAGTTATGTCATTTTTTCCCCTTTTAATTAAATTGATTGATTAGAAAATGTCATATGAACATGTGTTATATGAAACAAGTTATTGTTTTTTTGGACATGTGGGATTGATAAACCATGATACTGCAATAAAATTTCTTGATAGATTAAGAATCGTTATGGTAAAGTGGTAGTGAATTTATTATATTCCTTAGCTATTTAATTTACATGATTGCACTAATTATAAAATTGACTATTAAACATCACATATATTTACTCATTATATATCTTTTTTCTTATATATGAAAACAAGATATAACATATATAATCTAAATACAAAACACTATTTTTTGAAATACAATATACATGTGATGTGTAGATGTGAATTTAGGTAAATGTAATTTATCTAAATGATTAAAAGAAAAGAAAGTAATTTGGCACAACCACATTAACATATATAACAAACGTATATAAACACATTAGTTAACATATATAACGAGTGTATATAAACACAGAAGCCTCAACTCTACAATAATTATTACGTTTATGGTAGAGATTTATAAATGATAATATTAAAACTTAATATTATAAATACTAATATTAATGCCCAATATTTTAAACTAGTATTTTAAAAATAATATTAAACCATATATATTTTAAATGCTACTATTATAAACCATATATAATAATCTCTACTAGTAAATCCAATATGATAAATCCTAATATTAAATCCTATAATATAAACCCTATATTTAATATTAGAGTTTATACATCCTCCCATATACCTAATAATGTGGTTGATATATGCCTCGAATATATCAACCACATTTATTAATACGATTATGCACTTCATTCTACAACAAGGTTTGGATTTGTTTTTTTATTTGCCTAACATGGAGGTTCTGGTGGTATTGCTATACCTATACTGCCTGTATATCCTTTTGGATATCCTTTAAACTTGGATCCTCCTAGCGAACTTGCATTGATTCTTCTTTGTCCCTGTATGTTGCCATGGCCCTAGCCAACAAACTCTTCATCACCTAGTACTGTTGGATGGTCTGTCTGAACAGTGTTTGACGACCTCTAGTGTGCCTTGGATCTACGAGCAGTGGCTCCCAGTCCTCTATTGGAAGTGCTTCATTCATCGCCTTGGCGTTTAGCTCTGCCTCCCATGTTCATATTAGAACTTTTACCTATGCTGGAGTTCTTGCATGGTATGCATGCGTTAAGTTTTGCATGCTTTCCTCTCCCATTTTCCTTCCCCTTTTGCGCTGCGTTTTGCTCGCCGATGCCACCGAGGCGTTCATTTTTTTCAGTCTATTTGCCAGCTCGACGACCTTCTTTTCTTCCCTGCCTCGCTTCTGCCTTCACCATATTTTCCTTCTGCAATTCTTTCGCCCCCCACTCCTCGCTCATTCTTTCTTGCTCCTGGTGTCGGAGTGTCGGAGTCAGAGTAATAGAGGAGTTAAATATACTTGTAATGTTAACATAAGTGCAAACATTATAACCAATCCAGATTTCATTCATGGCCTTCTTCCTTTCCTTGTAATTCATCTTTTCAAAATGACAACTTTAAGTTTACTTTCGACTACCTGGGTGCCCCCCTTTCCCTTCCTATCTTTCCTTGATCCTTGCTACATGCAACAGTAAGGGAGGCATTTCCCTCCTTCACTCTAATCCCCCCTTGGGGTCGACAAACTGGGTTCCAAGCTGAGGTCCAGCTCCACTCCGGGTTGCTAACAGGAAATTTCTGGGGTTACCAAAGCAAGAATTGCATGAGTTTGGCTCAATTTCAGTAGCTAAATCTGACCCACTCGAATTGGGATGCCCCGACACCTCCCTCTTTCCTTTAAGAGTTTTGACACACCCATGTAGTCCATCTTGACTTAGTATGACTAGGATAGAATTTTGTTTCCCACACAGAATTCCCACCCTCGTCCATAATTTCAGTCCTTAACTCCATCATACCACCATTTCCTCTAGAGAATGCTTCCCATGGCAACCATACCCGTCGCATTGGAGTTCCAGTCCCCCTCCTCCCTACTGATACCTTTTTGCCTCTCAAGATTACCCGATTTCCATACTGAGACCCATTGGTCAAGCTTCCCACAATTACTATTCCCTAACATCCCTTTCCTACCCCTTGGGGTTTGCATGCCCCCCACTGGCCGGACTAGCCAGGCTGAGCCTATATTCCTTTTCCCATACCCCCCTCGCACCCCCCCTGGTTCTGGAGACTACCAGACCCCCGTAGGCTGTCAAAGGAGCCATAACCTCTTCTCAATCCTAGGCTATTGATTTTTAATGTGGCAATTGCCAATTTAATTCCCCAGGATCTGAGAGTCCCTCCTAACCCTCCATGGATCCCCTCTTTTCCCACCAGCCTTCCATTAAATGTAGCAAATACATATCCAGACATTAATAACAGAAAATTGAGCCAAAATTCTCGCATTCTTCTATATCTTACAACAATTAAGAAACCAGACATCAACAACATACAACTAGACCAACATTTTCTGAAAACTTTCGACACCACCCTCATGCGATGCCAAACTCGCCTCCAAGCATGCAACATTGATTCCAAATCTAGACTTAGGTAGGCTCATGTTACATACCAGTCTCTTTCTAGGGCGATGAAGGTGAAATCCAAGTGCCGACGACTGCCCCTTCTCCCGCAGTCCTGGTTCTCCTCTCGGCTTCGAATCTCGTCACTTGGCTCTTGTTCCCTTCTCCAACCTTGCATGCATACACTATTCTCCCTCGCCACCTTTCTGCCTTGAAAGTTCACCCACCTACCCATTTGTTTTCCCGAGGCTGCCTCCACTTGCCTCATTCTCCTGAGACCTTCTGTCGCATTCATGTGGGATCCTTGAATGGCCGCCCACGTACCCTAATCGTTCATCCTTCTACCATGTGAATGATCCCCGTCCGGATCCGATCTCCCTTCACACCCCAATCGAGGGTTAAAATTTAATTTTATTAATGCTAATATTATTAATTTTAACCTTATTAAACTTTAAAATTATTAATATTAATCTTAAATTTAATATTAATATTAATATATAATATTAAACCTAACATAATATTAAATTTATTTTTAAACTTATTAAATTTATAAAATTGACTAAACTTTAATATTAAATTCATAAATTTAATATATTTTTAAATTTATTATTAAACATAATTTTATTAAACTTTAAATTTATTAGTATTAATCTTAAACTTAATATTAAAACTTAATATATAATATTTTAATTAATATATAAATACATATGTTTTAAAAACTAACATAAATAGAAGATTTAGTAATTAAAAAGAATGCTCTTTCATCTTTAAAACAACTAAATTAAAATTAACCTAGTTACCATTTTTTTCTTTTAAAATAATCATTGCCCACTATACCTAAATAGGTTCATATCATAAGGTACACAAGCGTTTCCATTTTCCAATTGATTCAATTTAAGTTGTGGGAGCGTTTCCATTTTCCAATGGATTCAATTCAAGTTGCGGGTAGTTTGAGCTGGAGTAGTTTCTTTTAACGTATTAACTAACACAATTACATTAAATATATAAATAATTTTATTTTTTAATAATTAGATATATAAAGAATCATATTTTTAATTCAAGATTATCAATTTGATATGTTTTGTCACCTATGTTCTAATTAATAGTAAAAATAATAATTCATTTAAATAATAAAATAACCTAATCATTACAATAAGCATTTCATTGATCAAATGAATATATAGAAATTGACAGTTACACATTTGGTATTTTTTGTATGCCACTTAGCTAGTGTTAAATGATTCAAAGAAAAGTAGTATTTTATTTAAAATAATAAAATAAACTAACTCTATGATTTTTAGTTTGTAGTGTAACAAATGAAAATGAAAGGAGCAATGTAATTGTTATAATATTTGAATTTTTTTTTTAATGTTAGTTAGGCTAGATACTTAAAAGGTCTACCATGTGTGTCTCTGAGATATTTTAAAGACCATTGGATTGCAACTATAATAGTTAAATTTGCATATTTATCTTTCTCATTAAAATTATCGTAATTATAGTCTTATCTAACTATAAATTTGAATTTAACAGTTGTCTCTTGTGGTGGATCAATCTATACAGTTGGATCAATCTTGAGCTCACATTAATCTATTTTAAATTGTAGATCACTTATCTTTGTCTTACGTTCATCCGTAACTTCTTCTGAATTCAACATTCTACTGCGCAATTTGTAGGAGGAGCACTTTGCATGTAGGTGGAGCACTGTGCGTACATATCGAGACATTTCATGTTTGAGTTAGGATTGAAAGAAATGGGACCTTGGTAGAACTTACATACATTTTAAGTTTTTCCATTCATATGATAATTCGAAATAAATGGATGGATGTAAGGCACTTGAAATGATAATCTCCATCCATTTTAGGATTTGGTCTTACTCATTATATAGTTTCATTTAATTTGACGTTATTTTAGTTTTCATCTGATTTTAATGTTGATTTTCTATCATGATAGAGATCAACCCACAGAGAAGAAGATTCAAACATTTCATTGGTTGATCAATGCCACATATGAGCGCATTCAAGCTTACCATAAATTTCCTACTTATTTCTTTCACTATATTTTTTATTCACAAAGTAAACATTATATATTTAAATACCAGACCGTCAAAAGTTGTAACCTCATCCTTCCTTCAAGTATCATTGTTGAGCAATGCTACATGCATTTCCCCTTTGAAATCTGTGCTTTCCATATTACAAGTTAGTTAAAGGCATGGTTGGTGAAAGCGAGAATGAAAATTAGTGATAGCTAACTTATGACAATGAAATTTGGGTTTCAATTTTGGTGAACCAAAATTTGATGTTCTATCTAGATTTTGGGGATTCCACCAAAAAAACCTTGTATGTATTTTTGGTGCAGATTATTGTTATATTGAGTGGATGGGCTATTGTAATTATGTCAATGTAATCCATATATGACATAAGGTTGGAATGACCGTTTTGGCCATCCAAAACCTTAGTATATAAACATGCTCAAGTTGCAAAGTATATGTTAAGGCGTGATTGCTAGAAATGAAATGATGGTTTTGGCAATACAAAAACTTAGTGTATAAACACACCCAAGTTGTAAAACATATGCAAGGTATTAACAAAGGAAAACAATGTTATGATTTCTACCATTTTAATGATTGTATTGGGATTTGAGAAGACAAATCTTTGTCTTTTATGGCACCACTTGACCATCACATACTAGGACATCAATATCCATTAATAGGGTAGACACATGCATATGATGTCTAGAATTTTTAACTAGATGTGACAAATTGTTGGTTTGACATTGCATTTTTGGTACCTTATACCTATGTTATAATTATCCATTTAGACTAATTTGTTTTTGAATTTACCTCTACATTTTTTTTCCTTTGAACTTTGTTTTTTCTCCCTTATGGTTTGAATTAGGCATCACCCATTTCATTATTTTTATGGGAAGGATTTGATTGGGCATATTTGTGATTCTAGTTTTCTTTATTGTTTTGACTATATTTTTATTATGGATGGAAGTTAAGGTGGATGACATATCTAATCTCTCTCACACAAGACATTAGAGGAAGCAATTGGTAGCACTATTCATGGGTTTTATGCTTTAAACTATAAGATAATTGATTTATTATTGTCTAGTTTTTCCTAGTAGAAATTTTCCAAGGTAAATCATGTATATTGTTGCTATGTATATAATTTGTTTTTTTAATATTTTCTTCTAGAATCAATTTAATTATTAACACAATAAAAGTCTAAGTGAAAAATGAAATAACCTTTTAGTTGGAATTTAATGATATAATTTTTAGTAATATTGTGATTTTTCCTTATTTAAAATGCATTTTTATATCCATAAATAGATTTATTATCATGAAATAACCCCTATACCACTGGAGCTATGCAAAACAAACAACTTAAACTTATAATTGTTGTATTTTGAAAAAAGAAAAAGAAAAAAAACCTAAGAAAAAAGTATGTATCTATTAATTAAACTATGCTTAAAATAAATTACTAAACTATAATGATTATCTTTCTCACTAAGATTTATTTTAATTTTAATTTTAAAATTTTATATACAAATTATAATAAAATTTATTTTATAATAATGAAATCTATTTATTTAATAAATTTTATATGATTTACATAAATATAATTTTCCTCATTTAAATGTCAATATTAAAGATAATGTACAGGTCAACTTCTAATATTAACGGATTTTTTAAAATAATAATAAATTTGGAGTATTAAACAAACATTAAAATTATAATAAAAAATTTAAAATTATTATAAAATTTAAAAAATAGAATATTTTTTTTAAACTATAAAAAAAAATTATTTTAATTAAACATAAGTTTTATTGGATTTACATAATCTAATTTATTCCATTTAAATATCAAAATTAAACGCAAATTCTGTTATAATTAAACCATTAATTTAAAATAATAAGGTTTTATTGGATTTACATTAATCTAATTTATTTCATTTAAACACAAATTCTGTTATGATTAAACCATTAATTTAAAATAATAAAATAAATTTGCAGTATAAAAGAAAGGGTCGCAGCTGAATACATCTTTAATGTTGTGGATGGTGAAGGTTTTTTATAAGTTGATTAAGATTAATGCACTATTACAAGAACAATTTCAAGAATGACATCCATTTCAAGAATGACATCCATGGCTTATGTCAGACAGTCATTGAAATTTCGCACTAGCTAACCAGTTATATATTGGGTATTTAATGTCCTCAGAGCAGCACGTCAATTAGACCAATAACACGATAGCGAACAAATATTATTTAATGCCGAATTTACCCGCTCTCTTGTTATCGCATTAAGTCGCGTGCTGCTCTGAGGACATTAAATACCCAATATATGACTGGTTAGCTCTTTCCCTTTTCTATCGCCTTTTCTTCTGACACCATTTTTTATGTTCGTTTAATTGTAACTGCCTTCCAATCCAACGGTGCAGATATACTGGTGTAATTTGGTCAAGTGGAGGTTGAGAAGTAAAGAGCCCATAAGCTCTTTTCTATGCAGCAAAGAGCTTATTGGCGACTCGATCTGACCTGTTGATCTAGGGATTGTGTGAACTATATTCAACTCCGTCCATTCTGCTCCAAGCTCTGTTTATCCAATGGAGTTTATGAGAAGTGCAGGTGGCTGAATGAATGACAATGAATGGTGGTGTTCTTGTGATCCGACCATAGCCATGGTGTTCTTGACTTCAAACACCCCACTGCAAACGAGTTTGCCATGTCTTATTCTTTTGTTTGTAATTCGAAGCTCCGTGAGGTATACTTTGACATCCATTATCACTTCACTATTGCTGGTGTAATCACGGAAATGGCCATTTAAATGCTCAGGTATACTTTGACATCCATTTTCACTTCACTATTTTTGTAATTTTTTTACATTATAGTATTGCTGGTGTAATGACGGAAATGGCCATTTAAATTTCAGGGGAAATGCTGCAATACACACGAAAATGAAAAGAATTCGGCAAAGAAGAAGCGTTGCAAATGCATCGATTGCAATAAACAAATTACAATGGTTATCAACCGTATAAAGTATTTATGATCGACGGTAAACAAATCTGCATTTATATTTTTGCTCGGCCATTGGTAGCTCGGACAGAGGAACTCCAGGCCGTCCAAAGATGATCCACGTTGATGTCTGAAAACATCCAGCGCATTAAGCTTTTGCTGCTGCTCAGGTTCTCTGCCTTCACCGTCGCTTTCGAAGGAACAATCTGCTTCAATTTAGGTGATTTCTTCGAATGCTCCTCTCACCTTTGACTTCTTTATCAGTTGCTGCATCTAATTCTTGACCGGCAGACTCATCTTTAGCATTTTCTTGCATATCTGTGGTTTCAGCATGGCCGGCCCATGGAGGAGGGTTAATAGCGTTGCTGCTATCAAAGTGATCTGGAACCCTTGCAGTGCAGGCGCTTCCTTCGGCGCATTAAGCTACTCTGGCCTTCCCTGGCCTCCTGCTTTTGCTGTTGCTCAGCTTTTCTGCCTTCACCATCGTTTTCTTTCAATGTAAGTGGAACAATCTGCTTCTATTTAGGTGATTTTTTTGAATGCTCGTCTCACTTTTGGTTCTTTATCCGCTGGTGCATCTAAGTCTTCACAGGCGGACTCACCTTTAGCATTTTCTTGCAGATCTGTGGTTTCAGCACGGCATGCCCATGGAGGAGGAATAATAGCTTTGCTGCTATCAAAGTTCTTTTCCTCCTTGCTGGATTTGAACCTTCGGGTGGCAGCCATGTGTTCAAACAAATCGATAGCCTTATGTAAATTCTTTAAATCCTATCTTTAAATTAATTAAATTCTTTAATGCTGTGGTGCTTTAGGTTAATTCTGATGTGGCGCATAGCGCTAATGCTGGCTATACCCATGAATTATTTTATGTTTGGGTTCATACTTTTATGTTTAGGTTACACTCATAAAGAAACCGTATGATTTTTTTTTACAGAAAATATTATCTATGTACTGCAAAACATCTTTATCTCTACAGTTTACGAGTACATTGAAATTTAAATATCTAGTTTCTGAATTTTTGTTGTTTGATTTTTTCTTACAGTTATAAAAGAATTGCAGATTGTTTGATCTTTTCTCAGGTATAAAAGAATTCTGAGGCTTGAATGCTTTTGACGGATCTAATTTAATAGAATTATGAGGCTTGAATGCTTTTGACGGATCTAATTTAATATGTGGTAATTCCCTTTCCCTTATTGATTTGATTCAATTATATTTGGATGTATTTTCAATAGCATATCAATTTGTTCAGTTAAATTTAAATTGAACTTTTGTTGTTAGAGATAACAAAGAATTACAGAGTTATTTAAATTTAAATTGAATATTTGTTGCATAAATATTTTGAACAGAGCCTCATAAATATGTAGAGTTTATCAATATGCCATTAGAACTGGCATAACTGTAGCTACACTCGAGAATCTGATACCTTTTGATCTCCCTTCTCCACTTTTGTATCCCTGCCCCATTCCCTCACTTCATCGGAAACCACATTCAATTTTTATAAATAGAACATTCGAAAAACACTTTGATCTACTGATTGGCTATCAGTTCCCCAATAGTTCTAGTGAAACATTTGGATGAATATATCCCTCAACTGTAGATAACAGTCTTATCGTGGGAGTAGCCAGCACCAATTTCATGAAAAATGCCACCAATCTCGAAATCAATCAATCGTGACAGAGCTCTATCGATCCTGTTTTCATACCCACCCCAGCCAACATAAAACATAATCTGTTGGGATATAGGATCACAAATAAGACCAATCCGTGGTCATCTTATTCTTATTAGTTCTTAGAGAGCCCATAGTCGCTCTTCTCCGATCGCCCGGGGGAATACCTACCTATCTAAAACGTTTTCTTATGAATTTGCTTGCTACACGTCTAGCTAGCTGCGAGACAGACACAACAAAATTTGTTAAATTATATACGTAATAGATATGGCACAATGCTAGTCTGTTTCCGAGCGAGGGAAGGGAAATAAGCCGTTCAATGAGTTTCTCCTCGTCCATCATCTAGAAAATGAGTTTTGTCCCCTCTCGATTATTAATTCCTATAATATACGGGGGCGAATTATTTGCGTCTATAATGGTATGGATATCGAGGTTCACCAGAAGCTCCCAAACAACGCCTATTGATCTAGCTGTGTATGATCGTTTGCATCCCAGCCAGCAGGTGTTGATGCTTCAGTTTGTTAGTGTTAGTCTTTCCAGCCTTACTCCAGTGATCAAATATGCTCTTAGTCAAATTTTTTCATTTCAAAGAGTCTTCAAGCAAAATTTGGTCACTAGGCATTAAGTCTAGGGTTTGCTTTCACTCCTTCTAAAGTTGTCCAAATGTCGGTCCATGTCATCATTCAGCTGAGCCTATCATCATTCATAGGGTTTTCCTCATCATGTCATGTTCCATTGGGTCATTTTACACCTTGTTCATGCTTCAGTTGAACCTAGGTAAAGTCATTTCCCTCTCCTAAGGGTTTTGAAGGCAATTTCTCTTGGACGGTCAAATCATCAGCAAAACTTATATCCTGATGTTCATACACCTTCCTCTATCCTTAAAGTACCTTATCAAACACTTCCCATCACTGAGATTCCCCAAATTCCTCATTTTTGCACAAACCCTAGTTTCTTGCCACAACTTGGCAATTTTCTAGGCTAGGCCTGTGTTTTGCCTTTTTGGACCCCTTCCCCTCGCTCGATCTCTAAGATTCCACTTTCCCCTGTTTCTTAACATCCCTCCCTACTTCCAAAAATCTCCCCAAGAATTTATAAGCCCCTTATCCCCTTCATTTCGCTTCATTTCGACAAAATCCCTTGTTCCACACATCGGGATAAGTTTCACTCAAAAGATGTTTCAGAGCAATCAAAGATGAATTTTGGAAAACTGAAAGAGGTGTTTGTCCAAAACAAGTCAAAGAAGAAAAACCTCCTTCACTTTTTACACAGGTGTCATGGCTTTAAAGAAATTTCAAAAATATCGTTTCCTCTGGAGAATCGAATGCACCTCTGAAGTGACCTTGGGAAAATCAAGTTTTTTCCTAGCTTGGTTGGCCAAATGACTTTCTTGATGAGTCAAATGATAACTAGACACAAATATCTTTCCCATGAGCTATCATGAGCTAAATTTGGAGTTGAGGAAGGCATTCAAAAGTTGACTGCAACAACACTTTGCTTTGAGGCAGCCTCATTTGGCACATTTTGACCAGTCTTGGGAGATTTGACTTTTGACAAGGCAAATGAACTCTAAATTAACAAATTCCAATTGTTTTGGAAAGTAGACTCAAATACCTTTCCAACGAGCTATCCTACACCCAATTTGGACATCGGGAAGGCCTCCAAAAGTCCCCTGTAAAAAACACTATGTACAGGCTATGCGCGCGGCGCATCAGGGGCGTGCGGCGCATCAGGGACAAAATCACAGTGTTAAAATTCAAGCGTGCAGCGCATCAGAGGCACGCGGCGCGTTGGGTGAGGTGCGCGGCGCACTGGGGTTTAAGCCCAAAATTTGCTTGGAAACGCATGAACTGGCCTCCTCTCCGCACAAATTTGCAGGTAGGCTCTCATCCCCTGCAAATGCTTTGTGTTTGATGGTGAAATGTGAATGGTTCATGGCTCATGCCCGTCGCAACAAAACTTTGAAAATTTTCCTTTGCCAATAAAACTTGCTTAGGGTTTTGAGAATAGTTTGTCACCAAGGTTTCCTTTTTCCTCATTTCCCTATGTCCCTCATTCCCAAAGTTGCTCATCACACTCCCTCATTCATTCCCTCATTAATCCTACACTACAATCCCTAAAACCCTAAATCCCTTATCCCTATCAAACTCCTTAAATGCCATGCAATATCCCCAAACCCAAAAAACCCCATTTCCATATATATTTCCTTCCCTTTCCCTTGAAAAGACCCCACTATCCACATTTCCCTATTTCCCACAGTCCCTCCCACATTTGGAAATTGCGCCAAACTCTCATTTTTCATCTCATTGAAAGCCAAACAAACTTTGAAACACCATGAAGGCGAACAGACAGTAACTTTACAACTGAAACTGCATGCATCAGGAGGACACTGAAATGGCATAAAAGGAAAGATCGACTCTGAATCTTGGCTGAAGCTTCTTTGGCTGAGCATGGCACTTGATGAGACACCTTCAGCCCAAATTTCAAGAAATTTGGAGAAAATTTCTTGAAATTTTGAAATTTTTGGTACAAAAAACAGGTTTTTTGGCTCAACGCGTAGCGCGCCGCGCGCGACCCATAAGATTGGGAGGCCCAAATTACAAATGGCTTGTGGTTTTGGATTTGTCATGATGAAATATACATGCTTAGCTATTGCCAAAGCATTTCATCAAGGTTTGGGTCCCCAAAAGGTCAAAAAACATGCAAAAAATGACCTCACTGCCCCATTTTGGACACACAGGAAGCAGTTTTGGGAGAATGCACTTTTGGAGGGGCAAATGGACACCAAATTGAAAAATTCCACTTGGGTTGTAAAGTAGACATCCAGACCTTTCTAACGAGCTATCGTGAACTCAATTTGGATGCCGGGAAGTGCCCCAAAAATAGGTGGAAAGGTGCACGGCGCATAGGGCTCAGGCGCGCGACGCATCAGGATATTTTGGCACAATTTTCATCTTCAGCTCAGGAAACGTAGCCAGTTTGACCAGTTTTGACTTGTGATGTGATTTTTTCACTCCTCTTGATGTAATTAATGAAACATGATGTAATTTTGGCACTTTATTACTTGTTCTAGAAGATTCATTCACTAAAAAGTAAAAATTAAATGAATGAATCACTTTCCTACCTTATAGAGGCAAGTTGTTTTGACTGCCTAGATTGTAGTGCTTTGTTTAGAATTGGTTGAAACAGCTCCTAGGATGATGAGCTCGACCCCTAGAGGCAAGGGAATCGGTTGACTTGCCTATATTATGTATTTGCTTAGTCATTTTCATGGTTGGACTCTTGGGAATAGCTTGATACACTATTGTACATATTTCATCTGCAATTTTGGCAAAAGATAGACCAGGGTTTTGCAGCACTATTTGGGATTCATGTGGCCTTATTTGTTGATGATGTGTTTCTCTCAGTACTTGTAAGTTGTTTATGTGTACCACTTTCTTTATTTAATCTTCTGCAATTAAACAAATGAAGTGTTAAGGTAGAATCCATAAATTTGCTATGCTCTGCCTTTAAGTTTGTTTAATTTTCCATGGTTTCTTCAGTTTAAGGAGAATCCTTGAGACTTCCTTGCTCTCCTTAGCTCCTCACCTGTCAGGTCTATTCATTCAATCACTTTAAAGGCATCAAAACAATCGCCTATCTTGCCCCAAGTAGACCTCTGCCAAAGCTGTGCCTCATCCCCGCACCCAAAATTTCATTTCCCTTGAATTCAACAAAACTTCAAAAAATAAATTCCATAATCCTTGTACTTCATACCTAGCCTAAAATTAGTTATCAATTCAATCATCTCGAGCCTCTGTGATTATCTTTTGCCGAGATTGACCGGAGAGAGCCCTCTCCTGTCCTCGTAGGGCTAGCTACGAGGCTGAGCTTGGTTTGATGTGGCCTCGAGTTTTGCCTTCCTTAGCCTGAGGCAGATTCGAGCATTAACATAGTGGCGACCAGACTGGGGAAGAAAATGGTTTGCTTGTTAGTGTCATTTGTTTTGTAAGCTACATACGGAGCCTGAAGTTATGCCAGGTAGCCTTCGAAACGCTTTTGCTTTGCATTAGCGGAAGTAGATAAACGTTGCTTCAGTCAATCTCCGGTCTAGCTTGTAAACGTGACATTTAACTTGTTAATTACCCCAGTACATGTATCAAGTTTAGATCTGATTGTTGATGGCGGACAACGTTTGATCAGACACTGGCAAGGCTGAAATCATTCACCTAGCGACTCCTTTCATGAAGAATCCAGCAACCTGTGCTTCATGGTGACTTCACTGCAGAGAGATCAGTAGCTGTGAGATTTTCAAGATGGACCGCATCACAAGAAGATATGCTCCCATGAGCCGAGATCACATTCCAGGTTTTCCAAATAAGATGCCCAAGGTAGATTGGTCAATGAATCTGCCTACATTTAATGATGATGGTAAGAAGGATGCTGCTTTACATCTAGTTAGATTTCATATGCATATTCGCAAGTTGAAGGTGGATTTTCCTGAAAATTGCTTGATGAAGATATTCCTGGCCACTCTGGAAGGTGAAGCCCAATCCTGGTATGAAAATTTGCCGCTGGCATGTATTTACTGTTTAAAGGATTTTCATGCCTTGTTCATTGAAAGATATCAAGCATCTTATCCATCATTAAATTTAGTTCATGATTGTTGCAAACATGCTTCTACTTTTATTGAAAGCCTTGAGAAATATTATGATGATGATAATTTTATGGATGATGAGATCATGGAGGCTCTGTATGAGAATCCATTTCAGCAGCATAAAGAAAACTTAGAGAATACTTGTCCAGATGATCAGGACATTTTGCAGCAGAATCAAGATCAGCAGGCTGAAGATGATGAAAGAGATGGTTGTATTTCAGATCTACCCACAAAAGAAGACAGCGTGTAGGGTACTCAAGATTCAATTTCAGAATGTGATGCAGTCAAGTCAGCTATTTCAGATCAACATTCAGATCATGATGACCAAGAATACCTTGTGCTGAATCCCATCAAAGAGAGCTCTGCTGTTGAGATCATAGACAGAGTTTTGGATTCAGATGTTCAGGCAAAACATAATGAGATCTTTGTGCAAGTAAGTGATAAATCTCCTTTCAATAACTCAGTAATAAATGATAGTTTGAATGCCCTGTCATATGAAGATAATTATTATTTAAGCAGAAGAAAACAAAAAGCATTGTCTCCTTTATCTGAAGATGAGATAGATCTACTTTTGAGAGGTCTTGTTACAGCCCAAGCTACAACAGATTTGCAGTGCACACATAGTCGGGAAAGTGTTGGTGAAACTTCTTCCTCTTTTGAAAAAGATGACTGTCTTATAATCAGTTTTGTAGACCGGCAAAAAGATAACTTTTTCTTTCACAAAGATGATAAGGTTGTCATGTTTGATAATCTCGAAGATTGTTTTTTGTTTAAGAATGACCTACATCACATTCACACCACATAAGATCAAAACATTCAGGATTTCCATTCAGATTCCTCTTCATATGTTTCATGTGTTGAAATGTTTTTCCAAGAAGAGATCTGCTCATCCATTTGTTCAAAGTTTTTTGAAGCCTATGAGCATACTTTTACTGAAGCACATGATGAAGGCAGATCAGAATTTGAAACAAAGGACACCTTGTTCTTTCAGCAGGAGGTGGCAGTGGCAAATCTTCATGTTTTTCACGATCCTCTAGCAAGTTTGTTGCAGCCAGCAGTGAAAATGTTTATTACAGTGTTTTGTTGCAGCCATGGTCAACTATGTTTTTAGATGCCCAGTGATAGGTTTGTACTGTTGACCAAAAGTTCTGATAGGAAGAATCAGTCAAGAAGCCATCTTTTTGATTGGTTGCATTGGCATTTTGATATAGTTTGAGGATATATTGTCTTGTAAGAAACACAAGTGGCCATGTACTGCTACCAAGCTTTTGTTTTAAGTTTCAGGTCTTAGTATTTATGAGTACAGTTTGTCGAGTCAGTTGATTAGTCCTTTCAGTTTTAAAATTGAGTCATCAGTTTTCACTGTTCAGTCACGCATTTTAGTTTGAGTTTTGACTCCATTTCCCAATGGACGAAGGCACTGTCTGCTCTCCCAAAGATCTGCCGTTCTTGGCACCTCCAAGGAGCTACCATCCCCATTGGAGCCAATGTTAGTGTCAGTCTTTCCAGCCTTCCTCCAGTGATCAAATATGCTCTTACAAAGTGGTCTCAGAGTGTCAAGGTCAAATTTTGTCATTTCAAAGAGTCTTCAAGCAAAATTTGGTCACTAGGCATTAGGTCTAGGGTTTGCTTTCACTCCTTCTAAAGTTGTCCAAATGTCGGTCCATGTCATCATTCAGCTGAGCCTATCATCATTCATAGGGTTGTCCTCATCATGTCATGTTCCATTGGGTCATTTTACACCTTGTTCATGCTTCAGTTGAGCCTAGGTAAGGTCATTTCCCTCTCCTAGGGTTTTGAAGGCAATTTCTCTTGGACGGTCAAATCATCAGCAAAACTTATATCCTGATGTTCATACACCTTCCCCTATCCTTAAAGTACCTTATCAAACACTTCCCATCACTGAGATTCCCCAAATTCCTCATTTTTGCACAAACCCTAGTTTCTTGCCACAACTTGGCAATTTTCTAGGCTAGGCCTGTGTTTTGCCCTTTCGGATGCCTTCCCCTCGCTCGATCTCTGAGATTTAATTTTCCCCTGCTTCTTAACATCTCTCCCTACTTCCAAAAATTTCCCCAAGAATTTAGAAGCCCCTTATCCCCTTCATTTCGCTTCATTTCGACAAAATCCCTTGTTCCACACATCGGGATAAGTTTCACTCAAAAGATGTTTCAGAGCAATCAAAGATGAATTTTGGAAAACTGAGAGAGGTTTTTGTCCACAGCGTGCCAAAGAAGAAAAACCTCCTTCACTTTTTACACAGGTGTCATGGTTTTAGAGAAATGTCAAAAATATCGTTGCCTTAGGAGAATCGAATGCACCTCTGAAGTGACCTTGCGAAAATCAAGTTTTCTCCTAGCTTGGTTGGCCAAATGATTTTCTTGAGGAGTCAAATGATAACTAGACACAAATATATTTCCAATGAGCTATCATGAGCTCAATTTGGAGTTGAGGAAGACATTCAAAAGTTGACTGCAACGGCACTCTTCCTTGAGGCAACCTCATTTGGCACATTTTGACCAGTCTTGGGAGATTTGGTTTTTGACAAGGCAAATGAACTCCAAATTGAAAAATTCCAGTTGTGTTGAAAAGTAGACTCAAAGCCCTTTCCAACGAGCTATCCTGAACCCAATTTGGACATCGGAAAGGCCTCCAAAAGTCCCCTGCAAAAAAAACTATATACAGGCTATGCGCGCGGCGCATCAGGGGCGCGCAGCGCATCAAGCACAAAATCACAGTGTTAAAATACAAGCGTGCGGCGCATTAGAGGTGCGCGGTGCGTTGGGTGAGGCGTTCGGCGCACTGGGGTTTAACCCCAAAATTTGCTTGGAAACGCATGAACTCGCTCCTCTCCGCACAAATTTGCAGGTAGGCTCTCATCCACTGCAAATGCTTTGTGTTTGATGGTGAAATGTGAATGGTTCATGGCTCATGCCCGTCGCAACAAAACTTTGAAAATTTTCCTTGGCCAATAAAACTTGCTTAGGGTTTTGAGAACAGTTTGTCACCAAGGTTTCCTTTTTCCTCATTTCCCTATGTCCCTCATTCCCAAAGTTGCTCATCACACTCCCTCATTCATTCCCTCATTAATCCTACACTACAATCCCTAAAACCCTAAATCCCTTATCCCTATCAAACTCCTTAAATGCCATGCAATATCCCCAAACCCAAAAAACCCCATTTCCATATATATTTCCTTCCCCTTCCCTTGACAAGACCCCACTATCCACATTGCCCTATTTCCCACAGTCCCTCCCACATTTGGAAATTGCGCCAAACTCTCGTTTTTCATCTCATTGAAATCCAAACAGACTTTGAAACACCATGAAGGCGAACAGACAGTAACTTTACAACTGAAACTGCATGCATCAGGAGGACACTGGAACGGCGTAAAAGGCAAGATCGACTCTGAATCTTGGCCGAAGCTTCTTTCGCTGAGCATGGCACTTGATGAGGCACCTTCAGCCCAAATTTCAAGAAATTTGGAGAAAATTTTGTCAATTTTGAAATTTTTGGTACAAAAAACAGGTTTTTTGGCTCGACACGTAGCGCGCCGCGCGCGACCCATAAGATTGGAAGGTCCAAATTACAAATGGCTTGTAGTTTTGGATTTGTCACGATGAAATATACATGCTCAACTATTTCCAAAGCATTTCATCAAGGTTTGGGTCCCCAAAAGGTCAAAAAACATGCAAAAAATGACCTCACTGCCCCTTTTTGGACACACAGGAAGCAGTCTTTGGAGAATGCACTTTTGGAGGGGCAAATGGACACCAAATTGAAAAGTTCCACTTGGGTTGGAAAGTATACATCCAGATCTTTCCAACGAGCTACCGTGAGCTCAATTTGGATGCCGGGAAGTGCCCCAAAAATAGGTGGAAAGGCGCGCGGCGCATAGGGCTCAGGCGCGCGGCGCATCAGGGTATTTTGGCACAATTTTCATCTTCAGCTCAGGAAACGTAGCCAGTTTGACCAGTTTTGACTTGTGATGTGATTTTTTCACTCCTCTTGATGTAATTAATGAAACATGATGTAATTTTGGCACTTTATTACTTGTTCTAGAAGATTCATTCACTAAAAAGTGAAAATTAAATGAATAAATCAGTTTCCTACCTTATAGAGGCAAGTTGTTTTGACTGCCTAGATTGTAGTGCTTTGTTTAGAATTGGTTGAAACAGCTCCTAGGATGATGAGCTCGACCCCTAGAGGCAAGGGAATGGGTTCAATTGCCTATATTATGTATTTTCTTAGTCATTTTCATGGTTGGACTCTTGGGAATAGCTTGATACACTATTGTACATATTTCATCTGCAATTTTGGCAAAGGATAGACCAGGGTTTTGCAGCACTATTTGGGATTCATGTGGTCTTATGTGTTGATGGTGTGTTTCTCTCAATACTTGTAAGTTGTGTATGTGTACCACTTTCCTTATTTAATCTTCTGCAATTAAACAAATGAAGTGTTAAGGTAGAATCCATAAATTTGCTATGCTCTGCCTTTAAGTTTGTTTAATTTTCCATGTTTTCTTCAGTTTAAGGAGAATCCTTGAGACTTCCTTGCTCTCCTTAGCTCCTCACCTGTCAGGTCTATTCATTCAATCACTTTAAAGGCATCAAAACAATCGCCTATCTTGCCCCAAGTAGACCTCTGCAAAAGCTGTGCCTCATCCCCGCACCCAAAATTGCCTTTCCCTTGAATTCAACAAAACTTCAAAAAATAAATTCCATAATCCTTGTACTTCATACCTAGCCTAAAATTAGTTATCAATTCAGTCATCTCGAGCCTCTGTGATTACCTTTTGCCGAGATTGACCGGAGAGAGCCCTCTCCTGTCCTCGTAGGGCTAGCTACGAGGTTGAGCTTGGTTTGATGTTGCCTCGAGTTTTGCCTTCCTCAGCCTGAGGCAAATTCGAACGCTAACACGGTTGATGCACAAAGCTTTCATATCAGTGTTTGAGAGGCCCCACTTTATATGTGTATGACCGTTTGCATTCCAACCAGCAGGTGTTGATGCTTCGGTTGATGCACAAAGCTTTCATACCAGTGTTTGAGAGGCCCCACTTTATATACACAATTGTGCCGTGTTCCATGGCTAAAGGATCTCAAATCCCAACCCTCCATTTTTCGATTAATAAGGTAATGTGTAGTGCCTTGAGTAATAATAGTAGGGCCCGTCGGATCATACATGCAAAGGATTCGGGTTAACCAATCGATACAGCTCGCCCTTTCATGCCGTATTTGCTATGTTTGGTATCTGTCAATGTCTAAGGGCTAAGTCTTTGATCGGTCTCTGCCCTACATGTTCTGAAGGAAGGACCATATAATGACCTTGAGTTCCTAAGGGAAGCTTTTCAACTGCATTCCTTCCCGGTCCACAAGGCAAACTTGACTCTCCTTTCCGTAATGGAACAACAAGCATACTTAATATGGGGGTGAGGTAGCGGTCTAACTCAGGGGATTTCCACCTCACCTTGCTTTATTTTACGGGCTCGGGTTCTGAGTTCAAAGGCTTGCTTGCCAAAGAAATAATTAGGAAATAGTGAAATTCTATTGTCAAGTAATGTTGCTCGTTCTCATCAATCATATCATATAATGATTGTAAAGGTGCTTCCTTTTACCGGTGAGGCAAGCAAGCTCACATTCATTATATCTAATACTCATTTCAATTCTGTTCTGTATCAAACTGACCTACGATAGCACGACCAGCACGCGTACCTACCAGCCAGCAGTAGCATTCCGTAGCACACTCCCTACCAATAGCACCCTCCACCAGGCTAACCTAATATCTTCCTTGTTTATACAAATGAGCTTGTTGATTCAGTTTAAGTTGATCCATTGCAAAAAAAGAGTTGTATGGGAATTTATCAATCAACGTCCAGCGGAACATACCAGAATCTTTATGTCCCCACGTCAGGCGCAGCTACCGTTTCTCACCGATTTAAGCAATGTTAAGAAGTGTCCCATTCCGTCACTTTCACCTTACACTTTATACCGATTTGACTCGTATTCGATAGGGGTGTAGTGGCCAAACATGGTTCCACCGGTCAGGCGCAGCTACCATTTCTTGCTGATCTCGGTCATATTTTATTTATAGGCCTCCCATTTTGCGCGCAAGGTCACTAGCATGAGCCATTTATCCCCTATGAAACTCAAGAATGCATTGGATGAATAATGCATTGAATTACTACCTCCATGAGGGGAAGCAGGAGGAAAGTAAAGGTAAGTACAGGTATGGAAAAACCAAAGTGAAACAACCACACTGCAGACCTCATTTTGGGTCATTGGGTCAGTAGTCCACATGCGTGGTAGCTCACGTAGCTAGAGATCCCCAAGGGCGAGACAAAGAAAGAACACAACCTTACGACGGAGGACTATAAATGCAGCAGCCACTAGCCAAGAAGCATGGGGAAACATCCAATTCTATGTTTTATGGGAAATTTTTGTAGGTAAGCATGGGCAAGGGAGGTTTGACTTCCCAAGAGATAGATGTCAAGTCAAATCACCCATGCACCCCCTTTTAGATTCCCGTCTTGTGGTATTATAGTACTATTGTTGCTTCTTATGCAACATTTTTTTATTATATTATGATATATTTCCTTTTTGTGAATGCTTTTACATAACATAAGCACACGATGGAAACATAACAACCACACCATAATCCTAGCCCATCATGGGGACTCATACACATTCACTAGTCAGGCCTTGGTATCATTCAAAGATAAGGTATCCAAATGGGACATCAAAAATCCAAAAACAATATTTCAAAATATGCTATGTAAATATGTAACTTTCTCTTTCATTTGAACAGCCTTTGACATCAATAACAACTTCTTTCAACATTCATTAACAGCATTCACCTTATAAATTGTAGGTACATCATTTATTTTCTGTAGCATGAATTGGACAAATTGGGGCATATTGTTGTTGTTTTTTTTCCTCCAGATGCACTTAAGCAACCAAGGAAAGAAATTGGGACTTCTCCTGCTTCGATCTATCACTGTTTTAGACTGTTACACCATTACAGACTTACTACAGGATGTTGAACAGCCATCAGCCGGGGTGCATTTTCCAGGGGTGTTTTGTAGCTACAGCAGTAAAGGAAGGCACATTCATGACAGAATTAACTACAGATTGGTTGATCAGTGGTTCCCCGGCAAGATTACAGATTTTTTTCATCATTGCACAGTGATTGGAAATGTATATTTGTGGTGGAAAAGCTCCCAAGTATATTCCAACTCTAAGTTCCAACATTCAGTGGTATTTTACAGTGATCATGTCTACCTTTTACTACGAGATTCGCAAGTCAGGCAAAGTCATTTCAGAAGGCCAAACAAATAATGAAGGTGAAACACTTTAAGAAAATCAAAAGCATTGAAGAGAATACTCTGCATTACTCCTATACCTTTTGTTGCATGAGACAGCCTAATTTAAGAAAGCTGCCATTTCTTTGCTAATTTTTGCGATCGTCCCATTTTAGAGGAATGGTTAGAACCATCCTTGCACAACCTTCTAAAATAACTACAGCAAATTCATATTTCAAGGAAGATAGTTCGCATGTTCCCATGATATGGTCAGACAACCAATAATGAGGGTGTCCAGCATAGAAAAAATTTCCAGTGAATTGGCTGAGGCAGATGGATCTGACAAAATGATTGTCCATTGTGATTGCCTGTCATAGCATCCTTTGGATTGCACTTGAGCTTTCGGACTTTATATCAAGAAGTGTGAGTTTATGTGATAACAGACCAAAGTTAGTATAAGGTGAAGATAATTACACTTAAATCCCGAGTTTCATGCCAAAAACACAATGTCTTGTTCATGAGAGCACAAGAGTATTTTCATGTATACTTGAAAAGAATGTGCAATTGCAAAACTGGAAAGAATGGGATGCCTTTTTTAGGTGAAAGCCTTTCTTATGCTATGAACACCTTCCACGAGTGACAAAGGAATCTCCGGAGGGATTACAAATTATACACGCAGATGGGAGTTATATTCCATTAAATTGTAGACTCCAATAAAGAATAAAAGCCATTAAAAAATGTTTTGGCAGAGCACAGGTCAATTGTACAGATTAATACTATTTATGAATAAGAATATTATGGAATAGTTTAGCAGAAAATTAAAGACGATAAATTTCTGAAAATACCAGCGTTAAGCCAATCTTATACGTATTGTTTTTAAATTGCGGCTTGGGTCAATCTTGATTGACTGTAACCTCAACAACACTAATTAAGGTAATTTTCCATATATAAACCTTGATTAAGTGTCTATCCTAATTATACCTGTTTTTGTGAATTGACCCTACTGTTGGACACCTAATCCTAAAGGGTTAGTGTGGAAGCCGAAAAGACTAAGCAGTCCAAGAGACCTTGGGATCTGAAACCCAAGAGTCACACATTGTACTATAAATGTATATCTGATGTTAATAAAAATATGTACTGAATGATTTATCTTTCACATTGTCTTTACTATCCATGTGTGTTTAACATGGTATCGGAGCCGCTTGTTTTTCTGTGGCCTGTTATGTGCATGTCAGTCCTGCACCTCTGCCCTGCTGAATGAGCAATTCCCTGAGCGATTCTCTGAGCATATAGCGTTGCCACTGCTGTAGACTGCGCCCTCTATCCAGAGCGTTGTTCTGCTCTGACATCCTGAGCGATTCCCTGCCATACGTTTCTGAATGCCCTGCGCTCTCTGACTGCCAGAGACTGTGCCCTCTCAGAGCATGAGTCATTGATAATGAACGCGGATAACCGTTGATGCGTTTCACCTGACCTGGACGTGAATTCGAAGACTTTGAGCGTTTACCATCCTGTAACCCTCGTTTGCTCCTACACCTGCCGTGCATCACGCCATTTCCAAGCAAGAACGCGCATTGAAGCTCTGTCACGGCTTGAAGAACTTTGATGGTGAAATATGGTGAATGCAGAACATTTTTCTTTGGTATTCAATTAACAAACTCATATATTGAAGAAATTTGATGGTGAATGCATATATGGTAATAAAACCGTAAACGAGTGCGTTTAATATTATGGTGACTGCATTTTATTATGGTGGCTGAGTTCTATTGAAGCCTGTGTTGTATTGAAGCATGGCTGCGTTGTATTGTATTGGTGACTGCGTTTTCTTGTGGTGACTGCGTTTTCTTGTGTCTGCGTTTTTTTGGTGTAAGACGACTGTATAAAAGAGCTGTGGAGCTCTCTCATCAAACGGGTGCTAGAGACAGTTGGGGCCGTCATCTCATTTGGTGCTGGGGCCGTTATTGTAGTTGCTTATGCGGCAACCGGTTTTAAACAGATGTCATTTCTTTTAACTAGTTGGCATTGGTTGAAGTGAGACCTTTTCCGTTCTCCCATTTCCTTACTAAAAACTGTGAAGGTTGTGATGGGACTTGAACGGGGATTGATTGTATTGATTGTAGAGCACCCATGATCTGTGAAGGAATTAATGATTCAGCGGATGCAAGCCGGGGCCGCTGGCCGTTCTTGGCAGTCTTGTTAGCCACCATAGAGCGCGAAGGCATCCGGGTTTGTATGCTGGGTATTCCGTGACCATTTTGAGAAACCTGTCCACCGGCGTGCTCAGCGTTTCCTCCTTTGAGTATCTTAAGGCTGCCAAACGTAGAAGCCCCATTTGAAGCCATTTTAGAGCGTCTGTTTTGGTGCGTATGCCGAGGTTTATTGTATTGATAAACAATATAAAATTCAATGCCATATTGACAAGCGGTGCGAGTTTCTCCGAGGACGGTCCTTCAATAATGGACCCAAAAGCATAGGCCGAGCTTCTGTATAATCACCTGCAATACACCGCATAATAATGCTTGAGGATCACCTGCTTGCTTAGCCCGAGCCGTATTTTCAGAAGGCGCTCTTGGAATAACAAAAATGTTTCTAAAAAAAAACCTGAAGTCTATCGGCATTTTCAGTGAAAGGCGCTCTTGCAATAACAGAACCGTTTCTATAAGCCCAACGTCTGTCGGCATTTTCAGCGACTGAGTTACCCACATGCCCATCTAATGTTGAATTGCGTTGTATTACTTTAACATGGTATGAGATGTGCATATTCATCAATACCTGCTGAGGTGCGCTTTTGTAAGCTCCATACTACTAGCAATATCAACACAGTTTGATCCTTCGTTTACTGTAAAGCTCGTTGTAGTATGTGTCGCAATAATATTTTTCAGGTTTGAAGTTTAGTAGCGGTGGTGGTGTTGACAATTGGAAAGCAAACCCTAGAAAGCCTCATGTAAACGTGCGCGTGGAAGATCTAATATCGCAGCATTCACTTTAATGGTGGTGTAAGTGCTACGGCTGGTGTTGTTGTTGAAACTATTATTTACCCTATTGATACAATAAAGACTCGCTTACAGGCAGCACGAGTTGGGGGTAAAATTCTTGTAAAGGGCTTATATTCGGGGCTTGCAGGAAACCTTGCAGGTGTTTTGCCAGCATCAGCGATATTTGTTGGAGTTTATGAACCGGTGAAGAAAAAATTGTTAGAGATTTTTCCGGATAATTATAATGTTGTTGCTCATTTGTTAGCAGGCGCTGCTGGAGGTGCAACAACTTCTCTTGTTCGAATGCCAACAGAGGTTGTCAAGCAAAGGATGCAAACAGGGCAGTTTGCCAATGCTCCTGATGCTGTGCACAGTATTGTGGCAAGCAGGTTTAACATTCAACAGTCTTGGATCCTTTGAAGATCACAAAACTGGGATCTCATTGCCTGAAATTTCGACTGAAATCATTCCAGTTTCCTTTATTCTCATCGTTTGCTTAGAAGATAGCTGAATTTACTCATGCATTATATTATTGTAAAGGCTATGTAATTGTTTTATCATTGCGACTAAGACATGGTATGCGACTAAGACATGGTAATGAAAACCAGCCACCATTAGCACGAGTTCCATGAAGAATAGAAGGGACGAGTTTCTTATTCTGTGACTGGATGAGTTCTCCTTTACAGTGGGGTCGAGCTACTATAGTAGGAGGTCAAAACACCTGTTAATAAACTACTGGCAGCTTATAATGGTCAAGGGTTTCAGAGAGCTTGACATTCCTTGATTCCACTGCTGCATAAAGATTTTGGTGAGCTGATTGTAATCTTTCATATTGCACACTGATCATTTGCTGACATTTATAAAGGATATTGCTGTGTACTGTGAGTAGATATTACTTTTCTGCATTGAGTAGTAGTTGTGATCAGTTTTTTAAGGTGAAAATCAAACATGGCCAAAACCAGTGAAGTATTACAGTTCCTTAAAACTCTGATATTATCTACTGTTGATGACACATTACAAATCAGTAAGGATTTTCTCTCAGAAATTCAGACATGTCTACAAAATGCACAGGAAAAGATCGATTTTTTGCAGCTTGAATCACAGCTACAGCAAGAAGAGCTACATCAAAATAGACACCATTCTGAACCTGTTTTTGTTCAGAACATTGAGACAACCACCCATCAGCAACATGTTAATATTGCTCAAGTTCATTCAGATCCAGTACCCAATAAAGCAGCGATTGCACATGCAAATGCAAAAACTCAATCTGCACTTCCCAAGCCCATCATCAGACCTTGGGAACAGCTTGTCCACAACAAGCACAAAACTGGTCTTGGTTATGACAAGGACTTGTCCTTTCATATTCCAGACTATGCCAAGCCCATTCAGTTTCAGAGTGCTGGATTCATTCATGACAGTTCACCTGCTCCTTATGACAGTTCAGTTTCAGCTGTTCCAGATTCTACTCCTCTTCCACCGCAGCAACAACAACAACAGATTGTAAAATGCCAACACTGTGACCGAGTTGGCCATCTGAAAGATCACTGTTTTGATCTTCATCCATGTGAGCACTGTCATAAAACCAGCCATTCTTCACACAGATGCTTCAGAAACAAACGTCCTGCAAGAACAAAGATTCATCTTGGATGGATCGCTTCTTTGCAATGGGCATCAACAGCCAAGAAGATATTCCAAACACATGTTAGAACTTGTTCCAGAATATTGAACAGTCTTGCAGTTGAGTTTTCTCCATCTTCTCACCTTGTATCTGACAGGGGGGGAAATGATGGTCATCTACAAGCTTCAAAGCCACATCAAGCGAGCCTGAGCCACAACCTGCCACACCAGCTTCAAAGTTGTAGCCAGAGACAAGATGCCTGAACATGCCTTCAGAGTTGTTGGTCATCCTTAAACCATCAAAGATTGAGAACACTTCCTCTAGCAGAAGACACCAGCTTCTTGCCAGTTTTGGAAGAGTTCCAGGAATTGCATTAAGCATTCCAGAGTTGTTGGTTATCCTTAAACCATCACAGGTTGAGACTTCCCTTTTCAGGTTGAAGTTTTACCTTTTATGCGGGGTGAGACCTCCCTTTTATGGTTGAAGGTTTCCCTCTTTAAAACAATAGGATCACTTCCTCTAGCAGAAAACTTCAGTTTCTTGCCAGTTTTGGAAGAGTTCCGAGAACTGCACTAAGCGTTCCAGTGTTGGTGGTCATCCTTAAACCACCGCCCTTTTTTACCAACATTTCATAGAGCACATTCAGCCTAGTGCTGCCATGCATTTTTGCACATTTTGTATTACAGCTCTTTTCTTGGACTCATACATAACCCTTCGGATTAAGGGGGGGAATGTTGGACACCTAATCCTAAAGGGTTAGTGTGGAAGTCGAAAAGACTAAGCAGTCCAAGAGACCTTGGGATCTGAAACCCAAGAGTCACACATTGTACTATAAATGTATATCTGATGTTAATAAAAATATGTACTGAATGATTTATCTTTCACATTGTCTTTACTATCCATGTGTGTTTAACACCTACTTTTCCTAGTGCGGGCTAGGAATATAAACTGGACCTTCAATTACTGAAAAATGTATTGCCTAGTCAAGACAATTTTTGCGATGATCTTGTTACACGAGCCTATGTCAATAGTTGTTTTGGCTAAGCTCAATTGGTTGTTGCCAATGTTCTTGTACAGTTAGCTAGTTCTGTGTTAACAGGTTTCAAGTCCATTGGGTTGAGGTGCACTATCCTACAATGATGAGTTTATAAGGATGCTATCCATGACTGTGGGGAAGCATCCACCCACAATGTTTTCCTGGGAAAATAAAAGATATGATTTAGTTAGCATTACCAACATAACCTGCAATAACTTTGTCTGTCACGGTTACATACATGCTGTTAAACCTGAGTGCAACCACTCACTCTGTACTTATTTTTCTTTTAACTTCTACAGAGACCAATCTGGTTTATAGGACCTCTTTTCAACAGAAAATAGAAAGAAATTTAATCGATTTTAATAAAAAAATTGATGAAAACAATCAGGTTTTTAATCCAAATAATTGTTTACAATTTTACAATTCTACAGTGCCATTCAGAAGACAGTTCATGTCAGGCACATACCCTGCCACATACATCTCCCCCTTATAATCTTTCCGACCATTCACGAATTTTCCGTCTCCTTATGTGGTTTGTCTCCTATGAGGAAAGAATGCACCCTTTTATTGATCTCAATCCAACTACATCCGGGTTTCTTTTTTACCTTCTTGCCCTTCATCAATCTACGTATTTTTTCAATGTCACCCCACCTGCCAGCTGTGGCATAGAGGTTAGAGAGCACAACATAGGGTGCCGAATTGTTAGGATCCAACTCAAAAAATCGTTCCGCAACCCTTTCTCCTACTTCTATGTTGTTATGGAAACTACAGGCACCAAGTAAACATCCCCACACAGTTACATCAGGTTTTATTGGCATTTGGTTTATAAAATCTTCAGCCTTGGTAAGACACCCTGCACGGCCAAGAAGGTCAACAATGCAGCCATAATGCTCCATTACAGGTGCGATGTGATAATGTTTGGTCATGTCATCAAAATATCGCTGGCCCTCATCTACCAGGCCTGCATGGCAGCAGGCACATAACACTGCCACAAAGGTGACATGGTTTGGATTTGTGCCAGATTGTTGCATTTTTTCAAATAATTTGAGTGCTTCATGAGCCTGACCATGTAACGCATATCCTGCAATGATTACAGTCCAGGATACCACATCTCGCAGAGACATTTTGTCAAACAGATTTCTTGCACTGTCTATACTTCCACATTTCGCATACATGTCAACAAGGGCATTGCCTACAAAAACATCAAACTGAAATCCACTTCTATTTATGTCACCATGGATTTCCATACCCTGTTCTAGGGCTGCCAAATCAGCACAAGCAGGGAGAAGACCAACAAAAGTTCTCAAGTTTGCCCTGATACTTAGCCTTTGCATCTGCCGAAAAAGTGTCAGGGCCTGTTCACAAAGCCCGTTCTGCACATACCCTCCAATCATGGCTGTCCATGAAACCACATTTCGTTCAGACATTTTCTCAAATACAGTGTGTGCATATTTAATCTGCCCACATTTTGAATACATGTCTACTAGGGAATTTCCTACAGATGCATGGAAATTAAATTGACTTCTGATTACGTCTTCATGAACCTCCATACCCTGATCAAGAGCTGCCAAGTCAGCACATGCTGAGAGGACACTTGCAAAAGTATTAGAGATGGGTTTAACACCAGCCCGTTGCATTTGTTGAAAAAGCTTCAGAGCCTCTACTGCGAGCCCATTCTGTGCATACCCCGTAATCATCGATGTCCAGGAAACTACATTTCTATTGGGGATATTCTGAAACAGCTCCAGGGCTTTCTCAATTTGCCCATTTAGTGCATACCCTGAAATCATTGCATTCCACGATACCACATCCCTCTGAGGCATTTTGTCAAACACATGGCGTGCTTTCTCTATACTCCCACATTTTGCATACATATCCACAAGGGCATTCCCTACAAACACTTCAGACAGAAATCCACTTGTGTTTATTTCTTCATGGATCTCCCTACCCTGTTCCAGAGATGCCAAGGTCGCACAAGCGGGGAGAACGCTAGAAAATGTGAAGTGATTGGGTTGGACACCAGTTTGTTTCATTTCATCGAACATTTTCAGAGATTTATCGGCATACCCGTCTCTAGCATAAGCTGAAATCATGGCAGTCCATGAAACCACATCTCTGTCCGGCATTTGATCGAAAACCCTGCGAGCGTCTGCCAAATAGCCAAACTTGGCATACACAGTGACCAATTTGTTCGTTAAGGAGATGTCTTGGCATTGAAAATGCATTTGAATCATGTGGGCATGGACTAGCTTAGCTTCTGGCAGGGAAGATTTAGCATTATTAAGGCAGCTCTGCAAGAGAGAATGATAAGCAGCAGCAGCAGCACCAGATGAGTTTTGAGGTGGGTAGATGATATTGAAAAAATGTTGGGTTTCTTCAAATCGACCCTCTTTGCTCAAAACAGTTGTGATGGCAATATCGGTATCGTCACCTTGTGTTTCGGGAGCACTTGACGTTGTTCTGGTAACGCCTTGGATTCGAAACATTGGCATAGAAAGCAGTGCCATTTTTACCTCCTGATATCTTAGTGACTTGGCCATCGTCGTTGCCACTGCTTTTGCGTTGAATTGTCTTCATACTGTTACTCAATTTGCAGCTAAGTTACTGAAATCTCAGCAGAAACCCTTCAGCAAATAGGCACCTCTGTGTCGGACTTGCTGGAGCGATTGGATCTGTGCGGTATTGAAAAACTGAGTTTCGACTTGTAGAAATGTCCATATAATGCTCCATCAAACTTCGTTGAAAATCATCGCAAAGAACATCGACGATCAGTGGAAAAATCCAGAAGGCCGGGTTGCGATACTCCAGGGATTAAGAATCACAAGGGTATAACAATTATCAGTAATCAATATGATTTTCCCAGGAGAAATTGGTCAGATTGGTTTAACTTATACTATAAATTCCCCCTCAGAAATCAAATTGGCTGGTCTAGTTATGCCGAATGCATGTAGAAAGGCAAAGGTTCTCCTAATAGCTGGTCGTTCAAAACCAGTGGTTTTGGCAAACAGGTCTTCCTGTGCACCTGTCATGTGTGGGTTCTTCATGTGCACTTTTCTCAGTAACAGGACCGGTTCAACGATGATTCAGACCAGCAGAACCCCACTCCTCCTTTCACTCCAGCGTCTAACAATAGAATCTGCGGGCCTTCATCCAGATTTTCCAGAACAGGAAGGATGTTTCACTTGCGGGAAGGATGAAACGTCAAACACTTTATCTCACCGTAAAAATTTCCTCTCTGATTTGAGCTATATATATTCCACATCGTCTAGGGTTTTCCTCGGTTCACATTTTTTTCCAGAAGGAAAAAAACGCTGGTGATTAGTATGTATAAGAAATAAAGATTCACATGTTATTATTAGTATGTGTAGGGCTTTCCTTGGTTCACATATGAAGACTTGTCATTGAGATTGTCATATGTACCATTGCTATCTCCAATGGGAGCCAATGCCGCGCTGCAATCAGCTTGAGAATACCTCCATCTCTTGACAGATTTTGCTCGCCTCAGATTGCCGGCGAGCCGGATAAAATCTCAGGTCGAACGCCCGCCAATGCCCGCTTGAATTAAAAAAGAAAGGGCTGAATTTGTGCAATTCAACGGCTGTTTGAAGGAGGGAGAGGCGACGAGACAGATTGATGTAGATGTGAAGGATTTGATAAATAAATCAAACGGAATTCAAACGTCGCCTATTCAAACTGCCTTTGATTTAAGGCGCTCTCTCTGTACAACGGCAGGAAAATCCTATTTCCACCACTATAGGATGATTAATGCGCTCTTACATGCGCGGGACATAAACTTTTATTAATGCGCTCTTACATGCGCGGGAGATAAACTTTTATAACACATGCACGGGAGATAAACTTTTATAACACGCGCAGGGGTAACGCGTCGTTTTTATTTTTATTATCTAGTTATAAACGTCTATCTCCCGCACATGTAAGAGCGCATTAATGATCCTATAGTGGTGGAAATAGGATTTTCCTACATCGGCCTCCCCTTATAGACCAAAAATTCTGATGCACAGACACTCGGAAATATAAAATTTAACGCGGATGTCTTTTATCATCTCGTTAAATGAATAAACTCAGTGTAAATTTTGTACTCTTGGAGTTCACGAGAGGTTTGACGGCTTACTTATAAAGATCCAATATAATAAAAAATACTTAATTATAATCATGAATTAACAAAAATTAATAAAAAGTTTTTTTCGACATAAATCACATGATAATATATCTATCGATGTGTTTCAAGTTAATAAGTGTGGTTCATTATATTTATTAATTTAAAATAAAATCAGTATTCTTCCTTAATATATAACTTGAGTGGGCCTAATGGTTAAGAGCATGTGTTTCCTCCTAAGAGATTACAGGTTCAAAACCAGAGGGGGTAGAGTATGTGATAACTAAGATGCTAGTATAGATATAGCAGTCATCGACAGAAATTAATTGGTCAACAAAGGAGGATAGAAGAAAGATTTCCTCGAAATCCACTCAATAACCACTTATGGATTTCAAATTTTTAAATATATAAGGTTTCACTTTGAAAAATATATATTTATTTTTCATAGACCAATTAATTGGTCAACAAAGGAGGATAGAAGAAAGATTTCCTCGAAATCCACTCAATAACCACTTATGGATTTCGAATTTTTAAATATATAAGGTTTCACTTTGAAAAATATATATTTATTTTTCAAAAATATTAAAATTATTTTTTTCACAACATTTGTTTACACCATAATTTGAAGGTTTATTGTAGTCTTTTCACAATATAGTGCTATGTGGATAACCCTGTCACATACTTAATGCCAAAATTTATGGATATGATTGGGACATTCATGCATGATTTTTAGGTCTTTCTAGAGTGATTTTTTTTTAAGTTGTGCAAGAAAACCATCTAAAAATCTAATACCTGAAAAATAGTTCATACTAAGGTAAATAACATATTTACCATCGTTATCTTCCACCATAATTTAAACAAGTCTTCTAATAAAAAATGGATGAGAATTAGATGTAAATAAATATGCTTACTAGATGTTAGTTCCTACCATTATTTATGTTTTTGTTATCATTTGTGCACGAGTAAAACAATAAATGTGTAGACTAACTAGTGGTTAGTACCCACCAAAATTTATGAAAATCTTTTTGCCTAAAAAATAATTAATTTATCCAATGCACATCTCAATTTATATATAATCCTTGGAAATAACATATTTACCATCATAATTTAAGCAAACATTTGCATAAAAATCTATAGGAACAAGATGTAAATAAATATACTTACTAGGAGTTACTTCCCACCATTATTATGTTTTCCTAAAACCTTATGTAGTAATAAAATTGTAAATTAATTTATCCGCTTCACATCTTAGTTTATTAGCTCTGATCAAAGTAAAACTATAAGACTCAATTTGTCTGTTGACCAATATTAATTTAGCATTGACCAATGTAAATTATATTTTTTAATGCAATTTTTCCCAAGAATAATTTATAACTTGAATAAGAGGGACTCCATTGCTTTGCAACACGTTTCCTTATGTTATGGGATGACGAGATCTTAGTCAATCACAAACAATTTTTTAACATACTCCATACCTATATTTAACTTCATCATATTTTGAAATTAATTTCTAAATTATTATTATGAAACTAAGTATTTAAAGATCTTAGTCAATAATAAACAATTTTTGAACATACTCCATACCTATATTTAACTTCATCATATTTTGAACTTAATTTTATATATTCATATATGTTTAACTTCATCATATTTTGAAATTAATTTCTAAATTATTATTATTATTATAAGTATTTAAATGTAGCTAAGTCTAATTAATAGATGAAATGACATTTTTTTGGACATTTTTTTTCCCAAAATCCACTAGATATTTTTAAAAATCATAAGTTTAAGTTGTTTAATTTGCAAAATTAAAGTGCCATAGTTGAATAGATTTTATGCCTTCAAAGGGACATTTTAAACAACAAAAATTCATAATCTTTGTAAAATAATTTTGTCCACTAATTAGACTAGACTTAATCACATTTTTATTTGAAATTGTATCCCGTGATTCTGGTGAAAAAGGTCATTTCATCTCCTAATTAAATTGCACTTTTAATTTATATATCTAAGTTAATTTTAAATAAATTTTAACTTTAGCCATGACAACGAATAGCGACTTCTGAGTTTCATAAAAACTCATGATCACAAACTGCTCACCAACCTCTTTCTCCCTCCAAAACTCATTCAAAACAGATTTCAGGTCCCACCTCTTATGGAACCCATGATCATGCCCGTACCCCAAGAGGAAAATTAAATGGGCATGCTCAATTTTACCTGTGCAGGTAGCCAATGTCCAGACCTGTTTCCGATCACTTCTCTCTGTCACCTTCACCAGTGAGAAAGGAAGAGAAAACACTTTGCATTACAAACAAGGATCTAAAAACGCTTTGCATTAAGAAAAAGGGCATTGTCATGCTCACTAAAGAAGAAAATAAATACGAGAAACAAAAATAAAGAAGAATCAATCATTTACAGTCCCACATCTACACCTTTTACTTGGTCATCGGATCTATATGTCCAAGAACTGATGAAGGATAGGACAAGGTTGAAGATTTTGGAAGCCAAAGAACAGGAAAGGGGCCACAAAATTTCAGAGATCACAGTTGCAAATCGATCTCTAATGGAAGGTAATAAAATTTTAAAAGAACAAGTAACAATGTTACAAGAGGCTCTAGAGACAGGAAAACAAGAATGGCAAAGCATGAAATAATTAATAGCAACAAACAGGGATGTGATAATTTCTAAACACACTGGTGGGCTCTAGTATTGTAGCAATAATGCTACAACTCCTGGAGCTTCCTATCTCTAATTTTATCAACCCGGTAGTTCGTACAAACTTGGAAGCGACGGTGCTGTATGCACAAGTACTAGCTCTTGTCGCAGCTGTCACTTGGTCAGCTGGCACAAGTCCGCTAGGGCTCAAGCCAACTTCTATATGCTCACAGAAGAAGCTTTATGAATGATGGACGAAAGCTAACTCAAAGGAGACTAGTCTAATTGTAGAAAGTAACTGAAAGCCAATAAAGCATGAAAACCCTAGTAAACCCTAATTTGACTAGCTAGACCCTTACAATGCAAAACTGTGAATGAAACTACTACCACTAATGCCATTACTTGCAGTGAACTAAAATACATGCATCTAAGCTACTTGCATCTGAAAAGACATGTTTTTGTATTTTTTCATTAAGTGGTTGGATTTATTGTGATGATGCTTTTGATTAGGGTTTGGTTGTGCAGGAGCAGTTGGAATGGAAGGAAAGCATGGGCAAGGTCAGGATGGCTAAGGGAGGTCCCAGAGGGTCTCCAGCATCAGTCCACAGAAGCCTACCACGTTCGGATGCTCAGCAACCGAATTTGCAGGTTTCTACAGGAAGTCTGCGGGGGATCCTATAGGAAACTCAGGGGTTTCTACAGGAAGTCTGTGCAATTCTACAGGATGTTTGGCCATGGAGGTTTTGGGAGATGGAGGAGTGTTGGAGTGGTGTGGAAGGATAGGTGAGATGGAGATGGAGCTGGTGATGGCTCAGGAGCAGAGAAATCAGATGGAGGAAGAGTGTATGCAGTGGTTTGATGGTTGGAAGGATGGGATCAATGAAAGTTGAAGTAAATGGAGCTAAGTGAATAATGGATGAGTTGGAGGGTGAATGAGTTGGACAGAGGCTGAGTAGGTGGATTGAGGAGAGATCAAGAAGAAGAAGAAGGGAGTGGATTGATAAGGAGCAGCGTAAATGAAACAAATGACTTATGCACCAAAAACGAGAAATTCATTAACCTATGATAACTGTACCATGAAACCTATGAGCAGCAATGGAAAACCAAGAAATGAAACTCGTGCATGGAAGTGAAATGTAGAAGTATGGTTCAATGTCAACAGTGCATGGATGGATCTTCAACGAGAATGTCTATGTTGCAGCTTGCATGGAAATGAGAAGAACTGCGTTTCTTTTTGGTGGTTGGTTATGGACTGCACCCCAATCCCTAACAGAGATGGCAGTGAGCCTTAACAACCTTTTGCTGGAGCTCCAATAATTTATAACTATCCTCCTATCGAATCTAAGCAACTGAAAGCAAATTCACCATAAACTAATCCTATCTAAGCTCATGAAAAAGACTAAATTAACAAACTGTAAATTCGAATTGCATGTTAAAGTAAAAAAACTCAAAGTGTTGGAACGAAATGCAACAACATTACAACACCGAGGAGATCTATTGCTCTCAGGTTGGGCCCTAACCTGAGAGTTATATCTCCCTTAGAAACTCAGAATGAGATCAAAATCTGTCTGCCTTTATTCATAAACGAAAGTCTGATGACATGCCAAAATTGGCTTACAAAAGGAACAAAAACCGAGCTGTAGCTCGTACTTCCAAATTACAAGAGTAATACAAAAGTTCAAAAAGCTTCTATCCAATGCTACGGCCTCAGTATTTATGCCAAATGATCATCCAACAGGTGTCCTTGATTCTAGGAGCTCGGCTGTCCAACTGAAGTTTAAACTGTTGATCCTGTAGGACAGTCATAACTGTTGTTCCTGTAGAACAGTTGGCTGCTTCTAAGCTCGGTGGGGAGATGGATTGGAGCTCGGAGCTATGGTGGGAATCACGAGGAAGGTCCCCAAGACCGTGGACATCCTCTCCTAAAAACCAGCAGTGCCACCTCATTGTCTCCTTGTCTCCTTTCTCGTGGTCTTTTCTCCCTTTTAATGCCAAAAACCTGAAAGCATCATGCATTAGTCACGCAGATAGAATGTCTACCCTTCTTCCTACAAACAACATGAATAAACCAAGAAATGAATGCATAAGCAATAAAAAATGAATGGTTTGAGCAGAGCAAGTAGGCCAAATGAGCCCAAATTGTACCAAAAATTGGGGCTCATCACACACTCAGGTAGATACACAAGTATCTTAGCAAACAAACATTTCCAAAGAGAAGGCAAAAACTAACAATGGGAAAGATAGTCCAAAAGAATTCAAAGCTAGAGCTGAAGACGCTAATGGTTACATAAGGACAGAGGAAGAAGATGATGCAAGTGCTTGTAGAGAACATGAAATAGAACACAAGGAAAGACAGGACAGGAAAACAAACTTTATTATCAGGGGAATAAGAGATTATGGGAAGAATGAAAGTACTCTCAATTTCACAAGAGACTTTCTAAAAGAGAAAGTACATTGGAAAGGGAAAATTTTCCAAGTAAGGAGGGTTGGGAGGATATGTGAAGAGAGGCCTCGACCCATAGAAGTCACCATGGCAAGCGTACAAGACAAACACCAGCTTTTGGGCAAAAAGAAACCCTTGAAAGGCTCACACTTCTTCCTCGTTGAAGATTTAACCAAAAACCAACAAGAGAGAGAAGGGATGAAGTGGAGAAAATTAGAACAACAAGAAATGAAGGGAAAAGGGCATGGTTGTACAATGGTAAAGCTGTTATTGCAGTGTTTGGGCCTTCGGGCAAAACAAGGTAGCAAGCTTGCAGTAAAGAAAAAACAAAGAATTCAATAATAGGGATGAAAACAACAAGAGTAGCATGGACGAAAAGGGGTGAAGACTCAAATTTGAGTCATATGTGCCAAAATGCGTAGCAGTCAAATCCTATCCAGGTCTACCTAAGTTTGACAATTATTTGAAGTTGGCAATTTGGAACAAGGTAACATAAAATGGAAAAGGGTATGGGCGAATGTTATAAACATATTTGGGCACATCAACCCCAAACTTATATGTCGATGTATTAAGGCTCATAAACCCCTAAAAGAGTTGTTTCATACCCTAAAGGAACATAGTCATCTGAATACATCATTCCCCAAAAGTTCCATCTGAGAAACCATCCAGAAATTGCCTAAATTGAACCATACTAACTACTCCACTGGCAACGTGTGATGCATACTGAGTGGTACACTGCCAGGGTGCGATGCATACTGTTTAGGCCTTCTATAGGGTGCGATGGGTGAGGATGGACAAATGTTTGGGACAGTTTGCTAGGTGGTTGCTCTTGGAATCTTCTAGAAACTTCTCCTATGCCACTTGCCTCTCTGAATTCACCCAAGGATGAATAAGGGATCTAAAACCATTTGCTATCCCTTCTCTTGTGGAGCCAATTATAGCAAGTGGAATGACACTAATCAAACCCCATGGATGACTCACACCCTTGCAAACATCTATAAATGGATCTCCAATCCAAGAGATCAAGAGGCTGAAATGTTGTGAATTGCAAGTAAGTGCTGATAGTTTGTAATTGAGGAGAGAGCATTGTATTATTGTTGGAGTGATCTTGATATTTCATGAGATGAAGAAGGACTGAAGTTGGGAGGATGATGCTAGATTAGACAATTGGGTTGTAATTCTCCTTTCTATTAATAAAGCTCTTCAAGTTTTCTCCCATATGATTGTGCAATTGTGAATGTTATCATTTGTGAATTATATATATGATTCTGTAATGTTTATGTTGTAATAGATCACGATGCTTTGACGGTTATTTGTTGTTGTACTTGTGCAAGTACTCTCCAAGCGTGTTAAGTACGGGGAGGAGTTGCAGGATCTGTCAAAGGAGAGAAAGATCAAGCAAGGGATTAAGCAGAAGTTCCAGGTTGGTTCCATTATCTTTCTCTTATCTGTTACACATAGTAGAAATCATTGAATTGCTTTAAACTGTTGTTTCTAAGGTAGCTACCAAACCTAGAGGGCTAGCATTCTTAAGGAATACTAGTTTTCCTAGAAATAGGGAATACTAGTTTTAGTGAAAGAAAAATAAGGTCGTCAAATTTAGTTTATTAAAGAAGATGCAAATAAACAATATTTATGGTTGAAAATATCAGAGAATGATAATCACATAAGAATTGCAACATGCTATTTTGCCCCTCAAGTCTCAAAAACTTACAAAAATAAGGGGCTTGACAGTAAGGATCTGTATGCAGCTTTAAAACAAGATATTGTCGTGTACTCTTAGCAAGGATACGTTATTTTAGTGGGAGATTTCAATGCTAGAAAAACAAATAATCAAGCTAGCATTATTTGTTGCAAAGAGGATAATAATCATATTTGGCTCACTGAAGAGGAGAATCCCCAATGGGTGAGGTGGTCAGAGGATGACAAAGTTAGCAATCATTTTGGAGAGGGGTTGTTTACACTGTGTGGGGCTTTCAACCTAATTATTTGCAATGGTCTAGATAGATGGAAAAGGTCTGGGAATTTCACTTGCAACACATACAATGGGGCAAGTGTCGTTGGCTATGCGATGTGTTCACAAAGCTTGATAGAAAAGATAGATGAAGTTAGTATTGGAGAGCATATTTGGAACTTAAAATTAGACCATAACTCAATTTATATAAGGTTATCATGGTTAGAAGAAAGGTAGCATAGGAGGAAAACCCAATGCTCTCGACAATCACTATCAAGGGGAAAAATTCTTCTAACACAAGAAAATTGTATTGTCTTCAAGACAATGTTAGAGAGATTAATTCGGAAGGAGAACACTAGTTTCAAAAGCTTCAACAATCATGACTTAAAAAATATAATTCAAAGTGCACTTGAGAAATGCAAAAGAGCAAAAAATAGGAATTCATAATCAAATTGTTTTCTTGTAAATGCTTGGTTTGATGAGGAATGCAAAATGACAAGGAGAACCTTGAAAAAGGAAGGAAAGGAGAAGATAAATGTAAAGTTATATAAGCAGATACTAAAAAGGAAAAAAGATGAGCTCATGCAAACAAGGAGAGAAGTGTTAATATATTTAAGCAAGAATAATCCAAAGCTTTTCTGGTAGGAACTGCAACTAAGGAAGAAGCAAATTGAAAATAATATTTGTTACACTAAAATTTGTCACCATGACTATCTACAGTTAGTATGGCTTCATCATCTGTCATACTATCCTCCTTGGCAAGTATCATACCTCTGCTCCTCATGTCAAACTCCAAGAAAGAGAGAAAGTCCTTAAAAAGTCAATTAACTTTGGTTACGCAGTTTCTCTTAGCCTTACCTGCGTGTACGCACCTCCAGTTCATAAAACCTGCGTACTTGTACGCTCTGTATGTAAAGGGGTGGGTGCATACTCCTGTAAAGGTCAAAAGGCGCAAGTTTCACTTCAAAAAAGTTACTTGTGGTCATTTCTAGAGCATTCTAGAAGATGGTTTGACGTGGATTGAGCGCCTCCAGATGGTTCATGCATCCCTATGTAAGAGGAACTTATCCCATGAAGAGGGGAGCTATCCCATTGAAAGAGGGGCTTATCCCATTCATGGTGGACCTGATTAACTTCCTCCAAAGCACTATAAGTACAGGAATTGGGCCAGAGGGAGGGGAGGTTGAAAGCTGAACATTCCTAAAGGTAGATGCTGCTGAGATTAGGACTCCCTTATAGAGCTTGAGAGGAGAGATTCCCATCCTTTCTTAGCTTCATTTGGAAGTGAGTGAGCTGATCAAAGTAAAGGAAAACTCTTGCTGGACCCTGGGAGGGACCTGCACAACACCAAGGCTCAGGTTGTAATGGTTTCTTTTGTTTCCACTTAATGCAATTAAGCTCATTTTTCTAAACAAGTTGTTATACATGATTTGTTTCATATACTCCTTGGTCTGTATGATGAATATGTTTTATTTTATGAGTTATTCAGGTGCTATGTAATCGTTTTCTTGTTAGTGAATGCAGGTTTCGAAGAGAAGGAGGAGCTCATCCGGATCGGCGAGGCTGGACTGCTACAAAGCGTTGGACTAAAGGTATGTTATAAACACCTGATCACTTGTATTCTAAACGCATATTAGGGAAAGATAGTGTTTAATTGTCTTGTTTGTCACTAGAAAGCCTTAGCTTCTAGGGAGGTCGGTTTTGTCCGCAAAATTGACTCTTTTCGCATGACAAAATGGCGACTCCACTGGGGAACTCCATTGATGTGAATGATTTTTCCTTTGTGTGAAACTTTGATTTGAGATAAGTCGTTTTCTTTGTGGTTTTTGGCTGTCTGACTGTGCATTTGGGTGACTTAGCTTAGGGTTAAATTAGATTTTAGTTTTTCTTGGTTTTGCTAGAAGTACATAGCCTCTGCGTTAAGCACAGTGCGTATCTGTACGCACTGCAGCTTTGTGCACAGAGCGTACACGCACCTGTGCAAACAGGTTGCCTGCGTACCCTGTCAAAATTAAGAAAATTTCAATTTTCTCCTTTTTGCCTCTTAGATTTTGTTTGTAAGTTGTTTTTACCACCTAGATCCACTGGTTACCTGCCATAAATCTTCACCTAAGCTGGTTTCATCAGTGTCAAGAGTTTTAGTGAAATTCGTAGAGGTTCTAGCCTTAGGGTTTGATTTTTGCATTGGTCCTGTAGTGACTTTGGCTTTAGAAGTCGTAAAACCTTGGATATCCCTGGTCTTTGCAGTCTTCTTAGGAGTCGGACCTTTCATAGAATCCACCCTTGTGAGAAACCTTTCTTTGTGTTGTCTCTTTGCCGAATCTCGAAAAAGTTCGTTGATTGAACTGTGAATTTCGTTTTAAGAAAAAGAACAAAAGATTTTGATTTTTGTTTTTGACTAGTTTTTTATTCTGCATTAACTAGTCCTTAGTTAAATCATGACTGAGTAAAACATCCTGGGATCATACTTTGTAGGTTTTGGCCTCATTAGATTTGCTTATTAGGTGAATTTCTCTTTGATTTGCTTTTAAGTAGAGTTGATTTGATTGTCATAGATTTTTTAAAGATTTGATTTTTGATTTTTAAATGCTTTGTTAAGTAGGAAAAAATCCAAAAAATCTCTTTTGAAGAAAAGTTTGCTTTAGTAGCATTTGTGTCTTTGAAAAGAAAAGGAATTTTCGCGACATAATTAGTGGTCATGTGTTGTATGCTTTGGAAAAGATATAGATATTGTTTCTTTGATTTTCATTGCCAAGAAAGTTGTCTTTATATCAATTTTGCATTCTCCAACTCTCTTAGCTAGGGAATTCATTGAAAAAAAAATTAGTATAAATCATCCTAAGTGCATCTTTTTAGTGGATTTGAGTCGAGTCTACACACCATCAGTTTCATCTCCACTACCTTTTGTCCTAAAGAAAAGCCATAAAAATTAACGCTTAAAGTAAAATCAACTTAGTAACTTTTTATTTACTAGGGCTCTGAAACACCAATATAGATCAGGCTAGTGTCTTGGAGTAGGAGAGTAATTAACTCTTCAAGACAGTAAAACCAAACAAGTAGCTTATCTTGTGGTAGGATAAATCCAACTGTTTCATTTGTACTCTGGGAAAGCTCCTCTTAAAGGAGAAGCACGAGACCGTCTCCGAACCAGTGAGGGGATCAATCCTCCTTCATTGGGAAAGACGCCAGATACGCACGTACTACAAACGGTAAACCTCAGATTATTGTCGAGGAGCCTGGAGTCACTTGTCGGTAAACCTTGGATTATTGTCAAGGAGCCGGCAAGGGGATTGAGCTTGTTACTCTGCCCTTGCGTGCTATCGGGTCGTAGAATGTTCCCCCAGGTATATTTGTTGTTGTTGGTAAACTTAGTGACCATTATCTTTAGGATTCTACCCAAGGTGACGGTGGAGGGAAGATCCCACTATACCTGGAACAGACGTCGGCTAGACTCACTTGGATTTTCCGGGGGGTTCACTTCACTCGAGACGGTTAAAGTGGAGGAACTTGTGCCGGTCTATTCATTAAGCAGGTTGCTGGGGTAACTGTTCCACCCACCACTTCTGTACTGAATTCGGCGATGTTGGGCTTCATCACCAACTAGTGTTTTCGGTCCGGAAGGTTACTGTTTGTGTTTGGTTTGACGCCCTAGATTCTTTAGGCATGTGATTCGAATTTGTTTGGTTCTTTAGAGACTTTAAGCGGTTTTCTTTGAGATTTTACTTTGTTTGCGTGTGCAGTAGTTAAAAGTCTTTAACTGTGGCTGAATTACCGAGACAATCCCGTAGACTTCGGGGCCAGTCTCCTGAGATTGTTACCGTGGCCGATTTGTTGAGGAAGTCCCGTAGATTTCGGGGCGAACCTCCTGAAGACGTCCTGGGTCATTACGAAGGTTTGAAAGTCCTTGTAACTCCTCCTAGTGGCAGTAAAGTAGGTTCACCTGAAGAAGGAGAGTCTTCGTTGGTAGTCCATCCAGATTACCAAAGTCTAGAAACAGGTTATATTCCCGAAGCTGTTGCAGTTTCCGAGCTTGCTGGTAGTTTTTCATCTACTAGTGATATAGGCGAAGAACCTGAAATATCTGAACCTATTACTCCAACTTCTAGTGTTCCTGGTTCACCTAGGGTAGAAAGAGTCATCACCAAAAATCTTCCTTCTAGTTTGATAGCTATTGAAGAACTTGCTCTAGAAGAAGAAATAGGCATCCCTATCCCTGAAGATCAACCTACTATTGATCTAAGGTAGCGTGAATCCATTTTTTACAGTCCACCTAGAAGTACTACTTGGTATCTTTCGTTAACTAATTACTTGGACAACTCAGGGATAAGTTTTTCTCCACCTCGTACTCCTTATCCACTCGGAGGTATTTATACTCCTGTAAATATGTCTAGTCAGTCATCCGTGTTTACTCAATCTCCTGAATCTTTCTTGTTCGGTGGTCCTTCTGTTCCTGCTGGGTATCAGTCACTTTCTGGTACTTTTGCAGGAGCATCTCCTCAACCCATTGGACATGGGTTATTAACTGGAAACAATGGTAATAAACCGTTGGGCGTAGGAGACATTTATATGATGTCAGGTTCAATTCCCAGTTCTCAACCTCAAGGTGGCCAGTTACCGCCTGGGGGGCAGTCTCAATTAACGCCTAGGGGGAAACCTCAAGGTACACAAATTGCGTCTGGGGGGCAACCTCAAGGTACACAAATTGTGTCTGGGGGGCAACCTCAAGGACAGTATGTGCCCATGGTACAGTACATTCCTCAAGGTCAACCCCAGACTCAATATGTACCCCCAGGTCAACCTCAGTATCAATTTATGCCTCAAGGTCAACCCCAGTATCAGTACTTACCTCAAGGGTATCTACCCCAAGGTCAGTACTCGAGTCAAGGTTATCAACCACCCCAAGGTCAATCTTATGTTCAAGGTACGGGAAATGTACCTTTCAATTATCAATCCTACCCTCAATCCGGTTATGGATCTCAATATCCTCAACCTGTCATGGGTCAATACGTCGGAATGAACATAGTGTGGGATCCATCGCAAGTTCAACAGGTGTTGCAGCCAAGCGTACAGTTGTCATCTCAAACTGGACAACCTTTAGTTTCTGGTCCACCCCAGCAACCAGTCCAGTCTAATGTTCAAACTTCTGTACCTTCGGTAGTTACTCAGTCGCCCATTGCACCTAGTACTCCATCTCAAACGACTGCTGCGACTACCGCAACATCTGTTCCTTCCACCACACTGACTTCTGGAGTATCGACAGCTCCGATTTCTAGTGTCTCTGCCACTACTCCTCAGACGTCTTTACCACTGTCTGGATCCACGGTTCAAACTATGGTTCAGATGCCTGTAAGACAACCTGGTTTAAGTACGGTTGTCACTAGTCAACCACAATTCGTTTATCAACCGTACCACGGACAGTACCAATACGGGCCTGCTGTCCAGCAACCGGTTTACCAATATCAACCGTATCCTGGGTACACTTATCAACAACCACAGCAACCCCAGTACAGTCCGGTTAATCCTGGTTTTCCGGGAGGATACAATATCCCGAATGCGATTCCTATTCCAAGTTATCCTGGATATCCTCCTCCTGGGACTGGTCTTGTGACTCAGAGTTTTAGGGATCCTAATCGGCAATTACCGTTTATCGCAACTTTGGATTTACCAGACTTGACGCGCCTAACGAACGATTCGATCAATTATCTTCCGTTTTGGCCGCCAATGCCAAATAAGTTGCCCAGTGACATACCCAAGTTCGAAGCTAAGTCTGGAGAGGACCCGTCAAATCATGTGATGACTTACCACCTCTGGTGTGCCTCAAATTCCATCTCGGATGATTCGATCTGTTTACGTCTTTTTCAGCGTACGCTCATTGGTCTTGCAGCCAAGTGGTACATTGAGCTGCCACGGGCCTCTTTTTATAATTTTAGTCAGTTAGCTACCTCGTTCTTAACTCATTTTCAGTTGCCGGTCAGATATGATAATGGCACCGAGTTACTAATTTCATTAAAACAGTCGATGTCCACTTATATTTCTGACCATATTCATGAATGGAGACGTCGAAGGCGGTTAGTGAAAGTTCTTATCCCGGACCAAATCTTAGCTGAATGGTTTGTTAAATCATTATTACCGAAGATTACTGAAGATGTAGCTAAGGCCGGAGTAGTCACTGCGGAGCAAGTAATTGCTCAAGCGCAGTACCTTGACTTAGTTTACACTCAGTCAGGTACGTTACACGAAAAGATCCCAGATCTTCCAAAGTCAAATCAAATCGCTGCTGCTCCTTCGGGATCTCATGCTGCTGATGGCATGATTGGTACGGTGAATACTAAAAGCAAGAAGAAGTCTTCAAAGAATTCTTTGCCCATTATAACCTTACCAGACTCCCCGACAGGAGAATCTTTTGTCGAAGTTTCCGCTGATATTCACGCTGTAGAGTCATCTACGGCTAAATCAAAAAACGGTGGGAAAAAGAAAGGCAAGAAGAAGAATAAAGCAGACAAAACTCCAAAGGAGAAAACAGAAAAGTCGAAAACCAATGAAGAAAAGCGCAAGCCTCGTTATCCTTGTCTTATTTGTGAAGAGGATCATTTTACAAGAGATTGCCCTCATCGGGCCCAGGTTGCGAAAATCGTCAAGGGTTCCCAAATTCCTGCTGTCTTGAAGGACCCATTTCCGAAAGATAACAAAATGATAGGTTCTTCCTCGAGTGCCACTGAAGAACCCATATTGATGATGTCTCATGTAAGGATTGCGACTTGGTCACACGATTATGGTAGTAAAAGTCCTGTTGATGGATCGAAAGAAGCAGAATCTTCTCAGTCAAATCCATCAACCTCAGCTCCCGGTTCCGATCCACTACAGATCGAGAAACCTAACCCTAAATTAGTAATCAAACCGCCCGCCAAGGGTGTACTTCGAAGGTCTGCTTTCAATACACATGCGAGAGTGGCCCAGAATTACAACATTGTTGAGGATTTAACTGTTTCACCCTCAGCAATGTCGGCTTTAGAAGTGCTGCAATCATGCCCAGCACAACGAAAATTACTTTTTTCGGCTATAGGAGCTGTTGATGTTCAGGACCCGAACCTAATAATCTTTGATCTAGAGAATAGTACACCGCGTTTACCTCATCAGATGGCTTTCTAGATCCCAGTGATAGTCAAAAACATGCCTATTCATCGGACTGTAATTGATGAGGGAGCTTCCACGTGTATTATGTCGATACAGTGCTGGAGATCGCTTGGTTCTCCTTCACTAAATCAATCCCCGACAATTCTTAAGGCCTTTGATGGCCGTGGGTTCCATCCATTTGGCATTCTACAGGATTTGCCTATAGGGGTTGAAGGAAAAACCGTTAGTCTGGATGTGGAGGTGGTTGATGCCACTCTAGACTACAACCTTCTCTTGGGTCGAAGTTGGTCTTACGCTATGACAGCGGTCGTCTCATCGGTCTTCAGAGTAATAAAATTTCCACATAATGGCAAGATCGTGACCATAGACCAGCTGGCTTACTTTTCATCCGACCCAGCCTCTTCAGAGAGTATCCAGCATGTCGGTAAAACGACTATCCCTTATAAGGATGTTGGCGTAGGATTAATTAAAGATGCCGGTTTACTGGGAACTTTTCCTTTTCCTCCAATCAACGCCGTGTCTTCGTTTGCATCCATTCATATGATTACATCAGATACCATTGTTGACGACGATCCTTGGATCGTTCCTTCCGAATCTGAAATAGACTCATTTGGTGATGATATGCCTTTGAGTCCATATGAAATTGCTTATGAAGCCGTGCAGTCTTTTACCGACTCGCGTTCAACCAAAATTGACCAAATGAATGTGGTCTGTGAAGAATCACTTTTCACGTCAACCTCGGAGTTAATAACGTTTCCCGAAGTTCTGTCATCTGACGAACAACTTTGTGAAATCCTGTGTGTAGACGATTTTCCATGGGAGGATCTCCATCATAGATCTTCGTTCTTACCTGAGGATGATCGTTTTGAAAACGATTTCTCATCAGTTTTTACAGTTGAATATGTCAAGGATGCTCAGAATCCAATGAAACATCCTGATTCAGAGCTGAATTTGGGAAACATCTCACGCACTGTTCCCGTTGACATTTCAGTCAAGCCCGGAATTGTTGAGCACATTCATATAGGTGCCTCATGTTCAGACGACGAAATTCAGATATACAAGGCCCTATTTCAAGAGTTCCGCGACGTGTTTGCCTGGTCCTATGAGGAAATGCCAGGAATTGATCCCGCAATTGTTGTCCATGAGATTAAGACTTACCCGGACGCTAAACCCATCCGGAAACTCTTGCGTCAGATTCACCCACGAAAAGCGACTGCAATTAAAGCAGAAGTTGAGAAGTTGTTGAAAGCAGGTTTCATTTATCCGATCCCGTTAACGGATTGGGTATCGAATATTGTTTCGGTAAACAAAAAACAGGGAACAATAAGAATATGCATCGATTATAGGGATATTAATCGTGCTTGTCCCAAAGACAACTATCCAACACCCTATATCGATCAAATAATTGATGATTGTGCCGACAGTGAAATATTTTCCTTTATGGACGGTTTCTCCGGTTACAATCAAATCAATATTCTACTTGCCGATCAACCAAAAACGGCTTTCATTTGTCCATGGGGGACATTTGCTTATTGCAAATTACCTTTTGGGCTTAAGAATGCCGGAGCTACTTTTCAAAGGGCGATGTCTTATGCGTTTCATGACATCAAACACATTGTGCAACCGTATCTCGATGATTTGCCTGCTCATTCATTACATCGAGCTGATCACCTTGTCCATTTACGAGCAATCTTTATGAGGTGTAGGAATTATCGTATACGGTTGAACCCACACAAATGTGTCTTCTGTATAGAATTGGGACGATTGCTGGGATTTGTAGTTTCAAAAGCCGACATTCGTGTCGATCCCTCGAAGGTAGAAGCTATCATCAAACTGCCTCCTCCTTCGAGTCTTCGCCAACTCCAAAGTTTGCAGGGGAAAGCAAACTTTTTACGCCGATTCATTCCTAACTACGCCGAGGTTACAAAAGGTTTTACACGGTTGTTGAAACAAAACACTCAATTCTCTTGGGATGAGATTGCTCAGAAATCTTTTGATGCACTCAAGCACGCGTTGACCCATGCATCGTTGCTACATCCTCCCAACTACAACCAGGATTACTTTTTGTACCTCGCCGCTGCTCATTCCACCATTGGAATGCTGTTAGTACAGGAAGATGAACTCGGAACGGAACATGTGATATATTATCTTAGTAGGACGTTAAACCCCACTGAGCTCAAATATTCACATGTGGAGAAATTGGCCTTGGCAGCCGTTCAGGCTGTCCAGCGTTTTCGTCACTACATTCTTCTCCGTAAAACTACAGTCATTTCGGATTGCAACCCTATGATCTACATTTTGACTAAACAATTTCTAGGGGGCAAGTACTCCAAATGGATTGTTATCATGCAGGATTTTGACTTAGAATTTGAAAAATCTAAGTCTAAGAAATATTTAGTTTTTGCAGAGTTGATGTGTGATTTCCCGCGTGCTGACACGGAAACTGTGGCAGAGGAACCCATTGCGGACGAATCTTTGTTTCTCATCAGCACTTTAGATCCGTGGTATGGGGATATAATCTTCTATCTCCAAACCCAATCCTTTCGGCCTGAAGTTTCAAAGTCGGAACGTCGGAAAATTCGATTCCAGTCCCAACAGTACAAAATTATTGGAGATACTCTTTATCACCGTGGGGCAGACTTGGTTTTCCGACGTTGCTTAACTCACGAAGAGGCAGAAAGGGTTTTGAATGACTGTCATTCTGGGGCATGTGGCGGTTATATGTCTGGGTATGCCACAGCTCAGAAGGTGTTGCGTGCTGGCTACTTCTGGTCGTCCATGTTTAAAGATTATATTACTGCGGTCTGAAAATGCCACAACTTTCAAGTGTTTGATCGCAAGATGTGCGCACCACCTGCTCCTCTCCACCCTATAATTGTCGTTTGTCCTTTTGCCAAATGGGGTATCGACTTTATTACATGTAACCCTCACACGGCCAGGGGGCATGCGTATATCATCCTTGCGGTTGATTATTTTACTAAGTGGGCCGAGGCGATACCTACATTCGAGGCTGACGGCAAGACAGCTGCAATTTTCGTATTCAATCACATTATTGCTAGGTTTGGTGTCCCACAAGCGATAATCACTGACCATGGGCGCCATTTTCGAAACATTATGATGACAGAACTTACAGGCCAGCTTGGTTTGCGTCATGATAGCTCAACTCCTTATTATCCACAAGCCAACGGTCTGGTTGAGTCTATCAACAAAGTTTTAGTTATCATGATCCGACGAATCATTGGTATTCATCGGTCGAATTGGCACAACATGTTATTTTCCGCGCTTTGGGCATACCGAACTTCAGTGAAAACATCAACAGGGTTCACTCCTTTCCAACTAGTTTATGGTTTGGAAGCTGTGCTGCCCATTGAATGCGAAATCCCATCACTTCAAATGGCTGTCGAATTACTTCCAGCTACTTCCGAAGAGGAGAAGCATTTATTATAATTGGCTCAATTAGATGAGACTCGACGTGATGCTGCATTGGCAATCGAGACTCATGCAAAACTAATGAAAACTCAGTATGATCGAAATGTGACCCCTCGAAATTTTTTGGAAGGAGACCTAGTATTATTATATGATCAAGCTAACGATAAATTAGGTGCTGGAAAATTTGTTCCTATGTGGCATGGGCCCTACATTGTTAAGCGAAAGCTAGCAAAAGGGGCCTATGAGCTGGTTGACTTTGACGGGGACTCTTTGGGTAAACCCAGAAATGGACTTTACCTAAAGAGGTATTATGCTTAAATGATGAGTGTGGAGATTTTAGTTAGATTATGTTAATTTTTCTTTCTAGCTGGTGTGTTTGTTAGTTTAGACAATGTGCTTAGCTTAAGAAAGTGTGTTTTTCGTCGTTATTCTGCTTATCTTGGTTTTACCCTTGATGTTTGCAGATGTCGATGCCTCTCCAAACATACATTGGATTTGCTGACGGTGCTTGTCGTAGTACACGGAATATTTCTTCCGCAGCTTGGGTTATCTATTCGCCCTCTGACGAGTTAGTTTCTATGCATGGGGTGAGCCTCGGTCAAACAACAAACAACATTGCAGAATACAGTGCAGTGATTGAGTTATTGTCTTAATCTATTTCATTTGGGATTCAGAGTTTGATAGTGAGGTTAGATTCTGAACTCGTTGTATTACAGCTTAATAGAGTGTATGCCATTAGAAATCCAGTGTTATTAAGGCTATTTTGAGAGTGCGTCTCTTGGAACGTGAGTTTGATTACATTGAATATCAACATATTCCAAGGTCTTTAAATACATTAGCAGATGCAATTGCTTCTCGAATGTTAAACAGACATTTGCGATAATCATACATGTAAATTTAAAAACATTTAATCACACATGTTTAACAAGATAAGCCGGTAATAATGATATATATATATAGATAGGAGTGTGTCAAAAAATACATCGTCTTCGATCATAGGTTGCAAAACACCTTATGATCGACAAAAATGATAAGTACAAAAAACCAAAATGTCACATGTGTCTACAAAAGCGATCATCCAATCACTGGTGATGATCTCTATATGACACCACTGCACGGGCTACCCTACACAAGAACCTTCTAAAAGGTCCCGGGACTCTGATTACATAGCGATGAAGCCTGATAGGAATATCATCTATAGTAGTCTCTGGTATATCTGCCGTCAGACGCTCTAGGTCTTGTTCCAACTCAACTAAGGTCTCTGTAGCCTCGTTCTGTGGGACCGGTGCTGGTGCAACTGGTTGTCTCCTCTCGAAAGGTCGGAGATTGGCTGGACGCCGTGGGCCTACATCTGCATTTTGAAAATTGTCACTGTCAGTTTTGAGAGGATATAAAAACAAAAAAAAATAGATAATTTAAAAACTTGTGAAAAATGAATTACCTGTGTCATCCCACTGTTCTCCCGGTGGAAGAATCATGTCTGGATCACCACGGAAATCGACTCCGGCATAAGGAAAATCCTGTATCGAAAAGATCTGGTCCTCTAACCAGTGAAAGTACTCCGGTCTAAATCGGACAAGCTCAGTGCCCTCGTCAGGATGACGGGCCATCACCGCAACCCATCGCATCAACTTAGGCTCTCGGGGAAGCCCAACCTCAATGGTAAGATGCTGCGGGATCAGCATCGGAACCCGCTCTAGAGAAAAACTCACTACTAAAGGCCCATAACCAAAAGTCTTGAGTTGCCCATTTTTTGCCCTGGTCAGTTGGCCCTTTAAATTGGCCAACACAGCATCACACCAGTTGAAAATGGTGCCTCAATAGCAGTCAATCGCCATCCGCATTTGGGACTCGGTGGCAATGTGCAAAGCGGCAGCAGCGCAAAGTTTGGTAACTGTAAAGGCAATTACCATAAGTTCAGGTCGGGATATCTTTTTAATTTCTATCCCCCTCTCCTAGTTTTGATTATTGCACCACTCTAGATGGAGACTAGCGATGGACTGGCCACCCAGCCTAGTCCCGGACAGAGTCAATTGTTCGCCCCTCTTGGGCAAACCAGTGAGAAAGTAAATATCTGAGGGCTCTATCTCGAGCTGGTGCCCTCCAATGTAAAAGCACTGATCCTGGACGTTCCACCTTTCAACCAGCCACTCTAAAAAGCGCACCTAGGCCCTCATGCCAGGTATGGCCCAGTATTTGTAAAGACCGCATGCCTTTAAAGCATCAATGGAAGGTTGGTGATTAATCGCGGCCAAATCAACATCTTCGTGTTCTCTTTCGTGCCAATCAAGCATGGTGGGCAATCTACACACCATAAAACATCTGTTAGAGTCCATAAAATTGAAAGATTTTGGTTCATTTTGGAGAAATGGGGGTTTGAAAACCCACTCCGCGGTGTACGCAGCCCGCCTTTAGAGACAGAGCCTGTGTACGCAGGTTCTCTTAAGGCAAGTTGCGTATGCCCGGCATTTTCCCAACTGAGAAAATGTCGGGGTACGCAGGTCACCAGTGGAGCACCTGCGTACCCCGAAAAGCGGCCCTTGAAACCCCAAGGCCTCCAAAAAATGAAACTAAAGCTTAAAAACAAATTCTAAACGGATGAAAATGCAAGGGAGGATGTTGAAGAATACCTGATGAGACGACGTTCGGTTTCGACGGTCGGATTCTCCGCAATGTCCACGGGAAGTTTCTTGCCAAAAGCCCTTTTTCTCTCCTCAACAGTAAAATGGTAAAAACCCTTTTTATAGGTTTTTTGAGTAAATGAATGTTAAATTTGTTTATTTTCCACCATGAAAAGGTATTTTTCAAAGCATTTTTATCTATCTTAAACAGGTATGAGTAACGTGTTGGTTTTTGTGCAGGATAAAAGGATTTTCAGGGAAAATTGTCATTTTTCACAAACAAAAACATCAGAGTCATCTTTTAAGCCCTTTTCTGACTCCTAAAACATGGAAAGATTGCTGAGTGTTTCTTTTACACTCGTTAAAACTGAATTAAAAAGAGGTCCCCTTATAGCCCTTTTCCGACCGTAAAAACAGGAAAAGATTGCCGGGTTTTTGTCGTTTCAAACTCGATATTGGAAATAAAACGACGTGTCCTTGATCACTTTCTACTTTTCAGGTCAAAGACACTAACTATGAAAGTACTCCTTGGTCGTAAAAAACCAAGCGGTTCTCTCAAGTATTATTTTATACTTTTTTCGGGCTTGGGAGACAAATTTACGAAAAAGTCCAACCCTGGAGTTTTCTTAAGTTTTCCAGACTCTCTAAAATTGAAAAACGCCGAGTTTCTCCTATACTGGACTCGTTAAAATTTCACAGTAAAGGACCTGTTCAATTACAAACAGGAACGGGCCACTCCTTCTTAGGGTTCGAATCTAAACTAAGTTGGACTCATCCGAAGGGTGAGCTTATAATCAAGCATATGTTATCCTCCTCAAGCTTGTAAAAAATAAAGAGGTACTTGCCAGAAATGGTGGGGGAAAAGAGATGAAAATGAGCCTATTTGCTATCCTTTGTATCAGAAGAAACCTTATCACCACTCTTGAACACGACACTTTTCATTCACCTGGGTTGGGAAATCCTTTGCCTCACAGTTGATTGAACCACATTGAAAGTCTTCAGCCAGGTATTAACTTTGGGTCAAATGTCACCAAGCCATCTGTTGTGTCGTTATGTGTTCAAGAGGTCGCTGCAAATAAACCATTCATCTGCAAAATACCTGTCATCCATCTTGACCATCCCTGAGTCAGTCCTTACAACTACATTTCTTCAACTTGATCTATGATTTCGTGTCGTGGGCTTGCCTACAACGGATCGCTTTCTATCGACATCGGCACATTATCTAGAAAGATGATCTAGAAATCGTCAGTACCTTGAGATCCGCATGCATCAATGGCAGATTTCTCGCCTTCGACGACAGTTTATATCATTGAATTTCGATCGAAGGATTCCGTGACATGTTCGACATCAGCACATTCATTCACATCTCATGGATTGTACTGGGTACTTTGAGAACCATTGACATCACTGGTGGTTTCTCTCACACTTGTTAACAGTTTACATCATTGACTGGTAATCAAGTGGTTTCTACCATGCTCGACAACAACTCATTTATTCGCATGGATAGAATCGTACTATTTCGGGAAGTAGAAATGAAGACCCTGGATCTAGTTTCCACCATCCAGGCTGCGAGGAGTTTTGTATTCATTATATAGTAGACTAACTATAAACAGATGGTTGCGTCCATACTATGTCTACATGAGTCTATGATTATGATGTACTGCGAAATCATTCCTGTATCAGAGCAGTAGTTAGTTTGCTAGTTAAAGTTTTTGATCTGAGTATGGGAATGCCTACCTCAGCGATGATATGATCTCATACATGTATTTTGTGTTGGATACTTGCAGGTTCCAACCGGGCTCTCCACAAGATAATCCTTGAATGATAAAGTACTTCACCCTTCCTAGATGATATGAAACCCTAAATCTACTACAGGCTTCACACTTTAGGGGGCAATCTGTTACACTAAAATTTGTCACCATGACTATCTACAGTTAGTATGGCTTCGTCATCTGTCATACTATCCTCCTTGGCAAGTCTCATACCTCTGCTCCTCATGTCCAACTCCAAGAAAGAGAGAAAGTTCTTAAAAAGTCAATTAACTCTGGTTACGCAGTTTCTCTTAGCCTTACCTGCATGTACGCACCTCCAGTTCATAAAACCTGCATACTTGTACGCTCTGTATGTAAAGGGGTGGGTGCGTACTCCTGTAAAGGTCAAAAGGCACAAGTTTCACTTCAAAAAAGTTACTTGTGGTCATTTCTAGAGCATTCTAGAAGATGGTTTGACGTGGATTGAGCACCTCCAGATGGTTCATGCATCCCTATGTAAGAGGAACTTATCCCATGAAGAGGGGAGCTATCCCATTGAAAGAGGGGCTTATCCCATTCATGGTGGACCTGATTAACTTCCTCCAAAGCACTATAAGTACAGGCATTGGGCCAGAGGGAGGGGAGGTTGAAAGCTGAACATTCCTAAGGGTAGATGCCGCTGAGATTAGGACTCCCTAATAGAGCTTGAGAGGAGAGATTCCCATCCTTTCTTAGCTTCATTTGGAGGTGGGTGAGCTGATCAAAGTAAAGGAAAACTCTTGCTGGACCCTGGGAGGGACCTGCACAACACCAAGGCTCAGGTTGTAATGGTTTCTTTTGTTTCCACTTAATGCAATTAAGCTCATTTTTCTCAACAAGTTGTTATACATGATTTGTTTCATATACTCCTTGGTCTGTATGATGAATATGTTTTATTTTATGAGTTATTCAGGTGCTATGTAATCATTTGCTTGTTAGTGAATGCAGGTTTCAAAGAGAAGGAGGAGCTCATCCGGATCGACGAGGCTGGACTGCTACAAAGCGTTGGACTAAAGGTATGTTATAAACACCTGATCACTTGTATTCTAAACGCATATTTAGGGAAAGATAGTGTTTAATTGTCTTGTTTGTCACTAGAAATCCTTAGCTTCTAGGGAGGTCGATTTTTTCCGCAAAATTGACTCTTTCCGCATGACAATATTACAGCCAATCAATGGTTTGAATATGCAAGGCAACTCTATGAGAAAGAATATAAGGCGAAGCCCCCCTAGGATCAACACAAATTCAAAGATCTTCATGTTACAGGAGGTGGAGAATAGAATTAAAAAGCTGAAAACAGGAAAGGCAAAGGACTTGGTTGAACTTCAAGCAGAGTATCTAAAATGGGGAATGAACGCTCTTGCACCACACATCATGGAAATATTCAAAAAAATCATTCAACAAGGATTTCCAAGAGACTGGACAACTAGCCTAGCAATACCCCATTTTAAAAGTGGAGACATTAATAATCCATCCAACTATAGAACAATTATGATCAATCCTTTGTTTGCAAAACTTTTCGACAACAAGGTAGAAGACATAATTAGTATTGGGCGGAAGTAAAAGAAAAGAGGGGATGAGGACAAGCAGGTTTTAGGCCAAAACATTCTACAGTGGATCATGGTATCACGTTGAGACACATTATTGAAAAGGTTTGGGAGGACAAAGAAGAAGTATTTTGCTGCTTTGGTGACTTCAAAAAAGCATTTGACACAATCCCTAAGGATAAGTTGTGGCATAGAATGGAAGAACTTGAAATTCCTATGCATTATAGAGCCGTTGTCCATAGACTTTATGAAGAAGTGAAAGTCAAAATTAGGACCTCAGCAAGTATTTCATAAAGCTTTAGAAGTGACATTGGAGTCAAGTAAGGTTTCCCTCTATCCCCTACTCTTTTTGGTCTATATATTGATAAATTGGAAGAGTGGTTAAATCTGCAAGGTGGAGATGGTGTTCGGTTGGGGGAGTTTGTGATAAAGCTTCTTTTATATGCTGATGATATTGTATTGATTTCTAAATCGGCCCATGGATTGAAAATGCACTTATATGCCCTTGAGCATTTTTGTAGAGCTGTGGGGATGCAATTCAATACTAGCAAGGCCAAAACAATGTTTTTCTCTAATAAAAGGAAGCAGAGCCATCATACTTTCTTCTTTGAAGACAACATTCTTGAAGAAGTAAATGAGTACAAGTACCTTGGGATTGATTTCAATAACAAACTCAATTGGGAGGCTTTCATAAAGAAGAGAATTTTAGGACGGTGGAAAGCATTATATGCTCTTCAAAACAGATGTAGAGAGGCAAAGTTATGGGATTGGAAAACGATTAAAGTGATTTTTGGACTCCTAGTTTGTCCAGTGATGCTATATGGGTGTGAATTGTGGGCTAGCAACGCTCCTGTCTCAAAATGGAAACAAATTGAGAAAATCCAAAAACACTTGATCACGAGAAAGTTAAAAATAAAAAGTTCAGTACCTTATGAGATAATGATGAGTGAAACAGGAGCAACTCCCATTGAAGCAATTGCTATGGTGCGACTTATAAGATATCTAAAAATAATTAAGAAAATGAGAGTGGGTAGATGACCTAATGTTATATTCAATGAAGGCATGAGTGAAAGAAAGAAAACATGGATGAATCAAAACTACACATGGATGAAAAAATGGAATATCTACCTCAATGCCTATCCCACAAATAGCAAGGAGCTAAAGGATTTTGTGATGGAGAAGTTTCGTAAAAAGGTATGGGTAGAAAGAAGAAATATTACATTGAGGAATTCAACCCTATGTGTGATGTACAACAAAAAGAGTTCATTGGAGCTAGCATTTCGTGGAGGGAAAAGGTTGTTATTGCTCAATTAAGGACCAACTCACATCAACTTCGGTGTGAAACAAGATGGTGGAAAAAGCCTAAAGAAGCTTGGGAAGAACAAGTGTGTACATTTCGCACGTTTGGGGCTATGAAATTGGAAAAACAGTTCATTTTGGAATGTGATGAATTCAAATACATCAGAGAAAGTTATGAGAACATGTTAGCATCAGTTTCTTGGCATTGTCTTTTTAGCAAGGGGATTGTTGGAAGGTTGGGCCAGCTCATCACCAATTTGAATCGGAAAGGGATTGAATTTCAAAAAAGTTAAAAACAAGGAACTAATGGTCTCATAGACTATTTTTAGTCTCGTGGACCTTAAAATATCATTTCATTTCATTTTTATTTCATATCCCTTCTTCCTCGCAAGAAAACGAAGAGGCTTGGAGGCTGGTACATTAGCCTCTAGAGGACGTCGTGGTAAATGGTTGAATGTATTGGCGTCTGGTTGTGGCCATAGTTATGCGCCACACAAACTTCTCACGTGGGCCGAGGCACCTCCAGTTGAATATCTATAGTGCAAATAAGGTTTGCCCTTGATTGTAGTGAGTTTTCTCTTAAAAGCTAAATGATCCAAATTGGATCCTAGAACACTCTATAAGTTTTCATGAACGCTTTAAAAATCATGACAAAGTTTCAAAGCCTTATAAAGATTAAGCTTATCGGAGGTATCCTCGTAACAGTTGCAATTGGTGATCAGCGCGGAGCAATGAGGACCGTCGGTCAAGCACGCAGATTGTCGGCCCATGGTAACGCGCACTATCGCGAATTAGAAAATCCAGAGGCCATTTCGAGAAATGGGGGTAGTTTCTGATATGCGATTAGCGACAAGTCACTAATTGCATATTGCAGGGCAAACCCCTCAAAGAAGGAAAGGCCGCAAGCACCCGGACCCGAAAAGTCATAAAATGTAACGGATATAGTTTCGATTTCATCAGAAGTGGGGTCCCACAAAAACCGGCAGAATATCGGAGGGGCTTCAAGCGGTAAGCGGTTTCAACCGAGTCCCGCCCGATGCCACACAATGGTTGCCACGCGTTCGGTGGAAGAGAGAGAAAACCGCTCACATCAGATAGGTAAACGTCATGTGACTTAGCCGCCCGATATGACCGATGACTATAGATCTTGGGCCTCCAGATCAATGGCGGAGATGCGTTTCGATGGATGACTAGATTTGACGAGGTTAACAGGCAGATTTGTATAAGATTTGATGTTCGATATGGAAGATGCGTTGGCAGAAGGTCATTTTTCGTGGGCATTCTTGGAGTTAACGGTAAAAACGGTCGTTTCGAGTATGTCCAAGAGAATTGACACTCATCCATTACAAAATAGGTGGCCACCTCCCTATGAGGCGTTATGCAGTGACTGATGATGCAGGCAGAGGGATTCAAATGGACAGAGGTAGGGAAACCAGAAAGCCGGGAAGTGGAACAAACAATCAAGAAGAAGATTGGCTTTAAAGCCACAAACTGACAAAGAGAGAAGCAAGCAGTAAGTTAGAGCAGAAAGCTAAGAGCAGAGAGAAGAAGCCGAGATGACCTGTAGAAGTAAAGGCAGCATCGAGCCAGAGTTAAGACAGAGCCAGAGAGAGTCAGAGAGTTTGTGTACTCCAGAGAAGGCTTGAGAGGTTCAAGCGAACTCCTTTGTATATGCCTGTCATGTATTGAGTCTCAGATTGGACTCATACCATTGTGACCAATAGAGGTCGAGATTCAGTAGGGAGAGTTTGTGTACTCCAGAGACTTGGGGAATCCAAGTATGGTCTTACTGATTTATATCTGTTGTGTGAGACTCAAATTGAGCTCACTATTGTAAAAACTCTGCTTGAAAACATAATAGAGAAGCCACCACTGAAGGCTGGACTAGGAGACGTAGCCCAGGACTATTGGGTGAACTCCTTATTAAACTTGTTGTGTTTATATGTGTTGCATGTTATGTTTTCTTTGACTGCTTCAGTGTCTGTGTATTTCACAATCTTATCGATCCGTTGCACAAAATAACATAGGCACATCCATGCACATGAGTCTGTAATACCTTACTAATTGTCTTAGATCAATTTCATATCAAGTGGTATCAGAGCTCTAGGTTGCTAAGGTTAGACAAGCTTGCGCTGGATTTTTTTGTTGAATGCTAACTAGGACAAAGCTCAAATTAGGAGAAGGAGAATTGGTTGAAGCTAACCCAGAAATTGGAAGAGCCTATCCTAAGAGGAAAATGGTAGAAGAAAGTCCCTTGGAATCAGACTCCCAGTTCATGGATAGTTTCATGACCATGAGAGCCATGGTAGAGGAAATGTATAGAGCATTTAAGAAAGGTAGAGATGAAGATTCATCAAACTCCAAACAAGATAAAGGAGCAAAAGAATCTCTTCTCCATGACCATTCTAAAGGCAAAGGGAAAAAATAAAAGCTTCCCACACCTCCTAATAGCCCTGAAAATAAAAAGAAAACATCTTTGATTAAGTTAGATGTTAAATTTTGATTTGCCGATATATGATGGAGAGTTGAATGCAGAGAAGCTGGATAATTGGATTAGACAGATTGATATATATCATAGGGTGCAGAGAATTGATTCAAACAAAAGTAAGATTCAATTGGCCAGCCTATGCCTTGGAGGCACTGCCTTGGTATGGTGGGAAGGCAGGACACAAACTGACATGAAAAAGCATGGTAAAATTCTTTCTGTCTGGAGTGAATTTGTTTCTACAATTAAAAAAAAGTTCTATCCACTAGCTTATATGCAGCAAGCTATGATGAGTTGGAAAAATCTTCGCCAATTAAAAGGGCAAAGTGTACAAGGCTGCACCTAAGAATTTAGAAAAAGAGCTTTGGTTCTAGGAATTTCATTAGACTCACCTGAAACTCTGCTGAAGTATATAGGTGGTCTACATAGCTATTTAAAGAACACCATTCTCATGTTTAATCCCACTAGCATAGATGAGGTATCTATTCAGGCTACACATCTAGAGGCTAGAGGCAAGAATGTGAACCCTGAATTTGAGGGATCATCAAAACCCACTACAAGCAAGAACAAGGAAAAGAGAAAGCAGAAATGGAAAGAGAGGAAAACAAATGTTGTACAAAAGACCAAACCTTCAGGAAGTCACTGTAAGAAGGATGGGCATGATGATGAACACTGTTGGATTCGGCATCCAGAGCTGAGGCCCAAGAATTTTGATGGCAAAAATGTAGGAATTTACAGGGTAAGTTCCTCAGACAGAACACCAAAGGACACCGCTCACAAACAGATCACAGATCAATACACCAGTACTTTTGACGTGGTTAAAACCCTCAAAGAGGGAAACAGTCCACGGCCTGAGCCAACGCGGCCACTTCAGGAAATTTATTAATAAAAGAATGAAAATTTACATAAGCTTCTCTCATGAATGGTTAACCTACAAATGACCCTCCATGCTCTTTAAATAGAGATCATGGACCAATCGAGTGTTAAGCCACGGATCAAGTGTCGGTAATACCAAGGAGAGAATGAACCGTCGGATCACTACATATCGTGACCGTCGGATTGTAAGTTACAAAATGTACATAGTAAAGAAACACACTTTACCTAACTCTATACTAGACCAAGTTATACTTAACTATTTCGTATGTGTCGGAATATCCTAACATCCCCCTTTAAGAACAACTTGGGATAGGATTGAAGGATTTACAAATATGACACAATGGGAGAAGGAAGGAGGCACTAGAGCCTATCCCCCCTTAGTGACAACTTCCTGAACGCCAACCATAAATCGAAGTTTAGTGAACTTCGCCTCTGTGAGAGCCTTTGTAAAGATGTCTGCAACTTGATCATCTGTTGAACAATATTGCACTTCAAGAACATGGTCGTGGATGAGCTTTCTGATGAAGTGCATGTGCAGTTCAATGTGTTTGTTGCGCTGATGTTGGACTGGATCTTTGCATAGTTGAATGGCACTTTGATTATCACACCAAAGTGTAGTTGGATGCTGCTGCTAAAAGCCAAACTCTGATAGGATCTGACGAAGCCACAAGGCTTCCTTACTAGCTTCTACGGCACCACGATACTTTGCTTCTACTAAAGAAAGAGAAATGGCACCTTGTTTCTTGCAAGCCCATGTAATAGGTCCTGAACCAAGAGTGAACACATAACCTACAGTAGACTTCCGATCATCAGGGTCACCAGCCCAACTGGAATCAGTGAAACCAACCAATAGAGGAGATGCTTCGGCATTGTAATGAATCTCAAACTGAACTGTACCTCGAACATAACGAAGTATTCTTCTATCTGCTTTCCAATGACTTTCACGTGGGTTTTGCATAAACCGAGCAACAAGGCCAACAACAAAGGAAAGGCTAGGACGAGTATGGGTTAGATACAAAAGTTTTCCTACAAGTTGACGATATAAGGTAGCATCAACTTCAGGAGAAGTACAAGTGACTGAAAGTTTGACTCCAGACTGAAAGGGAGAAGGGGCTGGCTTACAGTCTTCCATGTGAAAATGGCGTAGAATATCACAGGCATACTTGGACTGGGAAAGGGAAATACCTTCCTTGGATTGAAAGACTTGAAGACCAAGAAAATAATGTAAGTGTCCTAAGTCTGTCATTTCAAACTTCCTTTTAAGGCTAGACTTCACATGGTTTATAAGGTTGGGATCACTACCGGTCAGGATAAGATCATCGATATAAAGAACAAGAATGATAAGAGACTTGCCCACTTTCTTGGTGTAGATAGTATTGTCAGAATGACACTTAGAAAAGCCATTTTCTAAAAGAAAGTTATCCATTTTGGCATAGCAAGCTCGAGGAGATTGCTTGAGACCATAAAGGGATTTCTTAAGCCGACATACAAGGCTGGAGTCTGTTTGTATCAAGCCAATAGGTTGTTCCATATAGATTTCTTCATGCAAGTCCCCATGCAAGAAAGCAGATTTAACATCCATCTGATGGACTTCCCATTTGAAAGAGGCGGCAAGGGAAAGAACAAGGCGGATAGAGTTCATTTTGGCAATAGGGGAGAATGTTTCAGTGTAGTCAATGCCTTCAACTTGTAAAAAACCCTTAGCAACAAGACGAGCTTTATGTTTATCAACTTTCCCATCTGGTCCATACTTGGTTCTATAAACCCATTTGCATCTAACAAGTTTTCGTCCATAAGTAGAAAGGGTTTTTGATATGCTTAAGTTTCTGCTGGAGCATATACTTTTTTGTGCCCTGAATATTCAACTCCTCTCTCCACCATTTATCAACGTTATTAGTTAAATTTGGGTGTGAGAGCCAGGCATTTTCAAACCTGAAAGGTCTGTTTCTCGGAGTGCCCATAAAGGTAGCTTCCAGCTGGATAGGCTAATGATCAGATCCTCTAAAGGGAAGAATGGAGGCTATCATGACTCATGGCGGGTCCTGAGAGAAAGAGGTGCTCTGAAATCATTAACCTATCAAGTTTGGAAGCAACTTGATGAGACCCTCCCCTTTTGTTGTTCCAAGTGAAGGTTCCATTAATTGTTTCATTGTCCACTAGTCTCATGTTCATAATGAAGTTCTGGAAGGCCATGGAGTCGCTACCTAGCTGTCTAGTACCTCCTTTTTTTCAAAAGAGATCTTATCATATTGAAATCTCCTGCAACGATCCAGGGAAAAATGGGATGTCTCACTCTTAGTTCCTCTAGGGAAGTGAGAAGCTTGAGTTTGTCTGCTTTCTTTTGAGGTCCATAAACATTTGTAATCATGTATATCTCCTTGTCCCTATAGGTTGACATATCAAGGAGAGATAGTTCCTGGATGCTTCAGCATCTAGAATTCCAAATTTCTGTGGGTCCCACAAAGTGAGAATCCCCCCCGCCGAGTGATTTGCCTTAACCTCTAAATACTCATATTTAAATAACCACTTATTATGAATAGCTCTTATCTTTTCCATCGAACATTTTGTCTCCTGAATGAAAACCATGTCTGGTTTTTATTCTTTCATTCCATTACTAAGATTTATTTGTTTCCTTCTATTCCCTATTCCTCTAATGTTCCAGGTTGTGAACTTCATTAAGAAAGGTTAGTAAAGGAATAATTGGTAAGATCTTTCATCTTACCTAAGTTGATCAACAGTTTTCCACATTCATTCAGCAGTTCATTCTGTCTCTTTCTTCCTTTTTTCCTACCCGAGTTCTTTGGAGATTGTTCTTGAGCATTCTCCATCATATCGACCCTTCTTGTCTCCTGGCTTTCATGATTTGTTTTGACTCCAAATCCCTTCGCTTGTGACCTTACTCTATCATAGTCTTCTTTTGGCAGGGAGTCCACCCCTATGTTTTTTCCTTGTTCCAAAAATTTCTCTAGATCCATATTTTCCCTATCAGGATCTCCTGTAACTCATGGTCCTCTATTCCTGCTTCACTTGGAGCCATTTCTTGGTCCCTACTGATCTCCATCAGGCTCAGTAGATCATCCTTTTGTTGTTTTTCTACTGTGATATCCTCCATGTTAGCTACCTTATCTTTTTCCTTTGTTGCATTCTCCATGTCCTCGACTATCTCCTTATTCCCCTCTTCTTCCTCCAGGATCTTGAATCTGTTTTGTCTTGTATGTCTGTCCTCATTCGCCTTCTTGTATGGATGCTTACCCCCTTTCCTTTACTTCCAACTTTGGTGAAACCCTCGTGATCTCTCTCCACAGTGGTTTTCTGGTTATCTTCCCTACTGAATGTGGGGCAGTCTCTATATAGATGCCCATGTTCATGGCATTTGCGACATCTAAATGGTATGTGCTCATAGTCCACTATCTGCACCAATTCTTCATCATATACTTCTAAAATGATCGCTTCTAGAAGAGCTCCAGATAGATCCATTTACACACATATTCGGGCAAAGGAGGTATATCTTCCTTTTAGAGTTGCCTCTGAGATATTTGGAAAATGTCCTAGCTTGTTGCCCATGGTTTTCAAAGATTCTGGTAGTCAATAATCCAGAGGAAGGGAATATAGTCTGATCCAAACCAGTATTGATGTGAATGTTTCACGTTCCGGGACAAAGTTCATCATCCATGGCCGCATGTAGAGTCCTGCTACAGCATAGAAATAGGGCCCCCCTTTAAACACTCTATCTTTGTCCTCTAGGCTTGTGAACACTACTGTGAAAAATCCCTTAGAACCTAGATGCAAATGAATTTCTCCCTTTGGCTTCCAATGGCTCCTTATCCAGACATGTAACACCCTCTCTGTCGGCCATAACCCCATGAAATTTCATATGATTGCATGCTCCGTCATATGATCTCTATGAGCTTGTATTGTTGGGTTGCTCAATACGACCCGTGGAAAAATGCCTGACTTGGGCTTGCAAACTCTAGTGGTCTTACTGGAAGCCGATCTTTCACTATTACCTCCATTCCCCTTTTCTTTTCTCGTTTCCTGTTGATTCCCTTCCTGATCCTGAACTCTGCTTCTTTGAGATGTCTCCTAACTTCGTGTTTCTGAGATCTTATCCAGTGGTTTTTTGAAATGTTTTTTTCTTGCGTCCTGACTCTCTCTTGATACTGCTCGGCTGTAGGAGGGAGTAGCACCCCCCCTGCGCTCCCTGCCATGGTACCCTGAATCCAAAACCCTGTCTTCAGCTCCAACCCTAGATTCTCCTCGCTTGTCTCCAGCATCACTATTTTACGGTCAGTTTCTATTCAATATCAATTTCACTTTCTACTTTTAATTTTATTTCTATCTCCATTTACACTTTATAAATTAAAATAGAAGGATATAATTTTGTAAATTACTCCTTGTATGGATTACTGCAACTTATTTAAAGGACTATGAAAATAAGTCATGAATCTTAACATGTCTACTTATTAACTAACTTTGTATATCATCGATTTCAGTGCAAATGTCAAATATCTATTTATGTTTTCATTCAATGTTAACGACCTAGTTTCAATGATCGTTTTCGACATGTGTGCTCTTTGACTACTTGTTAACTCTCTTTTTACATAATTGGTTTCAGTAAATTTTTTACTATGTAAATTTCTCCTCGTATAGGTTACTGCAAAATCCCATTTTCTCATACTATTTCAGTTCTATTCAAAATATAAGGCATTGATTTTAACGTACATGTCAATTTCTATGACATTGCCTACATGTACATGTTAATTTGTATTTATATTCTATTCAATGCCAATGTCAATTTCAAATTTCTATTTCCATTTCTATTTCTTATTTTATTTCTATCTCCATTACCACATTAGAAATTGAAATAGAAACATCTAGACATACAATTACTCAGTACATAGATGATCACAAGTTATCTAATTGATTGAGTTAACGAGTGGAAAAAATCTACATGTCAACTACGGAATTTGTCCAATGGTTCCGAGGTGCGAGGTCACCATAACGACCTAGTTTTCAATGATCGTTTTCTGACATGTGTGCTATTTGACTACTTGTTAACTCTCTTTTTACATAATTGGTTTCAGTAAAAGAGTCAATTTCAATTTCTCTTCAATGTCACCTTCAATTTTTATCACATTGATTTATTTGGACATCTCAATTTTTAATGAGCTTATTTTAAAGTTCATGTGATTTTCAAACACATTGATTTTAGTGTACATCTCAGTTCTAATTCTATTTCAATTTTGTTCAATTTCTAGCGCATTGATTTCAATGTACGTGTGAAATTTTAACACATTGATTTCATGTACATTGCAATTTTTATTTTTATTTCTACTTCTATTCAATATCAATTTCACTTTCTACTTTTAATTTTATTTCTATCTCCATTTACACTTTATAAATTAAAATAGAAGGATATAATTCATGATCTCATTCATCATGATCTCATTCATCATGATGATGCCCATGCTCATGATCTCATTCATCATGATGATTCACATGTCCATGATCTCATTCATCATCATGCTGCCCATGCTCATATCATCATACATCATTATGTTGCTCATGCTCATGATCTCATTCATCATGATGTCGTCCTTTACTAACCTGCCCATCATGTAGCTGTTATAACTTCTTGTTGCTTCATCATACAACCATATGCACATCAGCCTTAGCTGCTTGCTATGGCTTGCAGCCTAGCAAAGAAGCTAGGCTATAGTTCCAGAATCTACATAGTTCTTCTTTAGTCATGCTGTCACCTACAACAATCCAAATTCATACATTGTCTAGTGTATCTCCTCAACGCTATCTTGAGACAATGAGATCTTTTTCCTAGAATGGACTGCTCAGAAAACTTGAAGATGATACTGATTTTCTCTTCAATATCTTCTTCTTCCTTGTTGTGCTAGGAGTTATCCAATGACTGAGTTCTCTAGGCCTAGAACCAACACTATTCCAGATCTGTACCTTGATATGTGAGAAGGGTTTAGGACTCTTCTAGCCCTCCTAAACCCTCGATACAATGGTTAACCTTCTTCACATGAGTCTGCCTTTTAACCGAACTCAAGACCAAGCATTTTCTATGATAATGAGGATAGACAAAGTGATTCCCTAACATAATGCGGATTTTCTTCTTATACACGTGAAATTATAGAGAGAAAGTGAGATTTGTCCCTTCTTGATTGCGGATCCCTGCACCCATCTTCATACATAAAACTCGAGTTCTGTTCCTCCCTTTATGTGAGTTTTGTCCTTCCAATATAGCATATACCTGTATAAGATTCACATGGAAATCTCAAAGAGGAATGCGAAGTTCTATTTCTTCTATAATTGTGAGAATAGGTCTCCTTTGACTATGTGTTAGGTGTCTCCTTTTGACTGTATTTTAGGTGTCTCCATTACATCCATGGTAGACTGAATGATTAGCCTTCGTCTTGATGCATATAGGCTTCTCCTCCATAGATGTGTTTAGATCAAGTGTATCAGACTTTTGGACAGCGTAGATCATCCTTATATGCCCATGTATATGTCTCCATTTACAACGGATAGGGTTAGGGCATCATCTGCAGCTAGGGCTCCTTCTAGGCCAGTGTATTATTTTGTTCTCTCCTTCTCCAAAAACCCAAGACGTGGAGAGGATATCACCTTAAGAATACATTACAAAAATGACTTCAAGTCCTCACAAATATATACTAAAGCGTGGATGATGAATAGGCACGTCTATTGGGCTTCTGAGTCTACTCAAGTTGCTGGCTGACTTGACAATTTGATTTATAACATAAATAAATTCATAACTTCATAAATACTTATCGGAATCAGATGATATTTAGATCAATCCTACACCTCTCAATGAGAGGGATCCAATAAAAATATTAGCTGCCATAAATAATATGACTGACATGGAGTTTTTCCCTAGTTGCCAATTTTAACACTCCCTCTCAACTAGGGAGAACTCCATTCGTTGATCCATATGTCTGACTGTACTATCTCTACCATCAGTGCCTTGCACTACTCTACTCAGCTCTACTTCGCTAAACCATGAAGAAGAAGAATTGATTGAGAATGTCTCATACCATTCTCCATTGACTCAACCACTGGTCCCAGACCAGTCTCAATCGACCCAAAGTCAGCGTCATAGTGTGTACCACTCCTACTACTGGTCCTAGACCAGTATCATCAGTCTCAAAGTGTGTACCACTGGTCCTAGACCAGTCTCAACCGACCTGAAGTTAGCATCATAGTAGGTACCACTCCTACTACTGGTCCTAGACCAGTCCTCCACTGACCCAAAGTCAGTCTCAGAGTATGTACCACTACTCCCAGACCAGTCTCAACCAACACAAAGTCAACATCATAGTGAGTAAATCTCCTACAACTGGTCCCAGACTAGTATCATTGATCCTAGATCAATGAAGGTCATCCTAGCATAAGGAGTACGGTAGATACAACGATGCATCCATCGGTACTACTATGGTCCCTATCCTCATTTCCCTACTCATTAATCAGATGAGAGGTACTTCCCATGAGTCCCAGACTACATGAGTAGGATGCTTTGACAGGAGAACTAATCAATCATGTCCTTACAAGAGAACTAATCATCCTGCTACACAAGAGAGCGAATCATCTTGTCCCACAAGAGAGCAAATCATCTTGTCCCACAAGAGAGAGAATCATCTTGTTCACAGGAGAGAAAATCATCTTGTCCCATAAGAGAGCCAATCATCTTGTCCCACAAGAGAGCGAATCATCTTGTTCCACAAGAGAGTGAATCATGTTGTTCACAAGAGGGCGAATCATCCTGTCCATAGGAGAGCGAATCATCCTGTCCCACAAGAGAGCGAATCATCTTGTTCACAGGAGAGCGAATCATCCTGTCCACAGGAGAGCGAATAATCCTGTCCCACAAGAGAGCGAAACATCTTGTCCCATAAGAGAGGGAATCATCTTGTTCGCAAGAGAGCAAATCGTCATGTCCATAGGAGAGCGAATCACCCTGTCCCACAAGAGAGCGAATCATCTTGTTCACAGGGGAGTGAATCATCCTGTCCACAGGAGAGCGAATCATCTTGTCCCACAAGAGAGCGAAACATCTTGTCCCACAAGAGAGCGAATCATCTTGTTCACAAGAGAGCGAATCATTCTGTCCATAGGAGAGTGAATCATCCTGTCCCATTGCGCACCACCAGGGGAGGGTGAGTCACCCTGTGGTTGTATGTTTCTCCAATAAGAACCACAAGCCCCCAGAGCTCTTAGAGCTCAATGTATGCAACATGCAAGACCCTTTTACAAGGGTCTCTTGACGACTCCAAGTTGTTCGGGAAAATCACAAAGTGTATCGACCTGTACATCATCTCAATGCGATGGAGCCTCCTTTCTCATCGACTTACCATATCCCAGATAAGGCAGTATCAGATGTCTATCCGCTATAGAGATCATTGAATATGAGATTCCTCAATAATCGAATCCCACCTCTGGTTGTCATAGAGAATCTTAGTGGTATTCATCATGTGTACTCACTGAAGAGTTTCCACAACCAGGCAACTTCATACAAGGTCATACTTGTAGTTATGTATTCAGTCTCGGCGGTACTTATAACAAACGACTTCTGCTTCCTGCTCATCCATGATATCGATGTAGAATCCAAAGAGAACCAACACTGAAAAGTGCTCTAGTGATCCTCCACACTGCCTGCCCAGTCAACATTCAAATAATCATGCAATTTTCATATTTCCGATAGTGTATCTCAATCATGAGACATTGTGCCCCGAAGATATCTCAAAAGATTCTTGGCACCAATCCAGTGAGGCTCAACTAAATATGAGCTCACCATGCTAACTGCAAAACATATGTCCGGAATCCAATTCCCTCTTACTTCTGCGAATGAGAGGGTGTGCACCTGTCAGAATAGGGTGCTGGTATGAGAGGTATATCATCCACAACTTTTGGGTAATGGTTTGGATTGGTTTCACTCCTAGTGAATCTCAACTTTATCAGATAGTTGTTGATCCTCTCATACTATGCCCGGGGTGTTTTGCTTCAAGCCATAGAGGTCTTTCTTCCACCTTTCCATCGACGAGTGCCACCTTAAAACCTTCGACTTCCATTCCTGGGGTTCCTTACTTTCTATGAAGAGTCAACCATTTGGACACTCCTTCGCATAATGGCCAAACTTATTGCAACTAAGGCATATACCTTTCCTTCCACCCTTAGATCCGAACTTCCCAATGAAGTGATCTTTTAGATGCGCCATCAGAAACTTCCGCTACACCATTCTGATAATATGCTCTGCTTCGACTTCACCCTTGGTGAACTTAGAAGAGAGATGTGGAACCCATTGATCCCTTTGTCCTATCCGAACTATCTTTGGTGATTTCTCTTTCACTCTTTCTTCGGCATTGTCTTCACCTTAGCTCTGATACCATGTTAAGTTTAGGTATGTTCTATGCTAGAGCAATTTGTTTAAATTTTCTTAGTTAGCAATCACATCAGCATTAAAGTAAACTGCAGATAGAACTTAAATATAAATCGCATCGTAGAAGACAAACCAAGACAAGAGGACACAAGATGTGGTGCCAGCCAGGGACAAACCCCACAATATGGGGAAACCCTTGATCAATTCTTCTTTTATGTTCTTCAAAGTTCAGCAGGGAAAGTGAGAGAGACAATACATTTACAATAGAAGTCAACACTTTGACGTTTGATATCTGTAGAGCTCAATTGAAGACATATTGGTTCAACTGATTCTCTAAGGTGACTCCTTCACCTATCATAGTGTTGCATCTCGTTCATTTGCTGCACATTACCGTGTGACACCTTGATGTACTGTCACATGTGTTGAACCTTGATGACTTAGTTGCTCTCATCTTCATGCTGCTTATCATGCTACATCTTCCATGGTCTTATTCATCATCAAGCTGCCCATGCTCATGATCTCATTCATCATGATGTTGCCCATGCTCATGATCTCATTCATCATCATGCTACCCATGTCCATGATCTCATTCATCATCATGTTTCCCATGCTCATGATCTCATTCATGATGATGTTGTCCATGTCCATGATCTCATTCATCATCATGCTGCGTATGCTCATATCATCATACATCATTATGTTGCTCATGCTCATGATCTCATTCATCATAGTTTTGTCCTTTACTAACCTGTCCATAATGCAGTTGTTATAACTTCTTGTTGCTTCATCATATAGCCATATGCACATCAGCCTTAACTGCTTGCTATGGCTTGCAGCCCAGCAAAGTAGCTAGGCTATAGTTCCAGAATCTACACAGTCCTTCTTTAGTGATGCTGTCACGTACAACAATCTGAATTCATACATTGTCTAGTGTATCTCCTCAATGTTGTCTTGAGACAATGAGATCTACTTCCTAGAATGGACTGCTCAGAAAACCTGAAGATGATACTGATTTGCTCTTCAAGGTCTTCTTCTTCCTTATGGTGCTAGGAGCTATCCAATGACTGATTTCTTTAGTCCTAGAACCAACCCTATTCCAAATCTGCACCTTTATACGTGAGAAGGGTTTAGGACTCTTCTAGCCCTCCTAAACCCTCGATACAATGGTTAACCTTCTTCACATGAGTCTGCCTTTTAACCAAACTCAAGACCAGGCATTTTCTGTGATAATGAGGATAGAGAAAGTGATGCCCTAACATAATGTGGATCTGCTTCTTATACACGTGAAATTCTAGAGAGAAAAAGTGATATTTGTCCCTTCTTGATTGCAGATCCCTGCACCCATATTCATACATAAAACCCGAGTTCTATTCCTCCCTTTATGCGAGTTATGTCCTTCTAGTATTGCGTATACTTGTACAAGATTCACGTGGAAATCTCAGAGAGGAATATGAAGTTTTGTTTCTTCTATAACTGCGAGAATAGGTCTCCTTTGACTGCGTGTTAGGTGTCTCCTTTTGACTGCGTTTTATGTGTCTCCATTGCATCCATGGTAGACCGAATGATGAGCCTTCTTCTTGTTGCGTATAGGCTTATCCTCCATAGCTGTGTTTAGATTTAGGGCAAGCATATCAGACTTTTGGACAGCGTAGATCATCCTTATATGCTTGCGTATATGTCTCCATTTACAGTGGATAAGGTTAGGGCATCATCTACAGCTAGGGGCTCCTTCTAGTCCAATGTATTCTTTTATTCTCTCCTCCAAAAATCCAAGACGTGGAGAGCAGATCACCTCAAGAATAAATTACAAAAATGACTTCAAGCCCTCACCAATTTATACTAAAATATGGATGATGAATAGGCACGTTTATTGGGCTTCTGAGCCTACTCAAGTTACTGGTCGACTTGATAATTTGATTTATAACATAAACAAATTCATAACTTCATAAATACTTATCGGAATAAGATGATCTTTAGATCAATCCTACACTGCTCGATGAGAGGTATCCAATAAAAATATCAGCTGCCATAAATAAGATGACCCACATGGAGTTTGGCCCTAGTTGCTAATTTTAACATAGAGGGTTTCTAGCTTTAGAAGTCCAAAATTTCCAGTTGTAGTAGGCAGTAGCGACAGGCAAATTTTCCCACTACAGGAAGTAGTGTGAGTAGTAGTGCTAGCAGTTGAGTTGGTGAAATAGGGAGATTTCCATCCCAGGTCGACTTTTTGTAGTGATGGCTTCAGCAAGACTCCGAGATTAGGACAAATTAGAGGTTGCATCGAAGTATTGTATCTGGAAGGCCAGGATGGCATTCTTGCTAGACAAGTACACAAAAAACGTTGTTGTTGTACCTACAGATCTAGATCAGCTAGCGAATTACAATAAGGAGATGGCTAAGGTGAAGCGGTTGATTCTCGATGGAGTGATCATATAGTCTCACATGTTGTGGCCAAAAATACGACCAAAGAAATGTGGGATGTCGTTGCCTCACTAGTAGCCATGGCTCCCTGATGATGATGGTGTTGATGATTCCGGGTGGTAGCAAAGTGTCCCCAATTGTGATAGAGACAGGGTGGTAGTTGGAGCTCCCCTGTAGCCATTATTCTTCTTTAGATTTGAGAATGTTCAACATGAGATGAGCAAAGATGAGCAGGGATGTACATGACATAATGACAAGATATATATGATGATCACATGATTCAATTGAAATTTCTCCAAAGCTTAGTGACAAATTCCAACCATTGCATTGAATTCCTCTTTTCGAAAGGACCAAAATTGACTTTTGAAGCACTCAATCCGGATAAAGAAAAGAAATTTTTTTAGGTCAAGCCTACAAATACAAAATTGTCAGGGTCGGCCTTGGCTCAAATGACACAACTCAAGGATAATATGGCACCCCTCAAGTGGCATACGAATACAAGTTGAGCCTCATCAACTCACATCATATCTTCTCTCTCCTCATTCAATTGGTTCGCACAACTCAGAATTGTAGGGTATCTCTCACACGTGTGAAGGACAAAAGTCATTTTATGATTGGGTTGAATTGCATGACTTTTTCTAGGCGTTGACCAAGCATCGTTTGACTATCTTTGACTGTGGTTTTGGGTGGAATATCTCTATTTCTCTAGGCTGCATTGGAGGGCACAAAGATCGAGCAAATTTGGGCAAGTTGACTAGCATTGACTTTCGGGTTGATCGCAGAAGCAATTGCAGACTTTGACTGAGTTTGATTAGCTATTTTGGGACTATTTGGGTTGAATTTGACCAGCATTTGAGGCTAAGCTTGACTAACTTTGAATGAGTTGCTAGAGGATTGCTATGACCCTTGACCGTTGACTAGTTAGGGTTGACTTTGCTACTGTTGGTGGGGACATATTTGTAGAAGGATCAGTTTTGACTATTGTTGACTTCATCTCTCTCAATTTTTCTCTAATTTGGATAGTTGCTTGACACATTCTCATTCTTGGATATCGGATATTGGACATTGGCTAGTTAAAGCTTGACTTTGACTCTTGGATGATGTACTCTCTCTCCTAAACATTTGAAGACAATCCAATAGAAGAAGAATTGCAAAGGGTTCCCCCTTGTGGGGTTTTTCCCTGGTCATTGACCAAATATTGTGTCTCTTTGTCTCTTGTCGGTCTTTCATTGTGCATTTGTATAATTGTTCTATCTACTATTGCTATATTGTCATTGATTAATTGAAGAAGTGGAAATTTTTAAATTGGATGCTATTGGATATTGTTGAATTAATAGTTGCAACATAGAACAATTGATGGAAAATTAACAAATTCCACACCATCTTCGGAGAATGTCGAGTGTCTCCCTAGTTGGAAATTTGGGGAGTCCATTCCTGGGTTTCCACAAAGCTATATTTGCAACAAAATTTCATGTGGTTTGTATTACTGGGGTGCAACGGTAGTTCGAATAGCAAAATTTGGGCTAGCTACAGTGATTTGGGTGAGCCGAAAAATTGCAAGTGGATTTCCTTTCTTGGAGTTAGAATTTTGGTGACATTTTACAAGGCTGGTGTTGAGCCATTCTTGTGGGATGAATTCACTCATTTCTGGCAGTGCCTGGGGGTTTTAGGGTAGAGCCGACACAGGTATAGAAGAGTAGATTCAAAGGGCCAAGGGCTGGAAGGATTTGGAATTCCGGAGATAATTCCACAATGTAACTTGGAGACTTATTCAGTGGTGGATTTGAGGGTAGTTTAGTAGCAGTGTTTTCCAATAGTGTGTATATCCAGCTAGAGAGACACTTGCACCACTTGGATGGCTTTCTCATCACCCATAATCAAACCAAACAATTCCCTGTTTTTGTGGGTTTTAGGAGAGGAGTCTCGGGCTAAAGTTTCAGGGCATTCCGAGCAGTATTCAAAGGAGAATCTTTAGTTCCAGTTGGAAGCCAACATTAGTATTTTCTACGTAGTGCATGTTTCCTCATTTGGCTTCAAGATATTTCACCTGGGTTTTGCATAGATTGCATAGCAAGTCCAGGTTCTATCATTCCTACTCATTTTATTTACCTAGTTCTCATCATTAATAAAATGGCTCAATTTTTTTGTTGAATTTCTCGGTGTATTGATTTGTGTTCTTGTTTTTTAATTTATCTTGTTGTTCCTAGTCCATTGCTTTGGTATTTACTGTTAAAATCCACTTAGGATTATTGCAAGTAAAAAACCCTATGGCACATGCCTAAGAGAGAAATCCACTAAATAGTAGTAAAATGAGGCTTAAGAGAAGTGTGCCCTTGGGAGTGGTGCAAGAATGTTGTAACGACCATCCAAAATAGCAATAATGGCCTTAAAAAAGTGCACTATCCAAGAGAAGTCAAAATTGACAATGAAATGTCTTCAAATAGAAAGTAGTTAGCCAAGGTAGGTGGACCTCTCTCAAAATAACAAGTGACTAAGTTTGTAGAATAAAAATATTGTATCCATGTGATGACTACTCCATCCAAATCTAGGAATGTGTGAAGAATCTCCTCAATATAGTAAATATGCTTAACTACCAAGTCAAATATCCTCTTTAAGGTTAAAACAAGATGTGAACGAAACCAATTCAAAGCTGAAATTGATTATCTAGTGGAACACACCACCTAAAATAGCATGTCTGGAAGATGTGAATAAAAAACTTATTTAATGAGGTGGAAGTGGACATGAAGGGAGGTTGCATGCATAACTAACCCTCAAAGGATGTGTAATCTCAAGAAACTCCTCAATATGTGTGTCGAATGAAGTAAATGACTCATCTAAGAGGCACATGTGAGTGTGAGCAAGGCTAAAATAATCCCTTTGATTTTACTTGAGCCACTTTGTAGAAATAATCCCATTGATTAAGGTTTAGATATCTGTAATAAATTCAGCCAATAATGTGACATTTCAAGCTTATGTTTGGGTTTTAATTAATTAGCAACAAAATATACCAAACCACTTTGGCACATTCACACATGGAAACATGTTTTTTATTGAAATATGTTAAATGAGAGTTATGCTGGAAAACTACATGGAAAATGGTGAATATAGGTCGTGTGGCATATGAATTTTCTATGAAAATTATCTAGGAAAAATGGAAATGTGATAGCATAATGGGTGATACCTAGACAAAATGATGGATGGGTGATGAAAGGGGACATGCTTCTAAACACACTACTAGGAAGTACACCATCCATTTAGCGGACACTGCAACTAGGAAAGGTTTGAACCCACCATGAAATGACCAAGAAAAAATAATGACAAGAATATTATGATCACATGATAAGGAGATATGAGATTTCTTCACTAATGATCAATCATGGAGCAACACCTACAGCAAGATGAGTATACATGACATGTTGTTGGAGCAACCTCCACCAATGATACAATATATGACCTATACATTTGATAAGATGAAGTGAGCAACACATGAAAATGATGCTGCCAATTCATCACGTGACAATGTCAGCTTCCCCTTTGGTGATGTTCTCCTTGTTGAATTTTGTAGCTAACATTTTCTTCATAATTATTATTTTCATCTATTGTCAAAAGAGAAAAATACTTGAGATGTTCCTCATGTTGGCTTTAAAAAAAAAAAAATTGAATTTTTGGCTCCAAAGAAGCCAAGTCGGCCTTCCTCCTAGTCAAGTTGGCCCCAACCTAAGAGGCACCATTCGGCCCAAAAAAAGACTATATATATGAGGCATTCGACCTCCTTCCCAAGCAAGCAAGCAACTCAGTCTAGTGAATAAGGTCTGAGGCAAGTAAAGAAGCTCTAAGGCATGCAAACAAGATCTAAGGCAAGTAAAGAAGGTTTGAGGTAGAGCAAGGACAAGTCAAGGACAAATTTCTTAGGTTTGTTCTGATGAAGAGAAAGGAGGAAGTATTGATGAAATGAAGGACAAATTCTTTTTTGAGGTAGAGCAAGGATAAGTCAAGGACAAATTTCTGAGGTCTGTTCTGATAAAGTATTAATGAAAGGAAGGATGAATTCTTTCTAAGATAGAAAAAAGCTACGAAACCAAAATTCTTAAGTACAGGAGCAGATTGAAGTTCTGCCCTAGCAGAGCAGACAAGACTGAATTTATTGGGAAACCAGTTGACTTGACTAGGAGGCTGATGGACCAGGTTTGACCAATCTTATTCTGTTGGTCAGTTTGACCTTGTAAATGACTAGGATGTCTAGGTGTGTCTCTTGTTGAAAAGAATAATTTCTCTAAGGAAAAGGTTGTTGGGTTTTTCCCCCATGTGTGTATTCCCAGGGTAAAGTCTTGTGTTCTTGTATGGCTATCTCTTTATGATCCCATTGGCATTTTAGTTTATTGTTGAAGATCCTCTATGTAATTGCTTTATGATAAAAAATGAATGAAACAAAAGATTAACCTACAAGAAATCATAAGAAGTAGTTATCAGTTAGAGGATAATTGAAAAATCAACATAGTATTAGAGCTATGGTGAAAGAGCAGCCCTGAAAAGGAAGTCATCTTTGTTTCAAGCCATCCTTGAAGGCTTGATTTGTCAACTAGCCCTAGAAACACACTTCAAATGAAGTTGAGTTAGCAACAAAAGCTTATCTCTCTGTTCAGGGCACATTTAGGAAGAAATGCCACTGTGTAATTCGTTCCCTAACTAGGGTCTGTCCAGGTAATGAAAAGAAGGAGAAAACCTTTGTATTTGCTTGTTCTGTGTATAGCAAAGGAGTGCCAAAGTCTTCAAGCTTCAGAGCTTGAGACAAAGGGCCAAGAAGACCTTAGGATCTACTAAAGCTATCCGAATCACCTTAGATTGGAAGATGCAAAGGTCTTTGAATTTGTAGACATCATATGTTGCAGAAAGGACGAAATTCCTCAGGACCAAATCTCAACAGACCAAAATACTTCAGGATAAATCTCAGGAAGATAGAAGGCCTTGAGACTAATGATAGAAGGTAGAGTAAATGACTTTAGAAAACCCAAAATATCATAGTCAATACAATTTTTGGTGTATAATCCTTTTTGTAATTTGATTGATGTTTTAGAAGGCAAAATCATTGGAGCATATATTGTTTACAAGGAGAAGTCCTTAGCATCAACTTGTTTTATGTGTAGCCTCTATGACTAAGGCCGAGGAGTCTCATCAAGCACCCTAAAAGAAGCTTCATACTAATTATGTCTAAATATATGTCTGGAAGGCACTAAAATGGACTAATGAAAAGTTAAGAAAAAGGACTGATGTCTTAGTGGCACGGTTGAAGTGTTGGAGATCTAGGCAAAAATTTATTGCTATTCAAGCATTACAATGATGAGTTAGACAAAGAGACGAGCAAAGCTAGAAACCAGTGATTCATACTCAGAATAAAATATTTGATCACAAAGCGGAGATGCATTGCTAGGTATGTATTATTTCTCACAGAAATCTTAAAGTCAAAAGTTTACTTTGGCAACATTCATATAGACCTTAGCTTGAGGAAATGACCATTTAAATGCTTGATCGAAAAATCTTGTATCAAAGTTGTGATCTGCTCCTTAGTCAGATTATAAGAATATATCTGAGGGCTGATTTGTGAGGAATCCTTGAAATCCATCAAGGACTGATATGATGACTATTGAAGGAATCACGCATGATCTATCAAATTTGATATCTCAAATGACAACATTATAATTTAGGTTCTTACTCAAAGACCAATACTGGAAAATTAAGTTTGAGTTAATAGATATTTTTTTGAAGCTAATGTATCACATGCTTAGAAGCAGGATATTACGAGCTTGATGGCAGTCAAAGAATCTAATAGATGCTGGATCATCTTTCAGGAATCATGACATACCATAACTTTCTAATTGGAGGCAGAGAAGTTTTTGCAAAGCTCTCTAAAGGATCATGTGTACAATTTTCAAGGTCTTTACTTAGCTATCTTACAAACAAGTTAATGTCATATATTAGAAAAGGAGGCCGTGAATAGTATATGAATCCATGAAGTACATGTTGCTGGTATTGACCTCATATTGAGGAGGCTTTGGCAAATTTTAGTACTCATTTTGTAAGTATATGCGAAGTCTTGCAGAATGTCAAGTATGATATGTACATTGCAAAAATGAAGCATGAATGCTAAGTCATGGAGTCTATTCCTTACACCCCAAAGTAGTAAAAAATTGAAAAAGGATCTCTGTCATATAGCAGACCTTGTTGGAGTAAGTCTGTTTTGGACATGACAAACCTAATGTGTGGAGAAATATAGTGATTTGTAGAAATTGGTGTGTCTTCATTATTACTGTTTCTATGTTGATAAGTCCCTGAGTTGGAAATGTTGAAGAATGTAACTAGTGTCGGTGTTCATAATTGTATTTAAGTCATGATGTAATTTATTTGTCAAAAGAAAGAAAAATAAATTTTATTATAAAAGAAAAATGATTTATTTAGCATGGGTTCCATGCTTTATTATTTTATTATTAGGTCAAAGCCTCCATTGTATGCTTCTAGGGTTTATGTCATAAGTCCTAGTCCATGTCTTCATTTAATAGATCCTTCTTGGGCTTTATTTTTCAAAGAAGAAAACTGGTTTTTTATGTAAATTGAGTCAAATAGACCTCCTCCACCAAGACAGACTCAACAGGAGCCCCAAACTACTATATATAGGTAGCAACTTGACCTCATTTGGAGAACAAGACAAGCAAGTTTGATCTGCAGTTACTAGAGGAGAAAAAGGAGAGTGAAATACCTAAAGTGAAGGAGAAAACCCTAGCGAAGGAGACACTTGTCAAACCAAAAGAAGTCAAAAATCTCTCTTTTTTGCCACATGTGCGAGTTTCTGGGTAGCTGCAGGAGGGCCTAAAATTTCAGATCTGCAGTAGGGCCAAAATTCTGTGTAGCGACTGGATTGAAGCTGGTTGATGAGAAGAGCCTACTGAAGTTTGCATATTCATCTTGGAAGGCTGACTTGTTGGAGTGAGGAAGGTCTTTTGGTCTAGTCAAAGGTCTTTGTTCATCTCAATTTGATTTGAATCAATTAGTGGAAGAGTTTGACTAGGTTTTCCCTTGCATAGTGGTTTTGGCCCTGGCTGAGTGCCTACTTCTGGTGTCATTGATCTTCATGCTTTTGATTTGATGATTGCTTGATGAGAAGAACATAAAGAAAGCTAATAGGAATATAAAAATATCACAAGTAATTGTCAACATAAGAAAATATTTCTACCTTTACGATTTTCCAACAGGAAAAAGTCAAAATTGATGTTTAGATAAAATTGTTGTGGAACAGTCATAAAGTCATCTCATTGGAAGATACCTGATCTTGTCTGGAATATTCTTGATTGTTTGCTAAAGCATGGGGATTGTATGGATTTTGGAATATGAGAAAAATCTGTTGAACTTGCAAGAGGTGCAAAATGGATCTTTTAAAACTAGGGGATGGAAAATTGAAAGTCTTGGATATGAAAAATTCTAAGGTTTTAGAAATTTTGGATAACTAGGGTTTGTAAACCCTAGTAGGGAAAATGCGCTTGAATAAGAAAGCTCTAGGGTTTATGGACAAAACCATAGGATTGGATCTACACCAATGTATCTGCTGAAAGTAGAAACCCTAGCTCATGCTAGGAGGGAATGACATCATGATGACGATGCAGATGACGTTAAAGTTGCAAAGTGGATGCATGAAGGCTAAGATCAAAAGGGAGCTGACATTACCTATAATCCTCAAAAGATAAGTATTTTATATCTCTCTTCTTTGATTATCACCACTATTGTTGTTAGTTATTCTCCTGTCTTTGTATCCTTTGCTTGGTTGTAATTGTTCTTCCATGGCCTCTTAGTGAGGATTGCAGGTACATAGTAAAAGTTGCTAAGGCTCTAGCAAGCAGATGGAAGAAGTGGAAGAACGAAGAAAAGCAAGAGGACTTTCCTAGAATCAATGATGTGTATTGTACTAGATGAGAGCAAGTTCAAAGGGAGCAAGCAGATCAACAGGTTTGAAGTATATTTTGATTATGCCGAAGAGAAGTCAATGGTGACCTCAAATTGGATCTACAAGACCCGTTTACATCTTGATATCCGTCCCATATGACTCATGATACTTCTCCATCTCAAAAGAGGAGGGTGTGTAGTTCACTGTACTGACCCATTCCCCATTCGAGTCTCCCCTGCACTGCTAGTTTACATGGACAAATCGCATTGCACGCTTCGCCCTATTGGAGGATTCACCTCCTCCTTAGGTCGAACTTCTTCGAAAGGATACTTTGGATCTAGTTGAGCGTGCACCTTAACAACGTTTCGTCATTGAATAAGTGATGGTACAATTCAGCCAAAAACGGAAGGTCCAACTCCCAGAGTGATATGTTTTGGTGGGTGAGGATTTTGTCCAAATTGTGGTAAAGTCCCTCCCTGCCCTCATCGCTTAGACCAAAATGTGTTGTTAATATTACCAACAATTTGGCTCGTATTAGATACTGATATCTCCACCAGTCAAGGCAGTCTTGCTGAAAGTCTTCTCCCAAAGAAGGGTTGGTAAAGGGGGTTTCCAACCCTTCTTCCGCAAATAGGTTTTTGATCCGAATAGTTTTCCGGCGAAGTTCCCGATCAAGTTCCTCCATGACATTTTGAGGGATTGGGAACTTCTCCAGAAAGGGCTCCTGGGGGTTATCCCTTACCGAGGGATAGGTCGGGCCTGTGTTTGCTTCAGGGACAATAGCCCCCCTTGGAGCAGAAACCCCCGATTCAATAGTATCATCCCCCTACCTAGAAGATTTTCCCAATCGACAAGGGAAACCTTGGGCGAGCGCACCATTGCTTCCAGTGAACTAGAATCAGAGGGCTCGCAGAGGGCCTTCTCGAAGCCATCCGTAAAGTACCAGAATATAAAAAATGATACATAGAGTTGACAGAGATGGATAAGAATCCATACAAAAAGTCCAGCCCAGTCATTCAGATGGCTCCAAGTTCTGGCTAGTGAGCATGAAACAGCTTGCACTGTCGTTTTGCACTTAGGTGTATAGCGTGCCATCTCATTCAGTAATGATTCTACAATTTTTGGTGTAATTGAACGCAAGTTGATCCTAAGTTATTGTTGTTGTTCATTGGATTCCAGAGAAACCACTTCATGGGGATTGGGGAATTGGTGCAATTTCCTCTGAATAGCTCTGATTCTCTCATCTAAAGTCGCTTTGGAAGTCTTACCAAAAGTCCTCTGAATAAATATGAGAAAGCCTATGGAATGATGAGCTGCTATTGTTTCTTCGTTACATATTGAGATCCCCTTTGAACTTAAGACACGAATGAATGGAATAGCTACAAATGTCATATTTCCCTCCTTCATATTCATGGAATTAAATATCATTTGTCAACGTAATCATGACTCTTTTAGAAATTGAATGGAAGAGAAAATCCATTAGATAATCTATGAATTATGTAAGAAGAGATAAGCTTTAGGTTGGACCTCCCAGCAGCAACCCACATTTCTCCACCCATACTCCTTAAATAAAGTGAATAAGGAGCGATGACATTGATTTGTTAGTGGATGTCTCAACAACACAATATGAGGGTTTCACTCGTTATAGGAATTAACCAAACATCTCACGACACGAGCTGACGACAACCATGCAACACCTGTGTGAATTTTCGCACCATCTCATTAAATACATGTACACTCAAGTTCATATGTCAAGGGCTGGTAAACTTCTGCCGTTGTATCGAATTAAACCACGTGCTCCACCGCTTGTGCAGGTCCCTGTCAATTCATTTGAGTTTTGGTTTTGCGACCATACTCCCCAGGTGGAGTGTTTCACTCGTTAGCTGGGCCCCTAATGCTAATCCTACCTACTAGGCAGGAAGATCAAAGATGAACACTCATCACTTACAACATGGACTACTAGGGTATCTGATCATGTTTTCTCCCCATGCTTTCGCACCCCAAGGTCAGTGGGGACCTAGAGAGCTGCCTTCGTGGTTGGCGTTCCTTCATATATCTTAGCATTTGATCCCTCCACACGAAATTCCACTCTCCCCTACCTCACTCAAGTGAAATGGTCAAAAAAGCACCCTGCCAGTATTTTGGTGACTTTCACTTTCCACCCTTTCACCGCCTACGTGCCCTTTACGCCCAGTCATTCTAAATAACACTTGCCCCCCCCCCCCCCCCCCCGCCCGTATTACCACAGCTGTTGGCACAGAGTTAGCCAGGGCTTCTCGAGTCCGGTCATGATCAAAACTCGACGAAATAGATTGAAAAGAGACAGTGCCCTTCTTCACCCACACGATATTGTTGGATCAAGCATGAGACCATTGTCGAATATCCCCCACTGCTACCCCTCAAGGGATTCTGGATCGTGTCTCAGTCCTAGTGTCACTAATCATCTGAAAAAACCATCTAAGCATCATTGGCTTGGTCAACCTTTACCTAACCAACTACCTGATACTACGTGGGCTCATCGAACAATTGAAATTAGCTTGATTTATGAATTAGTTAGGATTTGGTGTGAACTATTCTACAGATTCCCACACGTTACACACTCATTCACCACTTTGCTTGTTGTGTCCCACGCCCAGCGTACCACTCGAATAGAATTTGAGTGAGTGAGCACGTGCTGGGAGGGGGCCATTCATGTTGCCCTTCTACCCCCACGTGGATGGATAGGGAAGCAAGCCACATTCGACTTGCATGTGTTAAGCATATAGCTAGCGTTCATTCTGACCCAAGATCAAACTCTTTTTTTGAATAAGATCTATTTTGAGCATCAAATGCCCTTGTTCTCGAAAGAACAAGCAGCTTCACACCTTTCCAATGCCGAAAATGCAACCATTCATGACTCGATATATGTCATTACCCTTTAGCAAACAATATTGCTATTATATATGTCATTATGCATTTCTTCCAATCATGACTCGAGATATGTGTCATACCAGATTCGATGTGAGTCATTAGTCATTCTTGAGAGATTGAATGATGCTCGTTATATATGTAATTATGTTATCTCGAATAATTGATCAAATCATTTCTCAAATCGAGTGATCGTTCGTACCAAATTCCCATCAATCGATCAAGACCTTGTTCTTCTACGTGATTCCAGTTATGAATTATATATGTAATTATGTTATTGAATAATTGATCAAATCATTTCTCAAATAATTGATCGAAAGAGCGGCTCGTTTGCTTCTCGCCCCTCTACTGATTCTTTACCAAATTATGATCAATCGATCAATCACTCAGGACTGAAAAATGTCTGTGATTCCAGTCATGATGCGCAAGCAGGCTCAACCATAGGGGAGAGGAATTATAGCAGTAATTACACCAGAAAATGCATATATTATATATGTAATTACGTCATTCATTATAACAGTAATTCTTCTTGCTATTATATATGTCATTATGCATTCATGAATTATGCATTTCTGATTATTTCATTCGACAATGCTGCTATTATATATGTCATTATGCATTCATTCATTATATACGTAATTACGCTTGAGCACTTAGCATGATTAAAACTGACCTGACATGATGCAAATGAGAGAGATCAATTTGGTTCATTTCGACCATTGATTCCAGCCATGACTCGATATACGTAATTATGTCATTCATTATAGTAGTAATTCTTCTTGCTATTATATATCTCATTATGGTATCGAATCCAATCTGCTATTATAATAGCAGCCCCAATAATAAGGAAAAAGGCCAACTCTTCATTTTCACGGCCCCAACACACATTGAAGGGAATAGATAAAGCAACTAACAACCAACCTCGAAGAACCTTTGAACCTTTGATATTCTAGGCTGTGGAACATAATGATAAAGTGATGAGAACAATGAAACAGAGGATTGGGATTGATCGAGATAGCCTATAGTGATACTCATTGCTCCAATTGAAGCACTCTCAGTGCGTGGCTATGGGCCCCTTATCCCTATCCCACCTATAATATAATAAGTAGGGGACACCGAAAGGGCCTACTTATACACCTTCCCTCCCCTTCTATTATGTTATTGCAAATAATTTATTTATTTATTCTTAGACAATATAATAAGTAGGGGTGTTAAGTTTAGGTACGTTCTATGCTAAAGCAATTTATTTAAATTTTCACAGTTAGCAATCACATCAGTGTTAAGATAAACTGCAGATAGAACATAAATATAAATTGCAGAAGACAAGCCAAGACAAGAGGACACAAGATGTGGCACGAGCCAGGGACAAACCCCACAATGTGTGGGGAAACCCTTTGATCAAATCTTCTTTTATCTTCAAAGTTCAGCAGAGAAAGAGAGAGAGAGTACATTTACAACAGAAGTCAACACTTTGACTTATCTAGATCTAGCATAGATCATTTCGTATAACGATGAGATCAGTTGAAGACATTCTGCTTCAACTGATTCTCCAAGGTGACGGCTTCACCTATTTTAGTGTTGCCTTTCGTCCATTTATTGCACCTTACTGTGTAGCACCATCATGTTGCATCATGCATCATCATGCAGCTCATGATCACTATGCTACCCATGCATCCCATTTATCATGTTGCCCATTCATCATGTAGCTCCTTGCTAATGTGCATCATCATCATTATACTGCCCCTGCTAATGTGCATGATTATCATGCTGCCCTTGCTAATGTGCATCATCATGATTATCATGATGCCCTTGTCATAAGACATTGAGTCCTATATCTCAGGATTGTTGTGTGTAACATGGTCTCTTCATCCACCTTTTCAAATCATTATTGTATTACACTATCCAATATGCTTAGAAAAATGTTTCTTTCCATAGACAACCTTGGATTTACTATGCTGTCACCTACAACTATGTATTACTGCAGCTTCACTTTCATGTTGTTCATGACCTACGTATTAGGCTACAGGTCTGCGTATTAGGGCTTCTGTTTAATACATCTGGACAGCGTAACAAGGATCTCCCTTGGCTGCGTTCAAGGCTGTTCCTTTTAACTACGTGTAAGGGTATTATAAAGACCATAGACAGGTCCTTAGATAACTGCGACTGTGTTTATAACTGTGGATATGTTTATAACTGCGGCTAGGTCTTCAATGAGCAATGTATTATATTCCTTCATGAACAACATATTATATTCATTCATAAACAATGTGGTTCATATATTATGACTGCAGCTAGGTCTATCCCTGCGTAATCATATACCTACGCCTTAATTCATTCATAAAACTTGAGTTCTATTTCTCAGTCCTTCCATTATATACCTGTACAAGATTCACATGGAAATCTCAAAGAGGAATGCAAAGTTTTGTTTCTTCTATAACTTTGAGAATAAGTCTCCTTTGACTGCGTGTTAGATGTCTTCTTTTTATTTTGAGGTGTATCGTTTCATCCACGGTAGACTGAATGAAGAGCCTTTTCTTGTCGCATATAGGCTTCTCCTCCATAGCCATGTTTAGATTTAGGGAAAGCGTATCAAACTTTTGGACAACGTAGATCATCCTTATATGCCTGAGTATTTATGACTGCGTTCTCCATTAGGGCATCATCATACTAGGCCAGTGTAATCCATAGTGTATCTCCTTCTCCAAAAACCCAAGACGTGGAGAGGAGATCACTTGAGGTGAGTTTCAAAATGACTTCAAATCCTCTTCTATTTATACTAAAAGCGGATGATTGAATAGACATGACGTTTGGGCTTCTAGAGCCTACATAAGAGCTGGTCAGCTTGATAATAATTACATAAACAAAATAAATTCATATCTTCATAAATACTTATCAGAATTTGATGATCTTTGGATCAATCCTACACCTCTCGACGAGAGGGATCCAATAAAAATATCAGCTGCCATAAATAAGCTGACCCACATGGATTTTGGCCCTAGTTGCCAATTTAACACTCCCTCTCAACTAGGGATAACTCCATCCATTGATCCATAAGTCCGACTGTACTATCTTTGTCATCAGTGCCCTGCACTGTTCTGCTTAGCTTTGTTGGCTCTGCTTTGCTCTGCTCAACTCTGCTGGCTCTGCTGGCTCAGCTCTGCTGAACTATGAAGAAGAAGAATTGATTAAGAATATCTTATACCATTCTCTACTAACCTGAAGTTAGTCTCAGAGTGCGTACCACTGGTCCCAAACCAGTCTCAACCAACCCAAAGTCAGCGTCATAGTGGGTACCACTCCTACCATTGGTCCCAGACCAGTATCGCAGGCTCAGTGAGTGTACCACTGGTCCCAGACCAGTCTCAACTGACCCGAAGTTAGCGTCATAGTATGTACCACTCTCACTGGTCCCAGAACAGTCCTGCACTGGCACGATGTCAATCTCGGAGTATGTACCACTAGTCCCAGACCAGTCTCAACCGACCCGAAGTCAGTTTCATAGTAAGGTACAACTCCTACCACTGGTCCCAGACTAGTATCGCAGGCTCAGAGAGTATACCACTGGTCCCAGACCAGTCTCAACTGACCCAAAGTCAGCATCATAGTATGTACCACTCTCACTAACCTCAGACCAGTCCTGCACTGACACGAAGGTATGCAAATTATTTTAAAATGTATAATTTTACTTTAATTCCTAAGTATTTTCAAAGTTATGCCATTATCTAATCGAATCACCTACAATGTCAAACGAGCTAACCACATCTTGTGCAAATCAACCATTTTATGAAGCGGTTCTGAGATTCCTGTAGCTACTCTGCAATTTCCTGCAAGTTCATTGATTTCCTATAGACGCAGAGATTTCTTGTAACCACCCTGATTTCTTGCAACGATATCCATGGTTGAGCATGTTCTGGTTAGCCTCGAGGAAAACAAAGACATGGGTTTTGTTGAGAAAGTCACTGATATGGATGTTGTCCTATTTGTCGCCTCAAAACTGCCATTGAAATTGCCCATACCTTCATTCCTTTTTCATATGGTCGTATTAAGAGGCAGTTCTAACAGCTTCACGAAATCTATTCAATCCATGCTTTCAATCATGGATCGAACTCATCATGCTTATTTCTATTATCTTTATGAAATATTGTTAACCAACTGTTGTAGGAGGCATATTATGACCATGTATTCGTATAAAATATATTTATGTTTATTAGGAGGGGGATAAAGAGGATCTGGAGAGAAGAAGGACAGATTGAATATATCATACGCTATATTATTGCATATTTGCATATTAATATAATACTTTATGTTCTGTTGAATTTCATTGAGTAACTCCTTTCGTAGTTGAAGGGGTTGTGAGTAAGGGAGGGCCCCCTTTACTCACAACTCCTGTAGCTACATATTTATTTTATGTCCATTTATTCTTGTCATGCATCAATAAAATTAGTACACAGTTTGCAGTTCTCTTTTCTAATTTAACAACTTGTGAATGACGGTTAAATGTGAGCTTATTTGATGAATTATTTTGAATTGTTGAATAAGATCTCATTTCTGTTATGCAAAGTGTGAATTGAGTTAATTGTTGTTGTTTGGGTTTGTATCTTTTCTTGTTATGCATCAACAATTCTAGGTGTTGTAGAGGGATGAATTATCTACTCCATAGCCTTTGCTACTAAGTGTTGATGAGGAAAAGAGTTCTTGAAGTTGTGTGTGTGTGTGTGATTTTATTTAGAACAACACTTACAATATTATCCTGCATATATTTTTTGCAACATCTCACAAGCTTATCTACCCTTAGTCGATAATTTATGTATGTCAAATTATAAGTCTATAATTTTCCCAAACATTTTGGCATTGTTGTCAGGGAGCTGCTAAGGGATGATACTAGAAGTGTTTTCGTATGATTTATTTTTTTTAAGTTTTTCAGGACTGGGGGATTCGAAGTGGTAAGATGTGGGTTAAGGTCTATGCACTTGCGAATATCAAAATTCGCCAAAGCCATGTCCTGATTGTTTGGTAATTAGAAGTTTTTAAATTTTCTACATAATATATGAATAGGGTCCAATATTTTCAAATATTTTCAGTGGAGGTGTGAGCACCACTTCATTCACTAATAAACTATTAAGGAAGAGGAAGTTCGTAAAAGAACAAGGCAAAGGAGATAGAGAATCCAACAAGTATTACATCTCTGAGAAGGGTTTGATAGTTGATCCTAAGCAAACTAATTCTCCCACAACAAATTCTTCTACCAGAAAATCCTCTATTGTTGCTCATCCAAAATTTGTAATGACACCTCAAAGGCCATGGCAAACACGTCTTGCAGGTATGTTATAGCAACATTTTCAATTTCCTTAAGCCCAGAATTGGATGTGGAACATTCCAATGCCTTGGCAACCCTGGCCTCGGCCAGGGAATTTCCCTTACCTTACTGCACCAAATTATTCCCCTCAAAACATTTATTTACAACAAATGGTACGACAACAACTTCCTACCCAGCTAGTATCCAATCTAACCAATAAAGCCATCCAATCTACTCACAATATTGGAATGGCCATTTTATCCCACTTATCCTACCTATTACATTACACCTCAGCCTCAGTAGGATTTTTTTGTACTTTTGCTGCAACAATTTCCTACGTCTCTGCAGGAAATTAAACTAAGGTTAGGAAAAGTGGTGATGAACCAGAAAATATTGAAGAGATTATAGAGGAAGAAACCAGTGATACACCTAAAATAGAAAATGTACAAGAAACATTAGAACAAAAAAAATTAAGTTCACAAGAACCTTCCTCATCTCAAACTGTCCAGCCTCCCTTTCCTGAGAGGTTAAGGGTGGAAGAAATGACAAAACAACCTGAATTTGATCTATTGTCCAAGTTAAGAAATTTATGCATCAAGATTCTTTTAGTGCAAGCGATTAGGGATATCCCAATCTATGCTAAAATAGTTAGGAAACTATGTATCAAAAAGCTAGGGAGACAAAAGAAATAACCCTCTACAATTCAAGTAGGCGGGAAAATTGCAAGCCTTATGTCTACCAGTTTCGCCACTAAAAAATATACAGACCCTGGAATTCTTGTGGTTACCACCTTCATCAATGGATATCCAATAATAAATACTTTAATTGATTTAGGTGCAATCATTAATATAATGGCAATGGAAACACTATCCTATATAGGATCCTTTGACTTTCTTCCTACCCCTACTATGTTATAATTAACAGATAGATCTAAGGTCAAGCTAGAGGGTGTATTGGAATACATTGCCATTTCATTAGATTCCTAGGAATATCCTACACATTTTTATGTTCTTCGGCCTAAGACTAATTTAGGGAGGCACCCTTTAATCTTAGGGAGACCTTGGTTGGCCACAATGGATGCCTTCATTAGGTATAGGTCGGGGAACATGACCATCACTCATGAGGATTAAATTAAGCACATAAATCTATATACCCATGCTAAACCCCTTCTTGAAATTAGAAAATATTCATTTGGCTGAGGAAGAACTTAATTAAGAAATTATTCAACTAGTTTTGACAATAGCCCAAGCTATGGCCCTTAAAGAAAACACTGGGGATAATTTAATTAATTTCTCTATTTCAAACCCTAATTTTTCCCAACACTTAGAGGGGCAGTCAAGTCATGAGATAAATTTCGTTGTTGAGCATAACTTCCAAGACCATAGCACAACAACTAAATTAGATTCATCCCTCCTATCTATATTTCCTACAAAATCAACAATTGAAGGTGGAAGCAAGGTAATTGATATCTTTTTCAGAAAAACATTAATTATCAATTATGCCCTAACTTATGAATAGGAAAATCAATTAACTCAGATATTGAAAGATTTTTCAGACACATTTGCTTTGGAATATGCAGATATAGGTATGATACTTGGTATATTCTCTCATCTTTTATATGATTTCATAGAGGTTTATATGGATGATTTTACGATGGTGGGTGATACTTTTGAAGAGGCTTTACTTAATCTTAGGAAGGTTTTGCAAAGATGTAGAGAGACTAATATTTCATTAAGCAGTGAAAATGTTTTATAATCATGGTTGAAGGCATTGTCTTGGATCATCATGTTTCTGCTGTAGGAATTAAAGTTGATCCAACAAAAATCGAAGTGATTTTCAAGAAGAAAGAGTTGGAAATAGTGGGAAAGGGGGTCATTCCTTTCACTACCTATTTTTGATCTTCTGCTGCAATAAACTAAGCTTCCTTTGTTCCTTCTTGTGCTCATTAAACCATGAGAGGAACATATATTGGGTACAAGTTTATTCCTTTTTCCAGGCCCAATGGACTAATTATGAAAAAGGAGCACCCTTGGAGTCTTCTTTTGCAGTATTTTAGACTCTTTAAAATTGAAATCTGGCGAGCATGGACTGTCCTGGGCTCCTTAAAATAACAGGTCAGTAGATCCTTCTGGGTCCTTACAATAAATTTAATTTTTCAAGACATTTTTTGGTTTTCTCGTGTGGGACTGATGTGGTATTTCTTAAGGCCCTCCTTCCAATGATCTTGGTCTATCGAAATCATAAAATTATCTAGGTTTCAAGATTAGAGACTGGTGATGCCTTGAGGCTTGTATGCCTTAATGACAAGCTATCTTGCCAGCAACAATGGGGATTCATTATGTCTCCTTGATTGTTGGATCTTATAAGGGGTTCGATAACAACTCATATATTCACACTTGAAAGGATGCATCAGATGTACCTTGGTCCTCGCTCTCATCATTGGTGATGGGCCTCGCATTGGTTAAAAACTAACCTTAATGGCTGGTAATCCAACGAGTCCACTATACATTCGACCTCAGCACATTTATTTATGTGCAGTGAACTGTACAAGAAGGGAAGAATATGGTTTCCTGTAGAAAATTCTAGCAGTTGCATTTCCTATAGAAAAACTAATTATTTCCTGAAGAACAAGTTCAAGCAAAGCATATTCTACAGAATCTGGAAAGTAGCATCATGATTATTTGAGGCCACCTAGCTACATGATGTTTCCTTTGACATGATTTTGAAGTGGTTTATAATTTCAAGGTAGGAACATGTGTCGTCAAAAGAATTGACCGTTGTAAGGTAAGATCGAAGGTACATTTTGATGTTATAATACTTAAGGTAAGAAAAGGTAATGGTACAAAAGTTTTAAATTTGCACAAGTATGAGTCATGGCCACCCTCGCGGAATACGGTGGCTACTAGCCGTTTGTGTCATAACACGAGTCCCCATTCCCAATTATTATCTTGACGTGTACGATGGTTATATTTATAGAATTAAGGCTTATATGATCGATATCAAATTTTTAAGATAGATTTTCAGTGATAATCACATCAGAATTCATTTGTCGACGCGTTTTGAACCAACAAGTGTGGTTCATCGTCAGGATAAGATGAAGAATCAAATCTAGTCATAGGTTAAAAAGAGAGACAAATTATTCAACCTGCTAGAAGGAAACAACTATAATTGATGGTTATCTTCCTGATATTTATTTCACACTATGGATCATGATGGCAATCATGATTGTGTTCTACATCTCTCGAAGTTTCCCATTTCTCCCATGTCTTTCCTAATTAAGCCTTTTTGTTTTCATCTTGTTCGAATTATTTCCGCCTGGTCTTAGAAAACTATCAGTGAACGAAATTGAGATCTTCTCCCTCTTCTGCTCATAACTATGGTAAAAATGAGGTCTTCTGTGAGATATGAGCCTTAGGGTCCCGCACTACTTGACACCTACCCACAGAGTAAGGCAAGGTTGGAGAAGGCAGGTTGGCTGCCTCTGTTCATGAAATATAGTGGCCACAAATAGGAGGTTACAGAGTCCTTCACATTAAACTTAAATGGCGACAAGGCGCAAGTGGGGAACATGAAATTTAAGTTGATGGAGGAACTGGTATCACAAGTATATGAGATTTCATTGGATGGAGAGCGATGGTTCAAGAACCATCGATTTAACAAGGAAATGTGTGTGCCCTTTCTCAGGAAAGAACATGTAAACCCGCATTCGAGTAAGGGAATTTCCCAAGAATTCCTCAGAAGTAAGTACCAATGACTTTTGTTTTTTCTACAAAAATATATCACTTGTGATGGTCGCTACGGTTTAGCGTTTATGTTTCATATTCATATTTTAGGCCATTTTAGAGACAAGCCCGTAAATTTGCCCTACTATATTAGAGTGTCTCTCGTGAAAATGGCTTTGCTAAGGATATGGTTGCCCATATAGAGGAAAACCTCTATCATCATGGATTGGTAAAAATCATTATGATGGAGGTTTTGTAAAAACAAGGAAAAACATGGGATGAGTTCTTGACTGAGAATTATTTTGTTGACGATGAGAAGGAGCCTGATGTACCTGAAACTAAAGAAGCAAAACCGGTGCAGAGGACCAAAAAAAAACCCCAGACCTGTGGTCAGCTAATGGAGGAGGTGAAAAAATATGAAGAAGTGGTGCTAGTTAGGGAAACTATGGGGAAAAATCCTACGGCATCAAAGGGTACCTCTACTCCTGCTAGGCCTTTCACAAGAAGCCAGGCAGTGAAGCTAGCAACAAAGGAAACTTTAGAGGAGAAGGAACAACAAATTAAGACTGAAAAGAAGGATAAGAAGCCCTGGGACTTGTCTAAGGGGAACAAGAGAAGATTGAATTGATTGAGTTTATCGACAGAGAAGAGTAGGAAACTGCATCTTTCCAAGAATCACCGCTACAAGAAAGCGGGGAGAAAATGATTGAAGATGGCTGAGAATGGGAGGAACCAAGTCTGCCTCAGTCCTCTCAAGAACAGAATGGGGATGAAGGAACCTCTAAGAAAAATAAATCTTGGAAGGAGATGGAGGAGACCATTAATGAGCTCACTGTGTCTGAATGGGTGCTATGGACAGAAAATAAGACCTTGAAGGAGAATAGTCTGCGATTGCAAAAAGAGGTGGAAGAATGGAAAGAAAAACATCAGAAGACCTGTCGTATTATGAAGAAACATCAAGTTTATATTGATCATTTGCAGAAGAAGAATGAAGAGTATTGAAACAGGGTACATAAAGAAGAATCTAACAGGGCACACCTAGACCACCTGGCTGTAGTAGTTGCAGCCCAGAGCAAGGACTAGATTTTCTTCCTGGAGGAACTTTTTTGCTTACATAAGGGATATGCAAGAAGCTAGGTGTGGGGGAGATGTTGAGTCCCAATTATTCTCATTTCTAATGGTGTTTATGAAGTCTTAACCCCTTTATTTTGAACCTTTCTTAATCCTTGAACACCCTCTTTTACCATCTTTTGTGTATTTTGACCAAGAAGGTGTTGTGAACTTGAAGGTATGCAAATTATTTTAAAATGTATCATTTTACTTTAATTCCTAAGTATTTTTAAATTGAAAATGTTATCTAATCGAATCACCTACAATGTCAAAGGAGATGACCATATCTTGCACAGATCAACCATTTTCTGAATCGGTTCCAAGATTCCTCCAGCTACTCCGCAATTTCCTACAAGTTCGCTGATTTCCTATAGACATGGAGATTTCTTGTAAATGCCCTGATTTCCTGCAGCGATATCCATGGTTGAGCATGTTCCGGTCAGCCTCGAGGAAAATGAAGACATGGGTTTGTTGAGAAAGTCACTAATATGGATGTTGTCTTATTAGTCACCTCAAAACTGCCATTGAAACTGCCCAGACCTTCATTCCTTTTTTAGATGGCCATATTAAGAGGCAGTTCCAACAACTTCATGAAATCTGTTCGATCCATGCTTTCAGTCATGGATCAAACTCATCATGCTTATTTCTGCTATCTTTGTCATATATTGTTAGCCAGCAGTTGTAGGATGTTAGATTTTCTAATTTGAGGTAGATTATTCCCATGTATTTGTATAAAATACCTTTATGTTTATTAGGAGGGGGATAGAGAGGATTTGGAGAGAAGAAGGACAGGTTGAATATATCAAACCCTGTATTACTGTATATTTTCCAGATTAATATAATACTTTATGTTCTGCTGAATTTCATTAAGTAACTCCTTTCGTAGTTGAAGGGGTTGTGAGTAAGGGAGGCCCCCCTTCACTCACAATGCTTGTAAATGCAAATTTGTTTTATTTCCATTTATTCTTGTCATGCATCTATAGAATTAGTACACAGTTTATAGATCTCTTTTCTAATTTGTAACAACTTATGAATGATGGTTAAATGTGAGCTTATTTGATGAATGATTTGGAATTTTTGAATAGGATTTCATTTATGTTATGCAAAGTGTGAATTGAGCAAATTGTTATTGTTTGAGTTTGTATCTTTTATTGATATGCATTAGCAATTCTAGGTGTTGTAGAGAGATGAATTATCTACTCCATAGCCTTTGCTTCTAAGTGTTGATGAGGAAAATAGTTCTTGAAGTTGCGTGTGTGTGATTTTATTTAGAACAACACTTACAGTATTAACCTGCATATATTTTGTGTAGAATCTCGCAAGCTTATCTACCCATGGTCGATCATTTATGCCTGTCAAATTATAGGTCTATAATTTTCCCAAACAATGGCAATCGGGCCATCATACCGAACAAGACTCCTACACCAAATAGTGTGAGGTCTATTTGGGACTTCATACCGAGGAGATCCCCTGAATGTTGGCGAATCCAACACCGTCAACAGAAGTTTTGACAAAGATGTTGAAATTATGAAAGCGGTGGTGGGGGTTATAATATCCAAGATAGAAAACAAGGTGGAGAGCTCTGAGGTCAAGTTGGAGACTACAATTGTTTCAGTGTTAAAAGAAATTATTGGCCTCAATGAAAGTGGTGAATAAGATATGTGATTGATGAGGGAGGGGATCTCCCTCTAGTGTTTCCCGATCATTAGGAGTTGCAGTAGGAGCAAGGGTAGCAAGGAGCAATTGAACCATTCTAGAAAGAGGAAGAAAACAAGATTGTTGTGGAGAAACTTGACCATAGCAATGTGGAGAGAATCAAGTAGTTAATTTCATAGTAATAGGTAGATTATGTTATGTAGGTATGTAATTATTAATGGGATATTTTGGAGATATTACAAGAAAAATGATGTAGTAACTCTGGAAAACATGTTACTGCATACCCAAAGATACTAGTTAGAACAATTTTTTAGGACTCTAGAAATTTTTGTGCTTTTAAATGTAATGGCATTGGCCAGATTCTAGTTTGATTAATAAAATTATACCCATTCCTTTAAAAAAAATAACATGTGAAAATGATGCATGTCCAACAATGGACATAAGTAAAAATGATAAATCATGTACAAATGATATAAATAAAAAAGAAGAATTATGTAGGAAAAAATGATATAAGTTGATATGATACATCATGTCCAAATTATATAAGTCAAAATGATACATGTAAAAATGATAAACCTCAATAATATGGTATAGGAGGTTGTGAAAATGATACATATGATAGTAACAATGAAAATGAACATCATAATAATATATAAAAAATGATCCGTGATGTAGTCTATAAGATCATGAATGTCACTAGCTACTACTAATAACTGCCTCATAATCATCATCACCATAGTGAACATGATCATGATCATCATCTTGTGTATCGGCATTATCCTCATTGTCATCTGTATCTATGTCATCATGAGCATCATCTACCATCTCAGCATCAGAACCAACATGATCTAGATCTATGTGATGAGGATCATTAAGATCTTTTGGAAGATCCTTGTTTTACAAAAAAATCAATTTGAATGAAAAAATATTATTTATTTCATGAAACAACTAATTTCTCTATTATATATCTAATATTACAACATATGAAATGAAACAATAATCGTATTACATCACATCAAAGTGCACATATGATAATAAAATTTCAAATAAGTTTCAAATAATATGTTGTAATAGTGGATCTTGTAACAATAAGCCATTTCATCTTGCTTGTCAGAGCTTGAAAGTGGGCAGACAAAGAGGTGTTTTTTCCACCAAACACTACACTAGCACTTGGGGGATCAAGAAAACAAATAGAGAAGCACAAACATAGGTAACAAAAGACTAAGAAGTAGATGTTGTAACAACATATGTTGTAAATGTAGATATTGTAACAACATATGCCATAATAACATGTCAATATTAAATCTGTTGAAAATGATGTAACCGTTGATGTTGTAACACCCGTTACTGTTGAAAATGCTAAAACTATTGTAAAATTTGATGCCATAACAACTGCTATTATTGGAACTATTGGATTAGTGATCATTACAATGGATGTTATAACAATAGATGGTGTAACAACAAATGTTGTAACAATAGATGGTGTAATAACGAATGTTGTAACACTGGATGTTGTAATAGTAGATGTTGTAACAATAAAGGGGGTAGAAATTCATTTTGTTATTTTCAAAGCTTGAAAGTGGGAACCTATAGAGGTGTTTCTACTATCCAACACTACACCATCACTTGGGGGATCAAGAAAACAAATTGAGAAGCACAAACATAGGTAACAACAGATTGAGAAGAAGATGTTATAAAAGTATATGTCGTAACAACATATGTTGTAATAGTAGATTCCATAATAGATTTTGTAACAACAGGCCATTTCATCTTGCTTTTCAAAGCGTTAAAGTGGGCAACCAAAGAGGTGTTTTTTCCACCCAACACTTCACCAACACTTGGGGATCAAGAAAATAAAATGAGAAGCACAAACATAGGTAACGACAGATTGGGAAGAAGATGCTATAATAGTGGATGTTGTAACAATAGATGTTGTAATAACATATGCCATAACAACATGCCAATGTTAAATATGATGAAAATTTTTAACAACTAATGTAGTAACACCCATTACTATTGAAAATGTTGAACTATTGTAAAATCTGATGATATGACCACTGGTACTATTGAAACTATTGAAATAGTGACCATTACAGCAGATGCTATAATAATTGAGGGGGTAGAAATTCATTTCATATTTCTTGTAAAAGCTTGAAAGTGAGCATCCAAAGAGGTGTTTCTGCCACTCAACACTACAAATTGAGAATCATAAATCTAGGTAACAATGGATTGAGAAGCATATGTTATAACAACGAATGTGTAACATCAACCAACCCATCATCCTATTAGAGGAATGGTGTAAAGCATATTTTTTTTTCCTTTGAACTCTACTTGACTTCCCAACTAGTCATAAGGTCCTCACAACTAGAGTTGTCAACCCATCGTTGCCCTATCAAGAGATTCCACCTCTGACCAATCGCAGGACTTTCGGGATGGCGTGTCAGCCAGCTCATCCTGGATGACACCATATTGATCGATCCCATAGTCGTGCCACACAATCCTCAGGGGTAATATTCCATGTTCATACCTCTGATCCATGTTGTCACTTCCTCATCTAGTTGTGTTAAAGGAAAAATATCAAATTTTTGTTATAAGTTTAAGGTATGAACCACACCAATGAAGAGTCTCCTTGGATACGGTTTGGATCGGTGTAAGGTTTTCTCAAATTTTTGTTATAAGTTTAAGGTTTCATCCTACACAATAGTGAGATTGCCTTCAATCTATGCCATGGATTGACTAAGGGATCTTGACCATGCCTTAAGAAATGAATCAGATGGTGATCTTTACGACTATCATAAGGGCAAGTCTCGACCCGACCATAATTTACTTGAGTTGGTTATTTCGACCATGGCTCTTTCTCAAAGGTCCTCCAGACCTTTAGAGCAACACTAGTACTCGATGTCAAAGTCTATGTCTTATTAAGGTGCCCTATGGTGGTACCCCTCCTGAGTTTGAGCCAATCCAAGTCCAAGGTGTTCCTTTCATTTTTGCATTCTCCTTTCTTGGATAGGGAATCCCATACATGTTTGCATAAGTATTCATGTAGTCCTTACCTACCATCAAATACATGTGAAATATTGAAAGGTATTCACCTCACTTACCACAGGCTAAAGATTACAGGCTTCAAAGAATGCATGTAAGAAGCTCTATGGTGATATGCAAATACTTTCAAGGTCGAGCTAGATACACCTTGATGCAAGTAGAAAATATCTAGGTTGCTTATAATGCAAGGTTGGAGAAACTTTCTTGCATGAGTTTAAGCTATTCCTACACTTAAAGGCAGGATAACCCTTCCAATGTTGACTCAATGCATTTTGCACAGGTTCATGGGATTATAGCCCGGTGAAGGAACATCCATGTATATGTATAGACCCATCCAAGGAAGTGATCTCTTTTGTACTTATTTTATGTTAATAAAATGGGTCTTTGTGCCCAATGTTCCAAGTTTTTATTCTATATCCTTATGAATCCTTCCACTTCCTATGGCATTTCATGACATATTTGTATTACTTACATATGCGATGTTAATCAATATGAATGAGAATTTACCCCAAGATAGGGTTCTAGTTTAGGAACATGACTCAAGTTAGTTTATTGTATAAAACATTACACATTTCATTGCAGAGTATATGTTATGCACTACGGTAATGGGCATTTAACACAACACTTCATTCTATTGCAGATGCATACACTAGTTCAGCTTGTTTATCAACACTATTCATTTCCAAGGTGTAACATATTTGTTTATGTATGAATTTATTTATCATAAATATAAATATATCTTTTGATAGAGAGGCATCCACATGCTCATCACATTAACAATGATGTTACAGTCCAAAAAGAATCCAAACCATTTCAACCAGAAATGCATCATAAGTTCATTAATATTTAAGCGACACAAACAGATACTTGTCTTTAAAGTTGCATGGACACTAATTTTGGGACAAGTACTCTACTCCCAACCATAGACAACTGCAACCACACTTACTTACAACTGTCAACCCTAAGCCAAATTCCAGATTCTTGGGGGGGGGGGTCTTTCTAAAGGTATTAGAACACCATCTACCAATGGAAACAAGGAATCCAAAGGTCCTCTTACTCAATCCCACCAATTGACACTGCCATCTTATTAACATAGGGATTCAAGAGGTTCTTGTCTCACCCCAAGTGCATACACAGTGATTCACCCCCTTCCAGGGAGTCCATGATCCATTGTAACAATAATGTAGTAACCAAAGTCTTTAATGAAGTCTTATTTTTATCTTGTTGTAGTATTAGCCTCTTCCCAGGTTGTCTAGGGCTCCAAAGCCTACTATATCAACCCATAGAATCCATTAGACCCAAGATGTTATAGGGATCCATAGAATATATCCCAACCCACAACCTCCAGGGACCCAAGCTATTACAGGGCTCTAGAGATTGTGTCAACCCACAAACTCTAGGGACCCAAGTTATTAAAATACTCTAGGAATCCTATCTCAACCCACAGCCTCTAGGGACAAAACCTGTTATACGGCTCCAGGGATCCTATCTCAACCCATAGCCTCTAGGGAACCCCAAACTATTACAAGTCTCCAGAAACTACCAGCTCAACCCACAACTTCCACGGAAGTTGAGAACCAATCCCCTTCTCTTATATTCTCTAATTTTTTGTTACTTGGATTGTGTCTCCTCTCTCCTTCAACATGAATTCAAATACCATGTCTTGCCTTCTTTTCCTGACTCAAATTTAGTTCTTCATCCTTTCTTTATTGCACTACACAGTTCCCTTCTTGGTTTCTTATCATTTTTCCTTGTGAAGGTTCCCAAGTGCATGGGCCTATGTAATTTCCTTGCATTTCATTCAATTTTAAGAACCAGTTCATTAATTCATGCAACAACCAAATTTTAATGGTTGTCTTAAACATTTCAGATTTTCTCCACAAGAAAACCTCAACCACGCAAGGAAGCAATCATCCTCCCTAGATCTAGAATCTATTTCCCTTTTACTGAGTCCCTTTTTCTTAATTTCACATATTTGTGAAAAATATTTACAATGCATTTTATGATAGAACCATGGGTGGGGTTGTAATAGGATGTTGTAATAGCAGATGATGTAACAACAAATTCCATAACAACTATCAATGTTAAATCTATTGAAAATGTTGTAACAGTTGATGTTGTAACACCCATTACTATTGAAAATGTTGAAATTTCTATAAAATTTGATGCTATAACAACTTCTATTATTGAAAATACTAAAACAATGATCATTACAACAAATGTTGTAGCAATAGATTCCATAACAACTATCAGTGTTAAATATGTTGAAAATGATGTAATAGTTGATGTTGTAATACCCATTCAGATCCCTTCAACCTAGTAGTATTACCACTGTTCAGAAATTTGAAGAAGTCTTTCTTAAAATATAGTGTCGTAGCTATTTGATCAATGTCTTTCAAAAAAACAAAAATCTAACATATATATACATACACAAAAATAAAAGGGAGATATAGGGACTCTTTGAGCCAAGTTTTTGTAAAAATTTGTGCTATATATACACTACATTTCCACACTCATGTAAAGGGATGGTCAATGTTTCCTTTCAATGTTGAGTAGATAAATGTAGTAAAGGTGTTGAAGATGAAATGGTTATAGGAATTGTTGTGGGGAAAAATGCCTATGCAGGACGATCCTATCCACCTAAGGTGTGACAGTGCCTTAGCAACAAACAGAAACAACTATCCTAGTATTCTTCCTTTATGAATTAAGAATGAAGAGAGATGGATGGACTAACCGATGTCTTCCGTTTGTCCCTCGATCCGGTTTCTCTTCTCTTTGAGAGTTCCCAGCTACTTGCCTTCTCGCTCGCCCAGCTTCAACAGGTTCTTGCAAGATCACAAGAAGAGAACACTATACAAAGACATAGATTCATATTCATAACTAGTTCATGATTAGAAATAAACTAAACATACTAATGCAATCATACATCAAAGATACATCAGTATATAGGAGAAACCAAGATAGCTTTATTGATGAATAACAAGGTTCAGGAGGAGATACAACCAAGAGGGCTCCAATCCAGCATCTCCTTCCCAGCAAATGAAATTCCTATCTTCACCTCCCTTCAAAGCATTAAGCACCCAATGATTCCAATCTCAAACCAACAACAATTCTTTGCAATAACAAAATTCCAGCCTCCTGGATCTCATGGAGGAGAGATCCATATATAGATGTTTGGAGAGAGGATGAGTCAGCTTGAGATCTGACTAGTGTCCTCTCCCTCTGTCAGTTCTTGCTTCCACTTGGAGACTAAGAGCCTCTTACTCATCACTAGTTGAATTCATTGAGGCAAGTGTCATTGGAGAAGATTCTGGAAGCTTCCAGGGTCTTTCCACCTCGTTGAATGAACTTGCCATTTGTCACTTCCCGCTCAGCGCACCCTGGTAGTGCTTCTACCTGCATTGCAGTGCACCTAGCCAGTGTAATCTCTGCATTTTAGCGCAGACAGCTAGTGGAGCCTCTGAATTGATCCTGAATTGACTTGTTTTTGAGAATTTCTGGTGGAGAACTTCTGTGAATTGCTGTGGTTTGTTAGCCTTGTTCCTCTAGGGGTAGGAACAACATGTTTAGGGACTTTGGATCCCTTAGATTATGGACATTTCATGCTTATAGCTGTAAGGCACAAAAATGTCTATAACAGTTTCCCCCTAAAGTATGAGGCCGTTTATCGGGTGAAATGATTTATTAGGAGGATCCGAAGTTCATTCAATGCTGGGAGGAGACCTGTAATAAGATACAATACAATACATTATTTTTCATACTGCTTTCATGATCTAGGTGAGGCGGGAATTCCCATGCTCAGCTTTATAAATTCATTTTTCTGTACATAGAACAGACAATCGTCTGATGGTAGACTGATAATTTTGATGAAATTATCATCCTTTGGGTAGGATGATTATCTGCTGCAATGATGTACATGTCAATGTCTTTATCTTTCCTGAATATATATCACAGCCCGGATGGATGAAACTAGATCCGGGGTCTTCAAACTCATTTGATCTTCACTCTAAGTACAAGTCGATCCACGTGAAAAATGTTCTGAAGTCGAACATGGAAAGACATCGCTTGATTACCGGTCAATGAGGTAAACCGTTAACAAGCGCGAGAGGAATCACCGATAATGATAATGACCCTCAAGGTACTGCAGTACAATTCACGTGGTGTGAATAAAGGACTTGGCGTCAAACGCCACGCAAAATCTTTCGGTCGAAGGTCATTGATGTATACCTGTCGTCGGAAGTGAGAAACTTGCCATTGAGGCATGCAAGCTTCAAAGTACTGAAGGGGGTGTTCCTAGATCAACTTCTTGGATAATGAGCTGATGTCGACAAGAAGCGATCCATCAAAGGAGGGCCTTAATGTATCCCACATCAGTGACATGGAACGGAGCAAATGATTTTGATGGAGGTGAAAACGATCTGATGATATATGATTCAGGGTGGCGGTCATGAAAAGAATGAAGGATAATGTATGGTAGTGGATGGGACACGGGTGATTTCTCTGAACGACTTCTCTTGAACATATGGCAACACTTATGCGATGGATCGGTAGCATTACCCCAAATATGGATGGTATAGCGAGACCATGGTGATGTGACCGGTGAATGAAACAACCCAACCCGATTGTGGTACAGAGGAAAAGTGTCATGTTCAAGAGCGACTTGCTACCATCAAAGTTTTCTTGAGTTTCTCCCAATTTTTCCCCAGTCATTGCTGACCAGTACCTCTTTATTTTTGTCAAGCTTGAGGAGGATAACATATTCTTGTTCTATAACTTGCCCTTCGGGCAAGCCCATCGCTATGTTTTAACGAGCCTAGCGATAGTGAAACTCGTTCTCGTCTAAAGACAAGTTTGTCGCTATTTAATGTTTTTAACGAGTCTAACGACAAAGATAACTCGGTCCTTTTCATTTTTAGAGAGTCTGAAAAGGTACGTAAAGTCAACTCCGAAAGTCCTTTTTCGTCATCTAATCCCTTAAGTCCAAAAAAGTATAAAACAATACAGAAGGGATGGGTTTTCGATAGTTTTAACGAGCCGAAAAAAACAAGCGCTCGATCTTTTTGTGCAATAATCCCTCAGGTCCAAAAAGATTAAAATATAGAGGAGGGATAGCACTTCCGGTCGCTTTAACGAGCTGGAAGGCCAAAACTCGACAATCTTTTCATATTTTACGAGTCAGATGAAAAGAGCTTAAAGAAGACTCGTCTTTTGAGGAACGAGTGATAAAATTGGTTAGCAGCTGATTCCAGGTAAGGGTTGGAATTTTCCAAGCACGACAGTGTCACAAGGATGGCTAGTGAAATCACTCTTCGCAGCTGTTCCTCAAAATGGGTAAACAATCATATGGAGGTGAATGATCAGCCAATGGAAAAGTGGAGGTGATGGGAAAACACGACCAAGGCTTTAATGGCTGATGATATTACATTCACGGTGGTTATTTACTGGAATAGTTCATTTTTTAACGAGCTTAAACGCGGGTGGAAACATTTGCTCGATCTTATGTTTATTTTTTAATGAGCATGAACTATGTGCTAAAACTGCTCGGATCTTGTGTTTATTTTTTAACGAGCATGAACTGTGTGCTAAAACTGCTCGATTAATCCAGTCATATGATAAGAATGTCTCATTAGGATTCTATTTTTTATGGAGCTTCATCTTACAAAGCTTTGCTCCGGATCCTTTCTTTATGCAAGTTCGGAAACGACTAATCCTACGAGTTTAAAGGGTTAGACCTACAGGTTTAAAGGGAGGAAATAAAAATTTAAAAAATAAATAGATGCCCCTTGCTTGCACTCCAAAAGGTTTGCATGCCCCCAGGTATAAAACAGAGTTTCAAGGTTACCTCTACTTCACTTCCGCCAAAACAATTGTTTTACCGAGAGAGGCCTACCTCTTTCAGGTTACCCAAAGATTGTCCTGTTAATCTTTCAAACAAAACACTTCTTCGGCGATGTCTACCGAGATAAACAAAGGTGAGCGACGATGCCCGCCAACTCACATAACTTTAACAAAAGAATCTTATTCTAGAACAACCCCTGTCTCAATCACGGACGGGGTACGGACTAGTCATATTCTCCCGCGGAAACCTACCCTATACCCAAAGTTTTCCTGCCGAAGCAGACCAGGACGCATGCCCCCTGGGTTCCAGTCATATCCCTCCGAATTACTCGCGCTCATCGGGAGGACGGACCGTGGGTTGAGACATTTCTTGCGTGAAGAGACCATTTAGGGACGGTATATGACTATTTGTGATGCGTGATCCGGGAAATGAAAGCTGGTCCACGAGCTTGACCACTCTTCCTTCGTGCAGAAAACACATTACTCTAAAGAGTGAGGAGACAATAGCTCCCATGCAATATATATAGTCTCGTCCAAGGAGTAGGTTATAATCCAAGGGTCCTTGAACGACCATCATGTTCATTTGAACGGTCTTCCCTTTCAATGTTATGGGCACATTGGGGAGGATCCCTAAAGGTCGACTGGTTCCTTTATCGAAGCCTGTCAGATTTCTCATTTCAGGCAAAAGCACTGGCGAACCAAGCGCTTTCCAAGAAATAGAGGAAAGGATACTCACAGATGCCCCCTCATCAATGATGGTGCCAACCATGACCATTCTGTATATTTGGACGATAATTCTGAATGGCATGCTTGCTGGCAAACGGGGTCTGCGTAGTTGGTTCCAGTCGAAGGATACAACTAGGTTTCTTGGTGGTGGGACCGAATATACGGCCAGGTATGACTCTGACGAAGTTCCTTCCTGCGATAAAGGAATGGGCAAATTGCCCCCTTATTCGTTGGAGTCTGTGTTGATGAAGAGAATTTGGACGGTGTCGTCTTTATTCTCTTCTGTGATGGTATCATTCGAAGATAGAACCTCTGAAGGAAAGACCGGGTCAACTGCCGCCTCGACCTTTTGACTTTTGTCAGGTATGGATTCGGATGGTTCATCCTCAATGATAGGTGCTTCGGCTGACCACCTGAGCGGGCCAGCCGGGTTCTCAACTGGTGAAGGACTTGGCAGGAGTTTTTGATATCCAGGAGGAAGTCGCGCTGGTAAAACCGGGCGATATTCCAAAACTCTTTTAGCCTCGTCTAAGAAGGGACAACGGTGGATGGCATGGTCGCCTTCACAGAGTTTGCAGGGAAATCTAGCTTTCCCTCTCTGTCCTGTGGCTTCACTTTCACTAGTTGACGGTGTGCTGTCAACATGGCTATCAGAGGTTGACGCCACCGAATTGTGCAAACGGGGAGACCAGTCCCTTAGTATCCGAGGGATGCAGGGACAATCTCTGTGGAAGTGGTCTCCCTTGCATATGACACATGGTGATTTAGGCCTAGTCAGTGCTGTGTGTGGATTTTTGTCAGACGACACTTGTTTGCCCCCAGTCGCTTTTGGCTCCTTCTTCTTCTTCTCTTTCTTCTTCTTTTCCTTCTTCTCCTTAGGAACTTGGTTTTTTGTTTTACCAGTTCCGTCAAGCGAAGAGGAAGGAGGAGAGGAAGAATTAGATGAAGTAGAAGGCTGGTGGGTAACTATGGTCTGGTCTAACTGTTGATTCGACTGTTCAGGAATAGTGGTGTTCTGAACGACATTGGTTGAAAAGAGCCAGACCAGCAAGCCGTTTTTCAGTCCTGGAAGCAACAATGTGGCCATATGGGGCGCACCAACATCTCCCCAAGAGGAGAAGGGACTAGGATTTCCACCAAGGGGAATTCCTTGGTTGGTGTGCTCCATTTTCTCAACCTAAAGATCAACGCAGGAAGAAGGGGTGATTGTTCCGTTTAAAATAAATTTTAACGATGCTTTAGACACAACTTGCTTTTTCAATTTTAAAGAGTCGAGAAAAAGCTAAAGATGACTCTAGTCTCCTTCGATGTTTTAATGAGCCCGAAGTGACAAATGCTCGGATGGACTTTTTCCGTTATAGAGTCTGAAAAAGGCCAAAAGGAACTGCTCTGGAGTTCTAGGTAGAGGGTGTGCCAAACTTTTCAGAAAACCACAGAATACTTTTTAAGGTACGGGCGGTCAATCTTCCTGAATGCTGTGTTCAGTGCATTGCGATCAGTAGGGTGGCTGACACGGATTCCTAAGGATAAAGGTTTTATGCCTATAGGGGTCTCCCAATATATACTCGACGGTACGTGGGAGCACAATCCATACTGGCGCTATCGTCCCTCAGGAGGAATCACCCACCATCAGCGAGATCGAAAGTCACCAGGCTTTACGACGCCGGAACACGTCTCTAGCCTAGACCTCTATGTTGTGCGTTAAGTTACAAAGCGTTGTTAAGTTCATTCAATTTATTTTAGGTTGATATTTTTAGAAGTTTGCCTTTTTGGATCACCACGAGATGTATGATACAATTCCTAAATGCAGTCTAAAGATGATAAGCAAGCTTTTATATCTTTTCAACAATGAAAATCCTAGCTACAAAGGGAAAAGAAAGACACCATCTTTTCTCAGAGAGCAATCAGCACACTCTAAATGCACTTTTCCTAAATCAAACATGCAAACTATCAAGATGCAAATGCATAATGCAGGTGTTTGTTTTCCGCTCTCTTAATATTGATGCCTAAAAAGAAAGTTTTTTGTACAACTTTGAATTTGCTTCTAAATGACAAATACAAACAAGTTTACTTTTTCGAAATCAGAAAGGGTAGAAGAGAATACAACACTTTACGACTTTCGAAATGAACACTTGTTTCGACACTTAAAAGAGACAAACTCAAAACAAAAGCAAAAGTAAATGTATAATCAACTGTAAACAGCCAATGAACTCTCTCCTAGGATCACAATCAACAGATCTGAATCAAGGGCTACAGGATGATTATTTCTCTCTTGCAAAGCAAAACTGTAAATGACGCCACAAACACATAAAAACACTCACAGTCTTTTTGTACAAAAGGAGGCGGAATTTAAGCAGAGAAAAGGAGTTATCAGACAGGTACCTATGTTGGTTACAGGCTGCAAAAATCAGAGATCAAAACAAGGCAAAACAGAGCAGAGAACCCCAGCTGCACAAAGGCCTAACTGGATCAACGCACCCTCAACACAGAGGTTTTGACATTCAGCGCAGGTAGCCTTCACGGGACCTGTGTTGAAATGCAGAACCTCTTCACAGAGTCTGCGCTGAAGGAGAAACGAGAGTTCCTCACTGGGTTCTGGGTCACGGTTTGCTATTTAATCTACAGTTTCAGGCCAAATCAAAGCAACAAGCAAGGTACAATCAAAGGGATGATTTGAGGGAGGACTAAGATCTATCACAAAGGATCATCAAATCATTTGTGAGTCCATTGTTCAGATCATAGACAAATCCAGTGATTGGATCAAAGCAACAACTGTCTACTTTGCATCTGAGAATAGCAGATGCAGTTCGATTGTTGATGTTGAGTCTATGAAACAAACAATGATAGAGACACAAATAAAATGACTAAACAGATCTCCCCAGCGGAGTCGCCAATTTGTTGTGGGGAAAAATTCCTATGCAGGACGATCCTATCCACCTAAGGTGTGACAGTGCCTTAGCAACAAACAGAAACAGCTATCCTAGTATTCTTCCTTTATGAATTAAGAATGAAGAGAGATGGATGGACTAACCGGTGTCTTCCGTTTGTCCCTCGATCCAGTTTCTCTTCTCTTTGAGAGTTCCCAGCTACTTGCCTTCTCGCTCGCCCAGCTTCAATAGGTTCCTGCAAGATCACAAGAAGAGAACACTACACAAAGACATAGATTCATATTCATAACTAGTTCAGGATTAGAAATAAACTAAACATACTAATGCAATCATACATCAAAGATACATCAGTATATAGGAGAAACCAAGATAGCTTTATTGATGAATAACAAGGTTTAGGAGGAGATACAACCAAGAGGGCTCCAATCCAACATCTCCTTCCCAGCAAATGAAATTCCTATCTTCACCTCCCTTCAAAGCATTAAGCACCCAATGATTCCAATCTCAAACCAACAACAATTCTTTGCAACAACAAAATTCCAGCCTCCTGGATCTCATGGAGGAGAGATCCATATATAGATGTTTGGAGAGAGGATGAGTCAGCTTGAGATCTGACTAGTATCCTCTCCCTCTATCAGTTCTTTCTTCCACTTGGAGACTAAGAGCCTCTTACTCATCACTAGTCGAATTCATTGAGGCAAGTGTCATTGGAGAAGATTCTGGAAGCTTCCAGGGTCTTTCCACCTCGTTGAACGAACTTGCCATTTGTCACTTCCCGCTCAGTGCACCCTGGTAGTGCTTCTACCTGCGTTGCAGTGCACCTAGCTAGTGTAATCTCTGCATTTCAGCGTAGACAGCTAGTGAAGCCTCTGAATTGATCCTGAATTGACTTGTTTTTGAGCAGTTTCTGGTGGAGAACTTCTGTGAATTGCTGTGGTTTGTTAGCCTTGTTCCTCTAGGGGTAGGAACAACATGTTTAGGGACTTTGGATCCCTTAGATTATGGACATTTCATGCTTATAGCTGTAAGGCACAAAAATGTCTATAACAGGAATTGAGACTAGAATCAACTCCAGGTGGAGCAGAAGGATAAAAAAGAATGGCATAAGTGTAATTGCAACTGGTAGCACTGACTCTCTAGTTGCAAGAAGTGGTGAAAGGGAGATTCCCTTTGTCTATGTCACTTCTTGAAGAAATGGTTGTGTTTGAGGCTTACATGTAGAATAGCTAGGAGATAGAGAGTTCATTCCACCCTAGGCTTAGGTCTAGGGGTCAAAACAAGTCAACAACTTGTGGGGCAAGCAAATAACTTGAATTTAGTCTAGGAATGAATACAAGGAAGGTGACTTAGAAGTGACCTAGGGTTGTCCTAAAGGGTTATTATAGGTCTGAAATAAAACTATAAACTGACTATTCATTGCAACTTCTATAGGGTAAACACTTTTCATATAGATGATTGTTGCAAATTATTTGTTCTTGCCTAATAATTTGAGAACATATTCAAGGTAGAGTTTGCTAGGGCTAGTAATTATGGGTCAAAGTCAAAATTAAGATAATCCACTAAATCTATGAATGGGAATCAGTCACTTAAAAAATTGAGCATGATGAACCTCTATTCACTAGTGAACCTATGGATTTTAGATGTTGCAATCCATACTAATGTTGGAATCCAAATGGAATCTAAATGGAATCTAAAATCTAAATCTGAATCTAACAATTATTGGTACAAATGAAGTTTAAATTGGCGGTTACTCAACTATATGACCCCATTGAGATAATTTCAGTCATTAGAGTTCAATATAAATCCCCACCTTATTTTCATGTGTCCAAGATTTAGATAGATAAATTTTCTAATAAGGACACCTGGGAGGAGAAAATACTTTGCGGGAAGTGATTGAAGAAAAAACTACGGAGGATAGAAAATTTTGGTTACACCTCCAATGAAAGAAAAGGTACTTAAGAGGACATAACAAAACTTATCAAAGTCAGAAATGGAATAGTTCAGAGAATACAAGAGAAAGAATACAAACAATATGGAGGGAGCAATATCAAAAACTACTTCATCCGACATTTTTTTCACCAGCTACTATTTTTTCTTCTTCAAGTGAGCCTCTTTTCAGAATGCAAGAATTGGATCCAAGGCAGTGACGCATACTAAGCTCTGGAAGAAAACTTCTTCCAGTAAAAATAGGTTGCTTTTAGCTCTTGATACTAAAAAGGGGGATTTTAAGTTGGCATTTATTGACCCTAAAGTTTCTTCTCCTAGAGTTGTTGGAGTTTATAAGACTTTTGTTTTATCTTTCAATACTAAAAATATCTGTCCTATAAATCAAATTCATATGCATAGACAAACTGGTGAGATGATCTATTCTCTATCACTATTTCTACTTCAAATGCATCAAAATTGTAGAATTCTTTGAATACTACTATAGTATAAATTAAAATGGAAAGTACATCTTCTCTTGTGAAGGATGTTCGGATCAAATCACTATAAAACCTTGTAATTAAATTAGGTTTGGATCCCAAAAATGTGGATGCAACTCAAGAGATTGTTAAGAATAAAAATGAATATATTCAAGCACTTAGAAGATAGTTGAAGCTGCCCACAATAGAGCATCCCCAAACACAAGAAATTGGGGAATTAGAGAAGGAGAAGGAAACTCTATTATCCTATCTAATTGAACAAAACTTGTAGATTCATAAAATGCAAGAAAGGATGGAAGAGTTGTTAAAAGAGAAGGCCCAAACTGACAGTGTAGTAATTCCAACAACAGAAACAGGTTCCATAGAAGATATTACTACAAAAAGTCTATCACAGGCATTATCTTCTCTTAAACTAAAGGATTTTGAGATTGGAAGATTGAAATAAAATTTGGACAGAGCTAAGATGAACAAAAATGAATAAGACAATGCCTTAGTCAAGGAAATAAATAAAAATGCAAATTTACAAAAGAAATTAGAACAATATTTGAGTAGTTCTAACAATATTCAATGTTTATCACAGGCCAAAGAACAAATTTGGATAGAAATTATGTCATATGTGTATGATATTTGGAAGTCTATGGATATTATTGTATAACATGAGGAGTTGATTGAAATAGCTAAATAATCTATTAATGACATCAAAATACATGGGGAATAAATTTAGACAATCAAGTGATATAATAAAATCTATAAACACAAGGTGTAGAGAAGAACTTGAAGAACTATGAATTGTAGATGAAGCATAATCAGTTATTCAGACTAAAAGGTTCTCATGAAGAAAAATATGATGCTGAGGACAAAGGAAAAGTGTGAAAATATTCAAGTGCAAATTAATAATTTCTACAAAACAATTTCTATTCTGCAAGAGAGAGATCTTCCATCTTTTAAGACTTCATATGGCCAGATGGTAACAGAAGACCAATACGAAACATTATTGAACATAGAGGCATGTGACAAGACAAAGTTTGTTGGAATTATGAGAGAGATTAGCAGGCAGAATCTACTTCAAATGATAGATGATGACCTTTTAATCTACTACAAAATCAAACACTTGTTCATAGTAGAACCTTCTTTTGAGAAGTATATTGATGCTGGTGAATTGTACAGACAAATGATGGATCTTAGTTACCCAAAAAATGAATAATGGGAGAAACTTGTCAAAATTGTTCAATAAATTTAATATATTAATGCAAAATAGTACCAACATGTCACATCTATTAAGCATTTCTAGCAACAAGAACATAGCAGTTTCAAATACATTAAACCTGAATGCAGAAATCAAGCGCAATTGAAGACATTTTTGGAGTAGTTTTTGAGTAGTTTTCTATTTTTAGTTAAAAGAAGTGTTGCGAACATCTCGATAACATCCCCGTTTGATCTCGAAATCATTATTTTTTGGCCTAGTTGATGTTTGCTGATTTTTACTTATATTTTGATGATATATTGATTTTGTCGATGTTTGCAATTTTTATCGATATTTTCCTTATTTTTATAGTTTTTTGGTTTTCCGGATCCTTGCTGATTTTATCTTGACATCAATGTTTGCAATATTGGTTAAAATTTATTTAAACATTATCCAAAGATTTGGATAAAGAATACTTCGAATGTAAATCTTTTAAGAGATAGGATATTTTATATAACACTCTTATGTACCTTATTTTTAATAAGAAGAGATTAATACCTTGAGCAAGTTTTTGTAATATTGTTGTAATACTTTCAATCTGGATATAATTAAAGGTTTGTGGTTTTCATTCATGTCAACAATTATGTACTTGTGATTTATTCTTGTAATTTCATAGTCTGTTTCTACATATATTTGAGAATAGTATAGGACATTGGGAGGGTTAGATTGAGTATCTATCTCCCTGACGTCCCTCTACAAAGTTATGTTCATAGTTAAGTTATAAGTTGAACAATATATTTAATTTACTACCAGGAAATATTTAGATTGTTGCTTCTATGTTGCACTTGGATATATTTGTGTTGACTATAGAGGTTGATCGATACGTCTCTACTATTATTAGATGATTACATTTTGAGGGAGAATGTTTAGCCTTCTAAATTCCTCTTTCAATTCATCTCAATTCTTCATATTGATGCTTTGGCTCAGTTCTTTAGCCAAGGATTGTCTACAAAGATACAACATGGGGGATCAAGAAAACAAATTGAGAAGCACAAATATAGGTAATAGCGGATTGAGAAGAAGACGTTGTAACAACGAATGTTGTAAAAATAGATGTTGTAACATAGATTCCATAACAACATGTAATTGTTAAATCTGCTCAATATGATGTAAAAATTGATGTTATAACACTTTTTATTGTTGAGAACGTTGAGACTGTTGTAAAATATGATGTTATAACAACTACTACTATTGAAACTATTGAAATAGTGACCATTACAATGGATGTTGTAACAACAGATGTTGTAACAATGAATGCTATAAAAACAGATGTTGTAACAATTGAGGGGGTAGAAAACCATTTCATCTTACTTGTCAAAGCTTGAAAGTGGGCAGCCAAAGAGGTGTTTCTTCCACCCAATGCTACACCAAAACTTGGGGGATAAAGAAAAAAAATTGAAAATCACAAACATAAGTAATATTGAATTGAGAAGAAAATGTTGTAATAATAGATGTTGTAACAACAACATGTAAATGTTAAAACTGCTAAAAATGTTGTAACATCTTATGTTATCAAACCCATTACTGTTGAAAATGTTGAAACTATTGTAGAAGTTGATGCTATAAAAACTACTACTATTGAAGCTACTGAAACAATGACCATTACAGTGGATGTCGTAACATCATATGTTGTAATAGTTGAGGGGGTAGATATCCATTTCATATTGCTTGTCAAATCTTGAAAGTGGCAAACCAAAGAGGTGTTTTTGCCACCCAACACTACACCAACACTTGGTGGATAAAGAAAATAAATTGAGAAGGAAAAACATGGGTACAAACAGATTGAGAATGAAATGTTGTAATAATGAATGTTGTAGCAGCAAATGTCGTAACAACAAATGCCATAACATCATGTCAATGTTAAATTTGTTGAAAATATTGTAACAGTTGGTGCTGTAACACGCATTACAATTTACTGTTGAAAATGCTAAAATTGTTGTAAAATATGATGCTATAACAACTGCTATTGTTGAAACTATTGAAACAATGACCATTACAATGCATGTTATAATAAAAAGTGTTGTAACAACGAATTTTATAACAAAAAATGTTGTAACAATTGAAGGGGTAGAAAGCCATTTCATCTTACTTGTCAAAGCTTGAAAGTGGGCAACGAAAGAAGTGTTTCTTCCACCCAACACTACACCAACACTTGGGGGATCAAGAAAACAAATTGAGAAGCACAAGCATAGGTAACAACAGATTAAGAAGCAAATGTTGTAACAACGGATACCATAACAATATATGCTATAAAAACATATGCCATAACATATTTTGTAATATTGGATGTTGTAAAAACAAGCCATTTCATCTTGCTTGTGAAAGCTTGAAAGTGGGTAGCCAAAGAGGTGTTTCTTGGTAACTTTGCATTTGTGTTATTCTACTTCTGTGACCTGTGTAATAAAGCTGCTCGTTTCTTTCATTAACAGATTTCTCAATGTTGTGTGAATAGTTGAGATACCCATGATTTTTATTTATAAAACCTTAATGAACCACTTTGTAGTCTCTATATCTTATTTTCTTTCATTTCATGCTCTGGTTTGTAGACATAATGTATAGTATTTTGTTTATACCTATGCTTTAAAACCTTGAATCTCTTTTTTTTCTTCGCTCAATTTTAAAGGCTATAATCACAGATAAGTAATCCAATTGAATTTATTCATTAATTTCTCCAAAACTAATTCACATTGCATCTAAATGTATATCGTCACGTGCCCCACTTCTTTGATTTTTTTAGGATTGATGCGGGTCTGATAGAGCTCGAATAGTGTGAAGACGTGTGTTGTATTCTAGAATGTAAGAAGAATTCTATTTTGAAAAATCACCGAGTTGTGTGTTAACCATACTCCCCATAGGACTAGAAAGGGAAGTGTCATATAGAGTTTCATGTCCTTTCTTTCAAACCAAGCCTTCAAAGTTCAAACAGACTCCAACACAAGCCTACATCGTAAATGTTCCGATTATAATAGCCATGTACCTACATATATGCTTAATTATATATATATATATATATATAATATATAAAATAAATGTTTAATACCTAAATATATTTATATATATATATATATATATATATAATCACTAAAAAATAAATGTTTTATACCTCAATACACCCTTCATCCTACCATATGGAAAAAAATTGCTATGACAAGTGCTAAGAATTGATATCATCCCTATTGCTAGCATTCATCTTCATTTCTTCTCTAGGGTTTACATGTCAACTCTAGGTCTTCCTCTATTATATCACATAAACACTAAGAACTCTCCATGGAAATCATATAGATGGAATAATGAGTATAGTGTAGACAAACACATTCTCTTCCCTCTATAAAAATTAGGTGACGGAGGCCAACATTTGTAAAGTTGACTAATTAGACAAGAAATTTAATTTAATGCATAAGATAAGGTCTCCAAGTGAAGTGCTCTCTCTCCAAGGTATACACATCAAGATACCAATCCTTAGGTGGTGCACTCTCTAAGAATGGGTTGCAAGTGTCAAGTTCTCTTCATCACAAGGCTTCTTACTTTTCAAGACAATGAAAGTCACCAATTATACCTTTTTCTCCATCAAGATAACAAAATCGAAACATTTTTTGTATTGTATCATATCGAATTCCAATTGTGATGGATAATGGCCATACTGTTGCTCTTGTCAAAACATGGCAGATGGAAAAGTTATTGTAGTTAATATCCATTCATTTACTTTTGTATAAAATTAAAAATTATATATAATTTCAGATATTAAATATACTTACAAATTTTCATGCTAATTCTTCTAAACTTGTTTGGCCACTGTGATGTGTGGAACAATATTTGGAAAGCCTACCCTTCAAAGGCCTTGTCCTGAAACATACACTAGTTCAATTTAATTATGCACCAGTAAACTATAAAAATAATTTAATGAATTTGAAATAATCTTATGACCAAATTGAAATACGTGTATGCTCTCCTCGCCAAACTTCCTCCATGCATATTCTCTATCATAAGCTTTGATGATCTCTTTCCATACTTTCACACTTACATCATTTGGCCTTCTTTTGGTCCTTAGATCAAGAGGAATTTGTTTAATATTTTTTTTCGTTGCAATGAAATCTCTTGTAGTTTTAAGTCTTTTTCTTTTTACTTGCTTTATTGACCAACCTATCCCAAATTTAGTCTACATGTCATGGATCACTTCCTTTTGAAGGTGCATGGGTATCTTCGATAATGGAAGATGTATATTCTCTTTGAAGTGTTAACGGAATGATTCCTTCAACCTATGATTGAACGCTTTCCCAACATCTGTCATTCTGATTTCCCTAGAGACAACATCATATTCTACCTTAGTTTGGTATGTACCAATGTAAGATGCATAAGTACCTGTATTGGTGGTGGAAGAAATTTGTGTCCTATGAGTGGGTGGGAAATTGGACATATTTGTTCCTTGTTCCACATTCTTAGAGGTTATTGTGATTGATTTTTACCTAGATTTTTTTCTCGATCCAAGACTTGGTGGGGAATCAATCGATTCCCTTTGACAGGTTTGCTTTGGTTGGTATATTTATGTTCCTTTAGTATGTTCTTCCACATATTTGGTAATCATAGGTAAGTCAATGCATTCTAGTTTATTCATTGCTTCTACCTCCAATATAGAAGCAATTGGGTCTTTCAATTTCTTATTGTCATGTCCTTATATATGTACAACAATTTTTTATTTATTTTAAAATTAGAAATTAAAAGATAAACCCTAATTTATTCTTTTATAATTTTGAAACTTAAAACTAAAAAATAAAATTCAAACAAGAAATGGAAACATGTTAATTGAGTATGAAATACCTCATTCTTGCAAGAATCATATCCTTTGCTCATTTACATTTGTTGTTACTTGACATTTTTTTGCATCCTAGGGAAATCTTTTTCCTCCACGCTATGGAAAATCCCTTCTCTTTACTTCATATGTTTCCCCCCTTCCCTCTAACTATTTTAAACAACATTAGTGAAAAATGGATAGACAGGGGTTTTATTTTTGTCTCTGGTATGGGGTGAATGAGATGGACAAATTGATTTCATGACGGTTATAGGCCAAATCACACCCCAAACAATTTATTTTTTATTTATTATTTATTATTATTATTATTATTATTTTGAAATCAACATGGGAGGAGAGATCCATTAATATATCTCCCCACCATTAACAAAGATCTAATCAATTAGTTATTTTCTTTCATAGCCTCAACGCATTACTCGAACCGTGGTTTCCTCCAACTTCGCACAAAACTTCAAAGCTCCCTCGATTTTAAATTGGTGAGTATGAGAATGGAAATATGGTGAACGTATTACAATTTTTTGTTTGAATACTGAGGATACACAATATGTTTATCCACTGTGCATGCCAATTAGAGATTGGCAGGGTTTTTTTTTTTTTTTTTTTTTTTTTTTTTTTTTTAATTTCGATTTGGTCTAATTTGTATTCGTTGTTATCTTTGCACTTTGCAATGTCAATGTGGGAGGCTTCCATGTTATTTTCATTTTTTATGAGGTTTAATTGGATACCAACATTGGATGTGCAGTGTGCATAAGCACATGGGATAAGCTAAAATGTTGGTTGATGTAAAGCCCTATAAATGATCTTTTGACCTTGCAATGAAGGGTGTTTTATATCATATTTTCCTAGCCCACTAATACATTTGGTGTGATTTCAAAATTTCTAATTTTATTATAATAGCCAATGACTCATAATGTAACAATCCACTATTTATAGTCATGTACACACATTTTCACATTTAAAGGTTGCATTTCTTAGTGATTATGTATACATGTGACACAAATATTTTCAATACCTCTACTCACTCTTTACTTCTTTATAGGGTGGATGGTGGTGCTAAAAATATATCTCATCCACAAGTTAAATTATACTAATTATTATATTTTATATTGAGTTCATTTAGAAGACTTAAAAATCAAATTTGAAAAAAGTATATTCTCTAACATATACGGTCAAAGGATTTTTTTTTTAAATATACAAAAATACAAATATTTGGAGGTTTAAAATTATGGATGGAGAGTTTGAATTAAGTTAAATGAAAAAATAAAAAATAAAATATAGTCCATTAGGTTTCATAATACTCAGCTAATATTTAACAGAGTTGTGTCATGTCACCATATTCATAGTAGAAATTAACAAAAAGGGTATATATTGAAAAAAGGGGCATTTTAGTTAGAAAAGTGTAGTGAAAATCAATTGAGATTAAATTGATTCTGCATTTAGAAAATTGGATGGAGTGAAAGTGCATATATGTTATGTGACTAATGTAATTGTTGTCTATTACAAGATCTAGAGGAGGCCATGGACAGAGGATGTGGACAATGTAGACCTATTAAATCAATGAGAGGAAAGGGGTGGCCATAGAATCATATACAAAATCTGTAGATATAATAAAAGTAAGAAGAAAAAGCAAACTCAACCAAATGAGGATGGTGTTTATGAATCCACAAATGCTAAAACATAGACAAGATAAAGTTAAATAAAATATGTTGTTTTTTTTCAAATCCAAAACATGATATCAATATGGTTTACAGTAACAATGACAACATGGGTAATTACCACCAATGTAATGTTGATGATAACAACTTGCTTAAAGACTCGATCAAGCAAGCAACAAAGACACCCATGTTCAAATCGGGTGCAAGTAGAACCTCTAAATTGGCATGCACATTAATATTATTAGAAATCAAGTCGCTATTTGGTTTGTTAGAGAAAGGATTCACCGTCCTACTGAAGTGAGTTGAAATCTATTTCTTACAATGCATTGTCAATTGGTGTATGTATTTCGTAAACTTTCATCAACTTTGTTTATAGTTTTAAAGGATATTCTAAAACCATATATTGTATATGAATAGTAATAATATATATTGACATAACAAACATGTTCATCATAAGTCAAATATTTAATTGATTTAATATTTGGCAATTTTACAGGGCATTAAAAACTAAAAAATTCCTGAAAAAAATATGTTGCCATCAACTTGTAGAGAGGTGCATCAGTTATTGGTTGAGTTTGGGATTGAATATAATAAAATTTATTCATGTAAAAATTATTTCATTTTATACATAGATGAATATTAAGACAAGTTAAAATTCCTTGTAGGCAAAGAGAAGAGATATCGTACAAATGTACAGGGTCCTACAGTTCCAAACAAGGTTTTTCATCACATGCCAATTATACCTAGATTTCAAGGAATGTTTCATTGCAAATCACTTGCAAAATTGATGGACTGGCATGCAAAGAATAGGATTAAATATGGATTCATGTGAATTTTGGCCGACTCCAAAGTATTGAAACACATAGATAAAAAATGGCCATCAAATCTTAAAGATGAACCCCATAGTATCAAGTTTGGTCTTGAAATTGATAGAGTGTGACCATTATATTTCATGAACTCAAATTATAGTGTTTGTCTAGTCATATTGATAGTATACAATATTCCCCATGGATTAGTGTTAGAAAGGAGCACCTTATGTTGACTCTTATTGTTCCAGGAAAACATCAAGTTAAAAACATGGATGCTTATCTTGTGCCTTTTATTGATGAGATGCAACTACTATGGAAAGGAATAAGAATGTATGATATATCATGCCCTTTTTCAAATAGTTCCTTCATGTTGTATGGTATGCTATAATTGACTATTCATGATTTCCTAAGACTTGGTTTTTGTTCTGGTAAGATAAAAAAATTCACTTGTTTACGCTCACAAGTTATTGTCATCCCAACTTTCATACTTCGTTTTATGCTATTATTTTGACGTTATTAACCTTATTTAATTGTAGGGCTTCAAACAAAGGGGATATTTCCATGTCCAATATGTGTAGAAAAATTTCAAGGGCGGTATTCTAATTTATTCATAAATTTATTTATGCAAACAATAGGGTTTTTCTACCACCAGATCATAGGTTTAGAAACCTCCATAATAATAAATTTGATAGAAAAGTTGAAAATAGAGTCCCTCCCATGATTATGGGTCCAACTGATTGGATTAAGAAGTATGAAGATGCTGAATTGAAATCTTCGCAGACATTTTTTGATGGAGGTGATTCTATTGAAGAACCAGAACAAGTTGTAATTAAGATGCTAGAAGGGATCAAAAGAAAATCTATATTTTATGAGCTCCCATATTGGAAGGATATATTAATATATCACCTATTAGATCCCATGCACAACTTCAAACATGTCCTAGATTCAAATTTTCGACATATAGCACGCAAAGAGAAGGACATCTGGTCTTCGAGGAGAGATATTGCTCCTTCGCGTACCAAATTTGATAGAAAACATATGTGGATAAACAGGGAAACTTAAAAATGTGTAGAAACTCCATGGATTTTGAAAAAGAAAGAGCTAGGCCAACTAAAAAACGTCATATGTTTAATAAGGACACCTACTGGCTAAGGATCATCATTAAATAAAGCCTTTACAGTTGATGGACATATCAAAGGATTTGAAACACATGATTTTCATAATTTTATGAAGGTATTATATATCATCATTTAACATTTATTAGTAAAATTGGTTAGGTACTAAATATATTATGATATTCTATTCTATGAAAAAAATAACTAATGATGATCTTTAATAAATGTGCTTGACAACATATCATTCCATTGGTAATTAGGTGGGATCCATGTCTTATCATTGAATTAAGGAATGCCATCCATAGGTCAATTGTAAACATTTGCAAGGTACGTGGTGTGGAATTTCCATGTGTGAGAGACATAGAGATATTGTATTACATTTTTTTTCCAAAAGGCTCATACTAATTTAGTATTCTTATATTATGTGGGTGACATCCAAGGAGATCCATGAACGTGAAGTGCTAAAATGGAAGAAGGAAATTGTATATGTATTTGAAAAGGATCTGCATACAATTTTCATGGGCCTATGATTCCATTTACAAATACACCTAGTCAATGACATTGAATTAGTGATTGTCGTATCGACAAGGTGGATGTTTTTCTTTGAGAGGTATATGAAATCTCTAAATATATATGTCCCACAAAAGGCACATCTGAAGGGTTGCATGGCTGAAGGGTATGTATTGAATGAAGCATTTTTCTTCCTATGTGAATTCCTTGGTAAGGATTTCGAAGATAGGGCATGCTTTTGAGATGAAGAACAAGCATTAGATATTATTGGTGGAGAAAAACCACAACCTAATCGTGTTCAAGTAGAAATTAGTAAGTAAACTCATGATCATTGTGGTTGATTTTATTGCGATCATTAATTTAGTTTGTAATTTATTTGTCAAATTAAAAACATGGCCTTTGCAATTTGAAATAAGCATGTTGACATGTAATGGGTGTAGACGAAAGTTCTATACTCGACAATTTCATTTTGTACCACATGGACTTGATGAAAAAATAGATTGATTTCTATGATAAAAAGAGAGAATAAGTGTTAGAAGCAAGGAGACAATTTAAGAGATCAAACCCAAGGAATACCCCATTTCCAATTGATCTGCAAGGGGAATGGGAAAAATATTGCACACTAAAATGGGTTACTGAACAATTCAAAATCAAACAGAAGATGTAGGTATAGATTCAAAAATAACAGAAAATGAAATCAACATGTCTAGAGGATGTGAAAGAAAGGTACAATTGGAATTTTACAGAATTTTGTTTCCTTATAGTTTTGACACTATTAACTATTTTAATATTCGTCATTATATTTGTTTTAACCAACATAAATGTTCTTTCACTGGAAAGGAAATGTAACAATGTGGGGATATGGTCAACATTATCATGTAGAACGTGCATATTTAAATAGATAATCCTTCAATTGTGACATCATGGTTGAATTCAATCAATCCAATCGATCAAGCTCAAAAGATAAAAATATTATAGAAGGGAATCTACAATATGTTGGGAAAATACAAGAAATTATTGAGTTGGATTATTGCTCTTTTAAATGTTGTATTTTTAAGTGTAGATGGTATGAAGCATTTGAGAGGACACGAAGACATGAAACCCATAGTGGATTATTTTCTATGGATTCCTTAAAGTTCCTACTGGAGGATAAGCAACCGTATGTTCTACCAATTAATTGTGAGAAAGTATCCCTTTAACTCAAAGAATTAGAAGTGGTAGTGATCAATAATCTATTAATACATTGTTTATTTCGATATATACATGTGTTTATTAATCAATAAAATTATTATAACATATGTCTATTCTCGACCAGAAATAGATATTTTCCATACATTATGCTCCAAGATTAAGGCATGTATTTGATGATGCATTAGTGGATACTGAGAAAAAAATGATGGCCAACAAAATGAGAGACAGGTATTAGAGAACATCGAGTAAATTGACATCCATGATGATGTTGAAGATGGTTGTGTTCGGTCGCAAGAAGACAACAATACAAAGTTACAAGATGTTAGAGAAGACAACAATATGGATGGTATAGAAAATGATGATCCAAATACATTTCGTAACAATATGTATGGTCTATAGTCATATTGCAATGGTGATGAAGATGATGTAATTCAAGATGAGGATGATGATACTATTAACTACTTGAAATATTACATGAACATTGACAATGATACACTAGATGGCATTGTTGCAGACAATGATGTTAATGACCTAGACTTCTAAATTTTCAGAATTATTTGTAAACCGTGTTTAAAAAATGATGATTCTTATAGCCCAAACTTTCTAATTCTTCATTATTATTTGTGTCAATACAAATTACCTATTGTAATATAATTAAAGTGTTTAAGCTATGGTATAAATTGTTGGCATAAAAAAAATGGGATTACTTAAATGCTTCTTCCATTCATTTTGTATCAACATATGTTTGTGAAGATATAGAAGTTAATAAAATAGTAATGCATGTATCTCACAATGATTTGAATAAGAAACTTTGTTAACTTCTTATTTTAATATTGTTTGCATTTTAATGTTGGTCAACCTGCTCTTACATTTAATTGTTGATATAGATAGGCTTTAATTTTTACAAGACTGTCACACAAAGTCTATGCTAAGGCAAATGATGACTAGTATAAAATAATATCAACCTAAATTTATTGCACACACACTCTCAACCATCAACAAAGTTGTTACACATTTCACATAGATTCAATGCGAAGAAATACTGCGGAATAAGCTCATCTGTCTTTCAACCACTCTCATAAAACTCTTGAAAAACATCACTCATTCGATTTGCACACATAAAAGGAAGTGTGATTCAAATTGTAACAACAAAGAAAATAATTCGCTGCCACACTAAACTGAGGGACCATTCCAAGACTTAATCTGTCACACCATCCAAAACTTTGTAATTAATTAAATTACACACATAATTAACCATTAAAAACAACAGTAACAAGAATCACATAAATGAGAAATATTTATGCAATATGTCATTTAACCACTCTCATAACACTCCTGATAACCATCGCTCATTCAATCTACACAAATAAAAGGAAGTGCAATCTAAATTGTAACAACAAAGCAAATAATTCACTTTCACACTAAACCGAGGGAAGGAACATTCTAGGACTTAAACTTCCACACCATCCAAAGCTTATTGCAACTAATTAAATTACACACAAAAGTAACTGTAATAGAAATAGTAACAACAATCACATAACTAAGAAATATTTATGCAATTTTTCATTCAACCACTTTCACAACACTCTTAAAAACCATCACTCATTCAATGTGCACACATAAAAGGAAGTGAAATCAAAATTGTAAAAGAAAATAAAATAATTCATTGCCACACTAATATGAGGGACCAGTCCAAGGCTTAATTTGTCACACCATCCAAATCTTATTGCAGTTAATTAAATTATAAACATAATTAGCTATAACAACAACATTAACAATAATCACATAAGTGAGAAATATTTATGCAATCTATCATTCAACCATTCTCACAATACTCCTTAAAACCATCACTTATTCAATCTGCATACATGAAAGGAAGTGTAATCCAAACTATTACAACAAAGTAAATAATTCACTTCTACAGTGAACTGAGGGATCGATCTAGGACTTAAGTTGTCACAACATCTAAATATTACTGCAATTAATTAAATTACACGTAGAGTCAAATGTAACAACAAGAGTAACAACATCACATAACTGAGAAACATTTATGCAATATTTCATTCAACCACTCTCACAACACTCCTGAAAACCATCACTCATTCCATATGCATACATAACAGGAAGTACAATCCAAAAAGTGACAACAACAAATAATTCAGTGGCACAGAACAAATAATTCAGTGACCAGTCTAGGACTTAAGTTGTCACAACATCCAAATCTTATTGCAATTAACTAAATTAAACACATAATTAACTGTAACAACAACAATAACAAAAATCACATAACTGATCAATATTTATCCAATCTTTCATTCAACCACTGTCACAAAAATCCTAAAAACTGCCACTCATTCAATATATACAAAAAAAGTTAGCTTAATCCAAATTGTAACAAAAAAGTAAATAATTCACTCACACGCCAAACTGGGGGATTGGTACAAGACATAAGTTTTCACAACATCCATATCTTACTACATATAATTAATTTACAAACATAATTACAATAACAGTAGCAGTAACAACAATAACATAACTAAGAAATATTTATGAAATTATGTATTCCACTCTAACTAACCATTGATACCTGCTAAGAAGGAGGCCCTTCCTCCTCGATAGGGGTTTGTGCATTAAAATGCCCACAAACTACTTAGAGGAAATTATTGAACCACAAAGGTGAGATTTTCATTAATAAAAGTATCAAGATTATAGAGCTCTGGTGTTTCCCCTTTCCAATCCTATTCTCCAATTCTTAACTCCAACGCTCGAGGGAAAACAATATTCTCTTTTATAGATATTAATTACAATGAGAAGATCATCATGAGAATTTTTTGGTTCTCATGTGATCTTAAAATAAAATTATATATTAACAATTACACAACGATTTCCAAGGAAGGGGTAAAACTATAACAATTTCCTTTAATTACAAATAGAGTTACAAAAGATCTCAATCAAATTATCTAGATGCTCCACAAATATCTCCAAGTGATGAGTTGTTTATTTTGAATTTGACACGCTCCTAGATCTAGTTTAATTAGGAAATGCAACACGTTCTTAAGAAATTGTATGTGTAACAACAAAAACTCTCGGAACCTTAATTAATCCAAATCGGTAAAGGAATTGAAATGTAATTCTATAACAACAAGCTTTGATAGAACATCCAAACTTGAAATAATCCATAAATTAATTTTATGATAAAAAGAAACTTAAGAAAGTAGTTCTAATGTCAAATTATAAGTAGAATTGGACTAAGAAAGAGACAAGTGAAAAAGGACATACTTAGGTGAATAATGGATGTTACAGTAATAATATATGGACCTATTGGTCAAAAAGAGATAAAATAGTTAGGAAAATAAGTACGGAAAATATGACAATTTTGTGACCCAACATTTCCCCCTAGGTTAAGCTTCTACATGTCCTCATGCAGACTCATTTTATTTTTTCTTAGGGCTATATTGTTCTTTGCTTTGATAATTGCATTTCCTTATTAACACATTAAGTTCACCCCATAAAATCATAACATAATTCATATTTATATCATTATTCGGCAGCATATGAAATTATATAGAAAGGACAATATCATCATCATCAATGCAGTGTAACATAAAGAAATAATATAAGAAAAACATGCACACATAGCGACACCAGGATTGGTCAGAGACAAGTAGAAAACCCACTATGTGGAAAAACCTTTCAAATTCTTCTTCTTATTAGATCATCATCAAATGATTCAGCAAAAGAGAGTACAAGGATCCATATCTTCATGTATGCAACAAACTATAAAAAGCAACTACAACATCCATGAAATGAACCCAACAAAGCATATACTCAAAATCGTGATTCTCAAGTTTGTAATGAACTATTACTATCTACAGTCAACTGTCGAATCCTACAGTCACTGAGTGAAAATTTTGGACAATTGAGATTCCATCATTTAAGTCCAGATCACATAGAGGGGGAGTCATGTGAGTGACTATAGCAATTCAGTCGCACCCTTAAGGTTGATATGCGAACGATTGGGGTCAGATCGTCCCAAAAATATCTCAGATCCTCGGTCACACCCTTCAAGATGTTATGCGAGTGACTGTGGCTTCCCAATCGCTCTCTGAAGTACTGCAAGCATGCGACTACAGTTGAATATGACCTGAGCAAAGAGAGCGATTATGATTCTGAAACCCTAACTCCTAGTCACATGGATGGTGATTTTTTCGTGCGACTAGAGGCCTCCATTCACATGGATGAGCTTCTATGCAAGCGGTTGCATTTAGATCCATCCTATGTTGTGCCTGAGACTGAAGCCCAAAACCCTAGATCAGAGATGTGAGCTTTAGACCTTCCAATTCCACTCAGAGAAAACTTATTCCTCTATGAACGAGCCTCAGACCTATGTGAGGAAAAAACCAAGATAAAAGAGTGTCTCATGATTGTGTCCAGATGAGGTAGAGGTCACTTGTATTTATAGCCTTCAAAGGGTGTCCACTTTTCTTTAGGTTCGACCTTGATAAATTTTCACATGAGGGATTTTATTCATAAATATACTTTCCCTTATCCAGTTTGAGCGATATTCAGGTCGATTTTGGTTCTCTCGAAAAGAGGAATTCAATTCAAGCATTATCTCCATCAAATGAGTTGTCCAAAGTGGAATTTTACCATAGTATCATATTTTTTAACACTCCCTCTCAACTAGGGAGAATTCCACCTGTAAATATTTGACCATTGATCAATATGTAATTATGTCATCAAACTATATCCAATCTCAAGTATCATCACGTATCATCTTTGACCATCTCAATTCATCTCTTTCTTAGTCCTGCTTATCTCTTAATTGTCCTTGCTCGTTTGTTGAATATTCTCGAATCTAAAAGAAGAAGAATTTTGACATCGAAGGGGAGTTCAATCTACCACCCTCTGTCCATTGGACTACTACATGGAATCCCTACTGGCGGGCTGCTACCTAGAATCACATCAATGGAGAGTCAATTCACATGATCATCAGAGAGAATATCATTAGGAAGCACATCTCAACCAAGAATCATATCGGGGAACATATCTCAACTAGGAATATCATGGGGTACCTACTAATATGACTCCATATCAAGCGATATGATATCCAAACACACAGGGGAGCACATCTCAACCCTGAAAAATGGAAAATTTTAGGGGCTAATATTTGCAGGTGGGCTAATTTTTCATGATTTTTCCATAAAAATGATTCGTGAATTTCCATTTTTTATAAAATAGAATCGCCCAAATTTTACAATATGAAATTATTTTACCTTAAAAATCGCCAACATTATATAGAAACTATATATAAAATCACTATAATTTTACAAATATATCAATAAACATTTTATAGTTTTCATATTAGGGACTAGTGAGATTTGCCAATGTTTTTCAACTTCAAGATAATTTTCCATCCTTAAAATTTTCCCTGCCCTGGAACCACATTGAGTAGCTCATTCTCAACCCGTAATCACATAAGAGAGAAAATATAAAACCAATCTTAGTGCCTTCTGATCTTCCCATTGATGTCTCTAATGGGTCATGTAGTAGAACACTTGCATCATAATTTACTTGGGTTGGATACTCCAAGTACACTCTCAACCCATTTCCCAAATAGGGAATGGTATTCCCAAAAATCCATTCTTGTGGGTATGATTCCAACTAGGGTATACTCTGCATAGACCATATAGGGGAGAAACATCTTCGAACTATACTCTACATAGACCAGATAGGGGAGAAACATCTCTGAACCTATGAAGATAGGGGAACAACATCTCCAACCCTATGGATAATAGATAGGGGTGATACCCTATTGTCCATATTTCCCTCAACCCCAGGATCCCTCTCTTTCAATTCCATACGTTGGGAGCTCAATTAGGGGAGGAAGATCTGACTCAGTGTCATTGATCAGTGATTCTCTCTATAGATCAACAAGATATCACCATGATCGCATCTGGTAATCATCATGTCTCATGTTCATACAGGACATAAAAATATCATATAAGAACATAAACAATCACATATATGTATCACAAGAAGGATACCATATTCATCCTCCCTCTCAAGGAGGTGCCAATCACAAGCCTAAGATTGTCTCGTACATCAGCACTATCTCAATATATGAAGTTAACTCAGTCCCATCTATATTTAAGATTCTCTTCTAATCGAATCCCACTCTTTGAAATTGCAATATATTCATGTCATGTCCAAATCCTGCTTAGACAACTCTCTAAGGAGCTTCTTCATCTAGCCTTATAGCTAGCCATGCCTAGCAACACCATGCTCAACCTTGATCGTGCTATGGACCTTTCAAATATCATGGAAAATCTCATAGTAAGGCAACATCAAAATGTTCTCATCTCATCAATAAAGATCCCAATCATCATCGATACATCTAAGTAGTCACATATCGTAGAATGAATATCTCAGATCAAAAATTGATCATCCCATGCAAGTATCTTGAAGGATGCTTGATAATAACTCAATGTATATGAAGTGACTCAATCATGAATTCACTTAGGTTCTATGCACATCACACACACAGAGAGATGTGTGTGTGTGTGTGTGTAGATGTACATGTACCTGTACATACATACATACACACACATACACACACACACACACACACACACACACACACACACACACACACACATATATATACATACATATATATACATATATATACGGACTTATGTTCAATATAGAACATCAATGATTCTATCAACGGTCAGTTGCCAAGTCAAGTTCAATATCTCTTCACAACTTCTTGAAATTCAATCAAAGTGTCCAAGGATTTGAATTTCCAGATTCCAAAAACTTCTTCAATAGCTTTGCAATATATATTTTCTTTTCCAAATTTCAGAAATTGATTCATCCTTCCAAGATTCATTATTTCCAGCTTTAGAAGCCATCTCCCTCTTACTTAGATCACTAGAGGCTCATTACCTATCAATAATAGACCATCAATATATAAAACCAAAACCAGAAATCTAAGCCATACTTTGCAACACTTCTCAAGAAGAGGTTTGGGTTAACACATCATCCTGGCTTCACCAAATAATTGTCAATGCAAACATATCTACATCGGGGAGCTTGCTGCATGCAATTCTCTCTTCAAACATCGCACTTTACAAAACCAACATGCCCAACCTTACGTAAATCAATATTTTTCAATCAAATCAGCTTAGAAGCTAGATCATAACTAATGATCAAAATCATCAATATCACAGTATCAAGTTCTTTGGACTAGGTGACAGATAGAGCTCATATCAAGTCTTCACTTCATCTACTATCATTTAAACAGGTTGTCATACACCACGCAATATCAATCAAATATTTATCAAGTCATTCTCATTATCATATTACAAGTCATTTATTTCACTAGATGCAAATAAACACACCAAGGATAAGTCATGTAGGTTCCATCCATTCATTGAGAGATAGCATCATAATTAATCATAATTGTCAGTACTTCAACAAATGTGGTAAGAACAAGGAGGCCAATAAAAAACCATTATTGAATACCAATATCATTCACTGAAAATCACTATGCTCACATAGCATTGTCATCAAGGAAAATCATCAATCGTCAAATAAAATAATTTGTCATTAGGAAAAATCCCAAATTCTCTATCATAGTGATATATATAGCTCAAAAACATATCTCAATAATCAAGTAAAATTTATAAGTATTATCAAGTATCATGTCAAATCTCCAAACATTGCTAATCTATATCAATTATCCAAATAATGTCAAACTCTTGTAGCACAAATTTCAAGGGTTAAATTATATGCATATCCTGGTCACCTACAAACACAAGTTCAGTCTACATATTCATATTGTAGTAAACATTAAAACTTCCCTACTCATAATTTTTTTTAGTTGTATGCTTTATGTCTGTGGGACTGACATCCTTTAGATGAACATATGATTTCAAGCACAAAACTTCATTTTTATGATCTACAACCATAGTTGCACCCATAGGCCTTCCTCTGTGTGGTTGGGATACTATAGTCGCACTCATGACCTTACTTCCATGTGGATGAGAGGCTATACTTGCACCTATAAGCCTGCACTTGCATTACTAAGGTTTAGAGAAATGGAAAACTCTCTCTCCTCATATCATAACTTTGTTGCAAATCAATAATATCAAATATTTGTTTATCCATGTACATAAGTCATACTTCAACAATAAAGACTATATAATGCAAATGGTAATAGGAGTAAGGATATTGTGGAGAGATTCTCCCTCTAAATGGGAGGCTACTACAATCATCTTCATTCAAGTCACCAACTTGTCTATAATATTGTCATGCATTAGCAGATATGTTAGATCATAAATTCAAACATATATCCATCATGGCCATAACATGCTAACATCAACTACTTTATCATCACATCATGACATCAATCTTTCATGAAGGTATATAACCAAATTGTTGGGGGAGATGACATCATAATTCAAAGATCATGAACACGATATTGCTTCATTGTCACATAACTTAATCCATTCAGTTAGGGCATTCAATTTTACCATATTCCATACACATCAAAGCATAACCATGGTCAACCAAATATCATAAATATCAATCTTAATGTTATACTTCTATCATCATGGCTACCATACTTTTCATGATCAAGCCAGATAATTCAATAAAACTTTTCCAAAACAGCAAGAGTGTCAACCATTTTTCCATACTTTGGTCATCCTCATCACAAGCATTATCAATAGTATTGTATACAGAAATCAATGAGCTAACCTTCCATATTAAATCCATCATGTCTTATTCATGTCAAGTGTCAAGAGTATCATCTACTAGAGTCAAGGTTCTAGCCTTCTTTATGGGATTAAGATATCCAAAAGATAGATATTATGTTATGAAACCAGCTCAAGAAAAGATAGAAAAGATAGATCAACGCCTTAGAATTCAGCCTCTTCGAGGGGGCAACCTCCTTTACATTACATAAATGAACAATTCTTGGATGATTCAGATGACAAAACCTCCTTTCTATATATATGAATCTAAGGAGTCACAATATAATCTAGCCGACCTAACAATAATAATATAAAGCCACAAAAATAACAATAGAGGGATTCTATGGGGCACAATAATAACAATATGGGGGCAATAGGGGCACAACAATATTAATAAGGGGTATAACTACAATAGTAATGGTGTAATCACTAGTATTATAGGGACCCAACATGCCCCTCTCCTTCAAAAGGCGTTGTCCTCAACGCTTGAGTAGTTCTGGATACTTCTGCATAAAATTCTCATCCTCCCATGTGGAATCTTCAGTGTATGAGTTCTTCCACTTGATAAGATACTCTGAAATTGATCGATTTTGTAGCTGTCGAGTTCTTGTTTCTGTGACTGCTTTCGATTCCAATATAATTTTTCCTTCCTCTTCAAGTTTTGGCAATATTGTTTGAACTAGGAGCTTGTCGCCTATAACCTTCTTTAAACATGAAACATGGAAATTTGGTTGCAATCGAGAAGCTGCAGGAAGCTCCAATTTGTATGCCATAGTACCAATATTTTGCAACACCTTGTATGGACCATAATACTTTGGTGATAATTTATTATCCTTCTTAGCTTGCTTGAGGGACATTTGCTTATATGGTTGTAGCCGTAGGAATACCCAATCACCTACATCAAAACTTCTTTCACTGCGATGTTGATCTGCCTGTTGTTTCATTATATTCTGTGCCAACACGAGGTTATCCTTTAAGAGTTGGAGGACTTGTTGTTGATGTTCGATGTGATGTTCCACTGCCTGAACCTTAGAATTTTCTCTTAAATATGATGTGATGGATGGTGGTTGATACCCATAAAGTGCCATAAATGGGGTCATTTTTATTGCTGTATGGAAGGAAGTGTTATACCACCATTCAGCTAGAGGCAACCATTTGACCCATTGTGTCTATTTATCAGATACAAAGCAACAAAGATATCCTTCCAAACATATGTTTACTATCTCAGTTTGCCCATCAGATTGAGGATGATAAGATGAGCTATGAGCTAACTGAGTACCAAGACAAGAAAATAATTCTGTCCAAAAATTTCTCGTGAAAATGGGATCTCTGTCACTTACAATAATATTTGGGTTTCCATGTAGCTTTTGAATTGTTTCCATAAATGCAGTAGAAACTGTACTGGCTTTAAATGGATGTGATAATGCACAAAAGTGTGCATACTTGGTAAGTCTATCAACTACCACCATTATGACACTCTTTCCCTCTGACTTGGGTAAACCTGTGATAAAATCCATTGAAACCTCCTCCCAATGTTGGCTTGGAATGGATAAAGGTTGTAATCGACCCGGTGTCTTAATTATTTCAGCTTTATTTTGTTGGCAAACCAAGCATTTCGCCACAAACTTTTGAATATATGATTTAAGGCCATCCCAAATAATTCCTTCTTAACCCTGTGGTAAGTTTTTAAAAATCCTGAGTGCCCTCCTAAGGGAGAAGTGTGCAATTCCATAAGAATCTTTTGTTTTAGCTGAGAATTCTTACAAAGGTATAAGTGATCTTTGTACCATAACGAATCATTTTGCCAGCTAAATGTATCAGACGTACTGGAATCTTGTTGTAACTTTCGAATAAGTGCCCACACTTATTCGTCATTCTTCCATTCCTCCCTTGCTTCATTTATCCAATCTGGTTGGATAATAGAAATGGCGCACAACAATGCTTCCACATCCTCATCCTTTCTTGAGAGTGCATCTGCCACCACATTTTGCTTCCCTTTTTTGTAGATGATTGTCATAACCCAACATCTTTGTGACCCACTTTTGTTGCTCTTCAGAGGATAATATTTGTTCTAAAAAGTATTTAAGGCTATCATGATCCGTTTTTACCTTGAAGTGTCTTCCCATTAGGTAGGGTCACCATTTCTTAAGTGCATGGAGTATTGCTAACATTTCCTTGTCATAAATAGCTTTGCTTAAAAACTTTCCCTTGATTGGACGACTTTCAAAAGAAATGGGTCTTTCATCTTGCATTAGAACAACACTAATTCCATTTCTTGAAGCATCACATTCCACAATAAAGGTTTTTGTGAAGTCCGGTGTAGCTAAGACCGGTGCTTGGCACATTGCCTCTTTAAGATGTTCAAAGGCCTTTGTTGCTTCCGAAGTCCATGAAAATGCATCTTTCTTCAATAATGTTGTTAGAGGTGCTGCTATTCTCCCATAATTCTTAACAAACTTGTGATAATACCCTGTCAACTCGAGAAATCCTCGCAAAAGCTTTATGGATGTGGGGATTTTCCATTCCTTAATGGCTTTAATTTTGCTAGGGTCTACCTTAACTCCTTCATGAGATACACTATGACCCAGATATTCCACCTCTTGGACTCCAAAGAAACATTTGGATCTTTTTGCATATAATTGTTTCTCCTCCAATAGTTGTAGCACCCTGTCAACATGTTCAACATGATCCTTCCAAGACTTGCTGTAGATTAGTATATCATCAAAAAATACTAACACAAATTTTCTAAGGAATGGTTTGAAAATTGAATTCATCAAACCTTGAAATGTTGAAGGTGCATTGGTAAGGCCAAAAGGCATGACCAAAAATCCATAATGACCCTCATGAGTTCTAAATGCTGTTTTCAGAATGTCTTGAGTCTTCACTCTGATTTGATGTATCCTGAACGAAGATCCAACATGGTGAAGTAAATGTATCCATGCAATTCATCGAGTAATTCATCAATGACAGGAATGGGGAACTTATCTTTAATAGTGAGCTTGTTGAGCTCCCTATAATCCGGACACATCGCCATGATCCATCCTTCTTCTGCACCAATACTATTGGAGCAGAGAAAGAACTTTGACTCGGTTGAATTATACCAACCTCTAGCATTTCTGCAACTATACGTTCAATTTCACTCTTTTGGACATCGGGATATCTGTACGGCCTGATGTTTGGAGGAACACTTCATGGGATCAAATGAATAGCATGATCATGATCACGCATAGGTGGGAAACCTTTGGGAGTCTCAAATACCTTGGAATGATTGTCCAGGACATTTTGGAGATATGGAGAAATAGATGATTCCGATGTGGAAACATCTATCGAACATAATTGTGCAATTACACCTCTTTGCTCCTTTTTTAGAAGCTTTGTCATACCATTAGAGCTGATTATCTTTCCTGGTTTCCCTGCAATACCGCTTAATTCAACTTCCTTTCCTTCCATAGAAAATTTGATGAAAATTTCTTGAAAATTTGTACCCAAGGATTGTAGCCATTGGACTCCTAGTACAACATCAGCACCTCCCATTGGAATGGAAAGCATTGGGCTAGTCAATACATATTCTCCCATGGATAGCTTGATATTATGGCACTTTCCAGAGCAATTTATTGTTCCTCCATTTTCAATAATCACTTGACACTCTGGTGCTGGATATAGGAAGAAATTCAATTCTTTTGCTACCTTACAATGAATAAAATTGTGGGTGCTTCCTGAATCAATCAACACTATTACATTTTTCTTCTTTATTTTTCCTTCTATCTTGATGGTTTGAGGAGTGGTAATTCCCGCCAATGCATTACAATATATGGTCAGATTTATTTGTTCTTCATCTAGGCTTTGTTCCTGGAGTATATCCTCTTCTTTTGACCTTTCTTGCTCCTTTTCTTCTTCCTCTTCACAATCTATGTAGAATAATTTCTTCTAAGCACACTTATGACCTTTAGTGTATTTGCTATCACAACTGTAACAAAGCCCTTTTGCTCTTTTTTCTTCCAATTGTTGTGGTGTAAACCTTATAGGTTGTGGAATACTAGGGCAGAAACACTTCCGTCTTTATAGTTGTGAGCGGTATGCTTCCTGGTTGCCATAATTTTGCTTTCCATTTTCTTGCTAACCTGAATGCCTTCTCTAATGAATCAAGTTCCCAAAGGCGAACATCATGTTGGATATTATCCTTTAAATACCCTATGAACACATCAATCCTGTGCTCCTCTGGAATATCTTTTACCCTTATGTTCAATTTTTGGAATTCCTCAATGTGCTCCATTATTGAACCCTTTTGTTTGAGACTTATCAATTGGCTAAAAAAAGTTTTGCTTTTTGTATCCTCATAATGTGCTATCAATTATTTTGTAAAAATTGCCCAAGTGATAAATTGTTAACGAGAGCAAAGCCATTGATACCATACAAACTGATTTGGTTCCAAATATAAAGTTTCCATACGTACCTTTTGTGTGTTTTGCACATTATTGAGATCGAAGAATTGCTCCATCTGTAATATCCATGTGGCGGGATCCTTGCCATCAAACTTCCTCATATCGATTTTTGGAATATGGTGGGTCTTCGATCCAACATTAGAGTCTATGGAATCATGATTAACATTTCTTTTGTTCACATCATGAGTTTCCTTTACAACCTTTTCACCATTAGTACGTATTTCTTATAGAAAATTTGTCAAATCTGTCTTCAAATCTGCCATGTCTGTCTTCAAATCTGTCTTCAAATCTTCCATGTGTCTCTTCAAATCTGTCTTCGAATCATCCATCTTAGCTTCCATGCTCTTTATCTTAGATTCCATGCCATTTATCTTAGCTTCTGTTAGCTTTTGTGAGTGTGACATTTGTTGCACTTGTTCTTGTAATTTTGATATATCATGTAGCATTTCTTCCTCTTCTTCATGAGTCATGCTAGAGCTTTCAGGTTCCTTACAAGGTGTTTGCATTTTCTTTCCTCGGGGCATCAGTTACCGATAATAATGCTTTACTATGCCCTTTGAATTCCTTCAAACCAAGCTTACGCAAAAATTTAAAAAAACTACACACCTTTTTCCACTTTGTAGAAGCCTGATATTGAATCTGATGTATCTCTGTAAATTCAGATCCTCTAGTTCTAAAATTGCGATCTGTAGTAGCCTTCTACGTCCTCTTTCCAATTCCACAAGTCTGACCCAAATTGGATTCTCCAAGGAAGAGTTATACGAAATCTCCCACAGTGACTTGATTATAGACTAGTTCAGTAGAGCGAACTTGTACGACATGCCACGCGTCGCTGTTTTGACCTTTGGATCTGAAAAATGCATACATGAAACTAAAGTCCATCCTCTTTCTGTACCTTCTTATGAAATTTCAATCCGATCCATAAAGAGAAAGTTATGACGATTTTCCCCAAGTCACCTGTTTGGAATGTAATTCAGGAGTCTGCAAAAATACCAACTTCCTCAGATCATATCTCTGCAATTATAGTGCAAAAAGCTCTGAAATTTGGACCCGAGGTTCAGCGCGATTTCTTCTCAAATGGGTTTTTTTTGCAACTTTTGAAGCGTCGCAGAAAAAAAGTTACAACGAAATTTCCACGATGACCTGTTTGGAGCAGCGAAACCCTAGAATCCAAAGCTCTGATACCAAATGTTATGAAACCAGCTCAAGAAAAGATAGAAAAGATAGATCAACGCCTTAGAATTCAGCCTCTTCGAGGGGGCAACCTCCTTTACATTACATAAATGAAGAATTCTTGGATGATTCAAATGACAAAACCTCCTTTCTATATATAGGAGTCTAAGGAGTCACAATATAATCCAGCCGACCTAACAATAATAATATAAAGCCACAAAAATTACAATAGAGGGATTCTATGGGGCACAATAATAACAATATGGGGGCAATAGGGGCGCAACAATATTAATAAGGGGTATACTACAATAGTAATGGGGTAATCACTAGTATTATAGGGACCCAACATATTAGCCAAACGTCAAGTATACTATATCAAAAAAATCAACATTAAGTAGATTCATAGAAAAAAAAATTCATCATGTCTAAAATGTAAGATACTTTTTCAACACCAAGTGCATCATTTCATCATAAGAATCGTGCATCCAAATCACTTCCATATGCATGAGATATTTGAGAAGGAGAAATTATTATCATACCTTAGGGCTTAATTTACATTCAATATGTAACTGAAACATAACTTTGAAACACTATACCATGCATACCTTGTAGTGTTTAGATACTTGTGAACCTTCTTATTTTATATAGTCAACTTGCAGCACATTGTCACCTTTCCATCAGGTGCCTCTTTATCTTTTTCCAACATTATTTCTTCTCTTCCTGCATTAGCTATGATCCTGAAGAAGGATCCACTTATCACAACTCATTAAGAGGTTACAATAATCTAACTACTCAAATATATATGCAGGAAGCATGAGTAATAGTCAAAACAATAATTAGATTCATAATTCTAAACAAAATTAAAGACATGGAGAAGAATCATAAATCAAAAATTCATTATCTTCAATGAGAGGTGATCATCTCCCTCTTGAACGAACCTTCAAGAGTCATCACTATCCATTGTACATATAACAATTTTTCCTTCACTGTTTCAACCACCTTTATTAACAATGATGCCTACTAGACACTATCCCATCTAGGGCTTCATCAAATCTGTCACAAGTCCTTGAGCATCTTCACATTGACCTTGCTAGAGTTTCATATGTCAAATCTTTTCCATAAACCAGTGTTTCTTCCAAATCTTAGCCTCATAATATCCATCAAACCTTAATAAACAAATTTCTTAAGGTTTTCTTCAAACCCTAGAATTATTTTAGGTCTCCACCACCCTTTTCTTACATACATCAATGGTGTCATCATAGGGATGATTTTAATGACTTTTCTTCAGCCCAACTCTGATACCATGTTAATTTTTCTTGGGGTTATATTGTTATTTGCTTTAATAATTCCATTTATTCATTAACACATTATGTTCACCCCATAACATCATAGCATAATTTAGATTTACATCATTATTCAACATCATATGAAACTATATCAACATCCTAAATGCAGAGAAACATAAAGGAACAATAGAAGAAAAGAATTCACACATAGAGACACCAGGATTGGTCAGAGACCAGGGAAAAACCCACTATGGGGAGTACCCTTTCAAATTATTATTCTTATTAGATCATCATAAAATGATTCAGCAAAAGAGAGTACAATTATCCATATCTTCATCAATGCAACTAACCAGCAAAAACAACTACAACAACCATGGAATGAACCCAACAAAGCATATACTCAAAATCTCGATTCTAATGTCTATAATGAACTGTCACTGTTTGCAGTCAATTTTTGAATCCTGCAGTCACTGAGCAAAATCTACGAACAACTGAGATTCCATCATTTAAGTCCCAATCACATGGAGGGGAGGTCATGAGAGGAACTATAGTAGCCTAATCGCACCCTTAAGCTTGGTATGGGAATGATTGTGGTTAGATCTTCCCAAAACTATCTCAGAGCCTCGGTCGCACCCTTCAAGACGTTATGCAAGTGATATGGCTTCCTAGTCGCTTTTTGAAGTACTTCGAGCATGTTAACGCTATCAAATCTAACTTGAGTGAAGCGAGCGACTGCAATTTTGAAACCCTAACTCCTAGTCACATGAATCGTGAGTTGTCTGTGAGACTAAAATGCACCAATCGCACTGATGAGCTTCTATGTGAGCAGCTGTAGTCAAACCCATCCTATGATGTGCCCGTGACTGAGGCCTAAAAACCTAGATTTGAGATGTGAGCTTCAGACCTACAATTCCACCTTAGAGCGAACTTATTCCTCTGCGAACTAGCCTCAGACCTGTGCACGCGAAAAACCAAGATAGAAGAGTGTCTCATGATTATGTCCAAATGAGGTAGAGGTCACTTGTATTTATAGCCTTCCAAGGATGTTCACTTTATTTTAGGGTGGACCTTGATGTTGAAGGAAATGTAACTAGGCTAGCTCTTCATAAATGTAATTTTGATATTTGTACTTATTTAAGAAAAGAGAAATTATTTTTGTATTATTTGTCAATGAGTTTCTTGCTCATTGAAAATAGGTCAAGCACATTTTGAAGCGCTTCTAGAGAGTCAAACTCAAAATGTAATTATGATAAGACCCTTTGAGGGCATGTTAAATCATGTATGTTATCATACAAGGTCATGGGAACACCTCCAAGCATAGTCAAATCCTCTCCTAGCATCAACAAAATCTACAATAATGAATAAAATTGAATTATAGAGCAAATTGTCATGTCGGCCTAGAGGACAGTCTAGTTGGCCTAAAGAGGAGGGGAAAACCTATATTTATAGAGTCTATCCACTTCTTATTCTACACATAACTCTCTCTGAAATCCGCAAGCAAGAAGAGGGCTAAAAGGACAAAGAGAAGACAAAGAAGATGGCTACAAGGGCAGTGAGATGAGAAGACAAAACAACAAAGGTAAGGAGGCCAATTCTGAAGCAGCTACAGCCACACGTGCGAGGTTAAGGAAGAATTATCTATGGTCATAGCAGCAGTCATCATATACCACTGTTTTGGGTGCAAATTAGGTCTACAAGGCCTCTCTCTCCAACAAAGAAGAAAAGAAAAGATAGCGAGGTAAAGAGGATTGTTTCTAGGGTTTCTATCCACACGTGTGAAGATTCCAGAAGTCAATTTATGCAGATCTAACAACAGTTGAAGACAGTACACTTAAAGGGCTCATTCAAATATACACCTAGGCCTACAAGGTATCCAACGAAAGTGAAGAAGTCTCTCCCTATAACCAAGACAAGAAGTCCTAATGTTCTAGGGTTCTCCTAAGAAGAAAATAAGCCTAAGCATCAAAAGAAGGATGAAGTGTTGAGGAGCAGAGTGCTGGAAGACAGAGGTCCATGTGTTAGAATTTATACTATAGAAGAGGAAGGATTTCACTTATGCTTGGAGGATCCTATAGTCAAGGGTCTAGGGTTTGGCAGTTTTTCAAATAAGAAGATTCAATAAGAGAAAACTTACAAAGGGTCTTCCTCTAAAGAGTGGAGAGGCTTTGTCCCTGGTAGAGAGGCAAAAATTTTTGTTCTTGATATTTTTTTTTGGTAGAATTTTCATGACGTACACATGTATACACTAATGATAAGAAGAAGAAGCTTAAGCTAACAAGAAAAGTAAAAAGACTCCACAAATTTTTATCAAGAAACGAAGAATCATCACAACACTACTTTGCCCTAGATTCTTCAACATGGTATCAGAGTGTAGAAATTTCACTGTAGATCACCTGATAATGCAATATACTAAATCAAAATACTAGATCTACGTCTACTATCAAACTTTCTAGAAGCTTAATCAATTTAAGCAAGATCAATTAGAACACATATAATAGAGAATAAGAAATCATACACATGAAACACAAAAGAATACTCAGGGGAAAGCCTTAGCTAAAAGCCACGCTATTTGTATTATCACATAAGTCGAAATATCTCAGGATTACACAAAGCTTTGACTCACAAGCTATCCAGCTCTCAATACAATCCCTCACTGTTGCTCATAGACAGAATAGACAACACATATTCCTTCCTTCAGTTGTCCAAGCCTCCTATTTCCTTGCGCAATCCTGAAGGAGATAATTCCTTCTGCATGGATGAGTTTCCTTTATAGGAAAATTCCTCCAACTGATAGTACATTGTCCCTTCCTTTAATCTCAACTTGGTATTTCTCTGAACTGACATGCATGAGTTATTTATGAGAGGATATTTAGTTATCTTGAGAACACTAGTTGCATGCATGCATGCATTACCTGACTGAACTCACAATTAGTTCCTCCAATTGTTTGGAACTAATTTAACTAGACTTAATTCAATTAACTGAGCTAACTAATTACAACTCAAATACAGCTCATCCTTATCTCCTTAATTAAGGGATAACTTCCTCAATCAAAGGGATAACTGTTGCATGTCTTCACAAAGACTTCCTGTTTGATTTTCTCCAACTAATTAACTCAAGATGAATTAATTAATTATTTTACAGACAACTGCTGAGCTCAAATTCGAATTTTAATTCTCAATTTTAATTCAAGGACTAATTAAAATTGGAATCTATCCAAAATGCTATTTATAGCAATGCTATTTTTAGCATTTCTATTTTTAATATTTCCAACAGAGTTGAAGTATATCCTGAAATGCTATTTACAGCAATGCTATTTTTAGCATTTCTTGTTGCTATTTTCAACACTCCCTCTCAACAAGAAAGGCATTCAACTCGAACCCGATTCTGAACCTTTGGAATGTTTTGCATGCAACACTTCTCTCAAGTGTTGGTTCTCGAGCAACTCTAGGAACTAAAAAATATCCAACCTGAATCAGAATGATGCCTCTGTCATCAAAGTCTCTGACTGCTATTGCCTCTGTCGACTGAAAACTGTGCATTGTGCTCTTCAGCATCTGACTGCTCTAGCCTGTATCACTTTGATCTCTAACTTCATCAATCACAATGATTCCTCCTGTTGCATCCATGTTGTTGCTGGTCCTATCCGCACTACAACTCCTCTCATCATGTTGCATCGTGTTTCCCACTGCTACACTGCAACTCAGTTACTGAGAAGTAAGTAATTGATCTCCCAACTGACCTCCATGTTGGGCTAGAAACACCCTCTGATGCTGAAGCTCCCTCTGCCACTGACAAGTGCTCCCTCTCTGACCTCTACATTGCTACAACAACTCCCTACATCTCACATCATTGCACACCTCTTTGTGCCATCCTACACTGGTGCAACACTCTTGTGCCTCTTGCATTGTTGTAGCCTGCTAGCTCTATACTGTCTTGGGACTCTTGCATTGTATCTCTCTCTGTCGCTCCATCCACATCCGTCTCTACCCACTCAACCAGTCCTTCTACTCCTTGTCGAGGCTCCCATAGAAATATATAATCAAAGAGGTTGGGTACCTCAAGGATCCTGCCCCTATTTCAACCTTCTAGGACTATCACTTCACATCGCCCCCCCCTCCCCCCCCACCTGGAGGTATGGATGCGTGTGATCCCTCTACCCACTTGGCTTGAAATTTTCCCCTACTGGAGGTCTCTTCATGAGTGGATGCCTCCACTTGGTCTCCTCTCAACTTCTCCAGTTGTGGTTGTTCCACAACCTCCTAAAGTTGTTTCACCAATTGTGGCTCCTCCACAATTGTCTGAGACTTATTCTAGCACTACATGTTGAGAGGTAGTGTACTCTCCCTCTCAACCACCAAGTCTCCAATAGTTGCCTTTCTCCTCAAGGCTTTGCACGCATCTTGAACTCAAGAGCATATAGGTTCTTGACTCATGAACCAATCTGCTTCACTTGTCTCGTGGTGATGTGTCTAAGGAAAACCTTTCCCTTACTGAAGACTACATCATAGCCTTTGTCCTCCAGCATCATGATCGATACCAAGTTCTTCTTCAGTCCTGGCACATACTTCACATCTGTCAAGGTAATGCGAGCTCCATGCTCCCTCTGAAAAGAAACCATGCCCACTCCTGAAACACTATACTTTTCATCATTACCCATCTCTATGAGTATCTTGAGGTCTTTCTCCTCCAAGGTACTAAACAAACTCTTATTGTCGGTCATGTGGAATGAGGCTCCACTGTCAAGAACCCAACCACAACCCATCATCGATGAAATCATGCATGTGAAGAGGGTAAAATCCAATTCGAACTGAAAGGCCAATGGCTCACCTTCAGATCCTTCCGAGGATCCCTTCTTGGATTTATTCAAATGGACAATTAGTTGCATAATGGCTCACCTCATGAAAATGAAAACATCTCACTTTAGATTTGTCAATATTCTTCCCTCCATGAGAAGAACTCGATTTGGGATGAGAATCCTTCTCCTTCCCTTTCCTTGCCTTACTCACTAAGGCACAATTTTCTTCATCCTCCTTGGATGAAGAACCATCTCTGGTGCTTCTCCTAATCTCCTCCTGCATCAAATCCGACCACAGTCATTGCCAATCTAGCAGTTTCTCTCTTCCATTCACTGAGTCTTGGTAGCTATGCTAGCTCTTAGGAAGATTGAGGAGAGCAAGACTCACCATGTCATCATCGGCTGTTGTGATTCCTACACTTCCAAGCTCAACTCTGTAGGTGGTGAGCTTGTTCAGATATGTAAAGATCATGTCGCCCTTTTCGCACTTGATTTTCTGAAGCTTTTCCTTCAGCGCCACCTTCCTCTGGTCACTGTTGTTCTAATATAGATCCTTCAATGTCTTCCACATTGAAAACAGAGTCTCCTTCCCATGGAGACTCAAGACAATATGGTCTCGAACTCCCTCCAGAAGAATCCTCCTCGCTCTCGCCACACATTTCTTCCATTCCGCCAATTCTTAGGCATTAGCTGTTGCTGGCTTGGGGACTTATTGATCAATGAAGTCCTTGAAACCATTGTCCTCTAATACCACTTCCATACGAACCTTCCAAGCTATATAATTCGAGCTGCCATCTAGGGCATACTCGAGTCTCAAACCATTAAACGCCATTGGTGAACTTTGAGATGTGATAAGAATTCAATTTCTACAATCAAGAATTTCAAACTTCGAACTTCTCCCTTCTTTTTATACTGTTCTCTGCTTTGATCAACTTGGCTCTCATACCATGTAGAAATTTCACCATAGATCACCTGATAATGCAATATACTAAAGCAAAATACTTGATTTACTTCTACTATCAAACTTTGTGGAAGCTTAATCAATTTGAGCAAGATCAATCGAAACAGATATAACAAAGAGGAAGAAATCATACACATGAAACACAAAATAATACTCAGCGGAAATCCTCAGCTAAAAACCCCGCTATTTGTATTATCATACAAGTGGAAATATCTCAGGATTACACAAAGCTTTAGCTCACAAGCTATCCAGCTCTCAGTACAATCCCTCACTGCTGCTCATAGACAGAACAGAAAACACATATGCCTTCCTTCAGTCCTCCAAGCCTCCTATTTCCTTGCGGAGTTTCTCCTGGGTCTTCTAGTTGCAACCTGTGCGAATAATCCTCTCACACACAACACTGACCTTTGAAATAACTGCACAATCCTGAAGGAGATAAGTCCTTCTGCATGCATGAGTTTCCTTTATAGAAAAATTCCTCCAACTGATAGTACATTGTCCCTTCCTTTAATCTCAACTCGGTCTTTCTCTGAACTGCATGAGTTATTTATGAGAGAATATTCAGTTATTTGGAGAACACTAGTTGCATGCATGCATGCGTTAACTAACTGAACTCACAATTAGTTCCTCCAACTGTTTGGAACTAATTTAACTGGACTTAACTTAGTTAACTAAGCTAACTAATTACAACTCAAATATAACTCATCCTTATCTCCTGAATTAAGGGATAACTTCCTGAATCAAAGGGATAATTGTTGCATGTCTTCACAAAGACTTCATGTTTGATTTTCTCCAACTAATTAACTCAAGATGGATTAATTAATTATTTTTCAAACAACTAGTGATAATAAATTCAAATTTTAATTCAAGGACTAATTAAAATCGGAATCTATCCTGAAATGCAATTTATAGCAATGTTATTTTTAGCATTTCTATTTTTTTTCTATTTCTAACAGAGTTGGCATATATCCTGAAATGCTATTTATAGCAATGCTATTTATAGCATTTCTTGTTGCCATTTTCAACACTCCCTCTAAACAAGAAAGGCATTCAACTCGAACCTGATCCTGAACCTTTGGAATATTCTGCATGCAACACTTCTCTCGAGTGTTGTTGCTCCAGCAACTCCAGAAACACAAAAAATATCCAACCTGAATCCGAATGATGCCTCTGTCATCAAAGTATCTGACTGTTATTGCCTCTGTCGACTGAAAACTCTGCACCTTCGTGCTCTTCAGTATTTGATTTCTCTAGCCTCTGTCACTTTGATATCTTACTGCATCAATCACACTGATTCCTCCTGTTGCATTTGTGCTACTGTTGGTCCTGTCTCCCACCACTACATCCACACTGCACCTCCTCTCATCATGTTGCATCATGCTGCCCACTTCTTCATTGCAACTCAGTTACTGAGAAGTAAGTAACTGATCTCCCAACTGACCTCCCTGTTGGGCTAGAAACACCCTCTGATGCTGAAGCTCCCTCTGCCGCTCCATCCACATCTATCTCTACCCACTCAGCTAGTCCCGCTACTCCTCATCGAGGCTCCCATAGCAAGGTCTAATCAAAGAGGCTGGGTACCTGAAGGATCCTACCCCTATTTCAGCCTTCTTGGGACTATCACTTCACATCGCCCCACCTCACACCTATAGGTTATCGTGGCAGTAGTTAATAGAACCAAGTATGCACATTTTTGTGAATGATATCGTGCTTTTAAAGCTAGTACAGTTGTTACTGCATTTATGGAAACAGTTCAAAAGCTACATGGAAACCCAAAGATTATTGTAAGTGACAAAGATTCAATTTTCACTAAAAAAATTTTGGACTAAATTATTTTCTTGTCTTGGTACTCAATTAGCTCATAGCTCATCATATCATACTCAATCTTACAAGAACATTGAGATAGTGAACAAATGTTTGGAAGGATATCTTCATTGCTTTGTATATGATAAACAAACACAATTGGTCAAGTGGTTACCTCTAGCTAAATGGTGCTATAACACTTCCTTCCACACTGTAGCAAAAATTACCACATTTATGACACTTTATGCATATCAACCATCATCCATCACATCATATTTGAGAGTATATTCTGAGGCTCAAGGAGTGGAAGATCACATCGAGAAGCAACAATAATTTCTCCAACTCTTAAAGGATAACCTCAATTTGGAGCAGAATTGAATGAAACAATAGGTAGATCAACATTACAGTGAAAGAAATTCTGATGTAGGCGACTGGGTATTTTTATGACTACAACCATTTAAAAAAATGTACCTCAAGAAAGCTAAGAAGGATAATAAATTATCACCTAAGTATTACGGTCCGTAGAATGTGTTGCAAAATATTGGTAATATGACATACAAATTGGAGTTGCCTACATCTTCCCAGGTACACCCAGCTTTCCATGTTTCATGCTTCAAGAAGGTTATCAGTGACAAGCTCCTAGTTCAAACAATATTTCCAGAACTTGACAAAAAAGGAAAAATCATATTTGAGCTTGAAGTAGTCACAGAAACAAGAACCTGGCAACTATGAAATTGATTAATTTCAGAGTGTCTCATTAAGTGGAAGAACTTACTCGTTGAATATTATACATGGGAGGATGCAATTTTTATATAGAAGCATCTTGAACTAATAAAGCGTTGAGGACAACACTTTTTTGAAGGAGAGGGGCATGTTAGGTCCCTATAATACTAGTGTATTCCCTTTATTGATATTGTTAGTGTAGCCCCCTATTGTTATTGTTGTCCCCATGTATCCCATGTTATTATTGTTGTGTTGCATAGAAGCCCATTATTGTTATTGTTGCGCCCTTACATTATTATTGTTATGTAGAATTTGATTATATTATGACCCCTTAGACTCCTATATATACCAAAGAGATGTTCTCATTTGTATCATCCAATAATTGTTCATTTGTGTAATGTAAAGGAGGTTTCCGCCTCGAAGTGGATAATTGTTAAATCATTGATCTATCTTTTATTCTACTTTGTGAGTTGATTGCATAACAATTTAATTTTCCTGAATCATTGTTTTTCTCTTTATATCTTCAATTGTTCACTTCCTACCATTTATGAAATGTAATTGCTCCTTTAATGTTGCGATGATCCCCAGACTATGAGTAGATATTGAAATCCATTACCATCATGAAAAGGATGTTTTTCATTACAACATGAGATGACCGAGGAGAACACACACTTTTTTCCATGGTAAATTTTATCTCGCTCAACTTATAATCTGCTAGAGTTTAATATGCCCGCCTCAACCTGTCCGGCCTCTAGCACTGCATGACAAGCATGTTCAATATGAATATGTTGTTTCATCTTCTAATGATGATTGCGCGTCTCCACTACACGAGGTAGTTATGTAATGGAGTTATTAGGGAGATAATTACAATGTACATTTGAATTAAATGCTTCTACCTCCAATTTCTAGGTGGTTGTATGTTTGTTACCTCGATGCCATAATATTTGGATTTTACAATCATGGAATTCGTTTATTTTCTAGTACCCTGTCATCTATTCTCAATTGGGCCTGTTCCAATAGAACTCCTTGGTTAGTCAAGATGTATGCTTCTATATTGAGATTTTGTTTTATGTGAAAAAATATCAAACTTCTCAAATTTTTCCAAAAGAATCTTTATTCTATGTAAGATTGGGGTCAGAAATTGCATGGGGTTGCCTGCTGCTTTTCCCACCTAGTTTATTACGATTATTGAGTTGCCAAAGTCCATCAAATGACATATACCTATGGTGTATGTCAAGTCCAGTCCTTGCCATAATGTTATATTCCCCCCTCGTTGTTAGTTTCTTCCCCAATGCACTAGGTGAATTCAATCACCCTTGCTTCATCGAGGTGAGGGATAACAACTACCACTCCTGCCACCCCTGTTAGAGTTAGATTATTATTATTATCATTAGTATAATTAATTATCAAGATTTATATTTAATAATAATGATAAATAATCATATTTTTAAATAGTATATTTAATATTTATTTTTAATATTTCTAATATTTTTTATTATAAATAAATAAATACTATAATTAAATTTGAACTAACCTACCTCGACTATGTCTAGTTTGAAGTAAGACTTTAAATTTAATTATCAATAATTAGGTGGATGGTAAGGATTTAACTACGAAACAATATAGAATATAATTAGGTGGAAGGTAAGGATTTAACTATGGAACAATATAGAATATTCCTAGTAGTATGCTCAAATCTTATCTCCAAAGTAGTTATGTCATTTTTTCCCCTTTTATTTAAATTGATTGATTAGAAAATGTCATATGAACATGTGTTATATGAAACAAGTTATTGTTTTTTGGGCATGTGGGATTGATAAACCATGATACTGCAATAAAATTTCTTGATAGATTAAGAATCATTATGGTAAAGAGGTAGTGAATTTATTATATTCCTTAGCTATTTAATTTACATGATTGCACTAATTATAAAATTGACTATTAAACATCACATATCTTTACTCATTATATATCTTTTTTCTTATATACCAAAACAAGATATAACATATATAATCTAAATATAAAACACTATTTTTTGAAATACAATATACATGTGATGTGTAGATGTGAATTTAGGTAAATGTAATTTATCTAAATGATTAAAAGAAAAGAAAGTAATTTGCGCTTACAACTAGCACAACCACATTAACATATATAACAAGTGTATATAAACACATTAGTTAACATATATAACGAGTGTATATAAACACATTAATAATTATTACGTTTATGGTAGAGATTTATAAATGCTAATATTAAAACTTAATATTATAAATACTAATATTAATGCCCAATATTTTAAACTAGTATTTTAAAAATAATATTAAACCATATATATTTTAAATCCTACTATTATAAACCATATATAATAATCTCTAATAGTAAATCCAATATGATAAATCCTGATATTAAATCCTATAATATAAACCCTATATTTAATATTAGAGTTTATACATCCTCCCATATACCTAATAATGTGGTTGATATATGCCTCGAATATATCAACCACATTTATTAATACAATTATGCACTTCATTCTACAACAAGGTTTGGATTTGTTTTTTGATTCGCCTAACACGGAGGTTCCGGTGGTATTGCTATACCTGTACTGCCAGTATATTCTTTTGGATATCCTTTAAACTTGGATCCTCCTAGCGAACTTGCACTGATTCTTCTTTGTCCCTGTATGTTGCCATGGCCCTATCCAACAAACTCTTCATCACCTAGTACTGTTGGATGGTCTGTCTGAACAGTGTTTGACGACCTCTAGTGTGCCCTGGATCTACGAGTAGTGGCTCCCAGTCCTCTATTGGAAGTGCTTCATTCGCCGCCTTGGCGTTTAGCTCTGCCTCCCATGTTGATATTACAACTTTTACCTATGTTGGAGTTCCTGCATGGTATGCATGCATTAAGTTTTGCATGCTTTCCTCTCTCATTTTCCTTCCCCTTTTTCACTGGGTTTTTCTCGCCGATGCCACTGAGGCGTTCATTTTTTTCGGTCTATTTGCCAGCTCGACAACCTCCTTTTCTTCCCTGCCTCACTTCTGCCTTCACCATATTTTCCTTCTGCAATTCTTTCGGCCCCCACTCCTCGCTCATTCTTTCTTGCTCCTAGTGTCAGAGTGTCAGAGTCAGAGTGGTAGAGGAGTTAAATATACCTGTAATGTTAACATAAGTGCAAACATTATAACCAATCTAGATTTCATTCATGGCCTTCTTCCTTTCCTTGTAATTCATCTTTTCAAAATAACAACTTTAAGTTTGCTTTTGACTAGCTGGGTGCCCCCCTTTCCCTTCCTATCTTTCCTTGATCCTTGCTACATGCAACAGTAAGGGAGGCATTTCCCTCCTTCACTCTAATCCCCCCTTGGGGTCGACAAACTAGGTTCCAAGCTGAGGTCCAGCTCCGCTCCGGGTCGCTGACAGGAAATGTCTAGGGTTACCAAAGCAAGAATTGCATGAGTTTGGCTCAATTTCAGTAGCTAATGCTGACCCACTCGAATTGGGATGCCCCGACACCTCCCTCTTTCCTTTAAGAGTTTTGACACGCCCCTGTAGTCCATCTTGACTTAGGATGACTAGGATAGAATTTTGTTTCCCACACAGAATTCCCCCCCTCGTCCATATTTTCAGGCCTTAACCCCATCATACCACCATTTCCTCTAGAGAATGCTTCCCATGGCAACCATACCCGTTGCACTGGGGTTCCAGTCCCCCTCCTCCCTACTGATACCTTGTTGCCTCTCAAGATTACCCGATTGCCATACTGAGACCCATTGGTCAATCTTCCCACAATTACTATTCCCTAACATCCCTTTCCAATCCCTTGGGGTTTGCATTCCCCCCACTGGCCGGACTAGCTAGGCTAAGCCTATATTCCTTTTCCCATACCCCCCTCGCACCCCCACTGGTTCTGGAGACTACTAAAAGCCTGTAGGCTGTCAAAGGAGCCATAGCCTCTTCTCAATCCTAGGCTATTGATTTTTAATGTGGCAATTGCCAATTTAATTCCCCTGGATCTGAAAGTCCCTCTTAACCCTCCATGGATTCCCTCTTTTCCCCCCAGCCTTCCATAAAATGCAGCAAATACATATCCATACATTAATATCAAAAAGTTGAGCCAAAGTTCTCGCATTCTTCTGTATCTTACAATAATTAAGAACCAGACTATCATCGGGAGGGGCACGAGGGGACCAGGACGAGCCAGGGAGCCACACCACAAAAGCCCATACAGCTCCAAGAACTTGGAGAGCAGAAGGGGAATCGTTCACATATGCCTCCCAGGCTGATCCTGGCCAACATTACTGCTCATGCGCTACCGAGTGGGGATGGATAGAAGATGAAAATCAGCCGCCCTACAAATGACCCAAGGCCATCGTTCAGGAAAACCCGAAAACACAACTCGATTACCAAACCACCTTTCACACGGAAATAAAACCTGTCGCAGGTATCATCTAGAGGGGCACGCGGGGACCAAGACGAGTGAGGGAGACACACCACAACAGCCCATACAGCTCCAAGAAATTGGAGAGCGGAAGGGGAATTGTTCACATATGCCTCCCAGGCCGAGCCTGGCCAACATTACCGCTCATGCGCTACCGAGTGGCGATGGAGACAAGATGAAAATCGGTCGCCCCACAAACGACCCAAGGCCATCGTTCAGGAAAACCGAAAACACAACTCGTTTACCAACCCACCTTTCACACGGAAAGAAAACCTGTCACTGGTATCATCTGGAGGGGTACGCGGGGACCAGGAGGAGCCACAGAGCCACACCACAATAGCCCAAACAGCTCCAAGAACTTGGAGAGCGGAAGGGGAATTGTTCACATATGCCTCCCAGGCTGAGCGTGGCCAGCATTACCACTCATGCGCTACCGAGTGGGGATGGAGAGAAGATGAAAATCAACAACCCTACAAACGACCCAAGGCCATCGTTCAGGCACACGCGAAAACACAACTCGATTACCAACCCACCTTTCACACGGAAAGAAAACCTGTCGCTGGTATCATCTGGAGGGGAACAAGGGGGACCAGGACGAGCCAGGGAGCCACACCACAACAGCCCATACAGCTCCAAGAACTTGGAGAGCGGAAGTGGAATTGTTCACATATGCCTCCTAGGCCGAGCCTGGCCAACATTACCGCTCATGCACTACCGAGTGGGGATGGAGAGAAGATGAAAATCGGCGGCCCTACAAATGACCCAAGACCATCGTTCAAGCAAACGCGAAAACACAACTCCATTACCAACCCACCTTTCACACGGAAAGAAAACCTCTCGCTGGTATCATCTGAAGGGGCATGCAGGGACCAAGACGAGCCAGGGAGCCACACCACAACAGCCCATACAGCTCCAAGAACTTGGAGAGCGGAAGGGGAATTGTTCACATATGCCTCCCAGGCCGAGCCTGGCCAACATTACCGCTCATGCGCTACCAGGGAAAATTTTAAGAACCCCCCCTAAATTTATAAATATAATAAATGGGCGAATCTCCATGGTATATAGGAAAAATGGAAGGCGATTTTATCAATAATATAATATGTATATATAGTTTTTTGGCGAATCTCTCACCAGGCATGGCGAATATTTTACTCAATTATAAAATCTTGTAAAATCTCGACGAGTCTTTCACTAAATAATAAAACTTTGTAAATTCCTAGGCTACATGCTGGTTTAATTCCCCCATTTAAATAGGCTACATTCCAGGTGAATACCATGGGTCAATACCATGTGCCATTTTTATTTTTATTAATTCTAATATTAGGGTTAATAATGGTTTTTTGCATGGTATTAATAACAATCTAGTCCATGGTATTTGCCCCATAGTATTTTGGCCATAGGTTTCACCAAAATATAACCCATTTTTTGATTGTTCGTAAATATAAGGTGACTTATGGAGTAAATATAAAAAAATGTTTTATTTGTTTACCATACCTCTTGTTTATTTATATTTTTATTAATTTACCATACCTCTTTTACAAATATGGTATTTGGCCCATAGGATTCACTTAAATAAAACCTCTTTCTTGAGCCTTCATAAATAGAACGAGGGTTATGGACTAAATATAAAAAGAGGTTTTATTTATTTACGATAGGTCTAGTTTATTTATATTTTTATTTATTTACCATACCTTTTGAGTAAGTATAAAAAGACGTTTTATTTATTTACCATACTTCCACTTATATTTTTATTTGTTTACACCCTTACATGTATATAAGGTGACTTATGGAGTAAATATAAAAAATGTTTTATTTATTTACCATACCTCTCATTTATTTATATTTTTATTAATTTACCATACCTCTTTTATAAATATGGTATTTGGCCCATAGGATTCACTTAAATAAAACCTATTATTGAAAATGGGCGAATGGATTCACTTAAATAAAACCTATTCTTGAAAATGGGCGAATGGAAGGTTGTAAGTCCTAATTTCAAGGGCTAAATTTACCTTTTTTACCCTCTCCCTTAAAATAAGGTGGGCTATTTGAGGTGATTTGTAAAAATGTACTATGATACAAAATATTCGCCCACTAAAAATTTAAAACCCCTTAATTTCGCCAAAGGGCGAACATTCGCCCCTAAAATTATCCTTGTGCGCTACCGAGTGGGGATGGAGAGAAGATGAAAATCGGCCACCCTACAATCGACCCAAGGCCATCGTTCAGGCAAACGTGAAAACACAAATCAATTACCAACCCACATTTCACACGGAAAGAAAACCTGTCGCTGGTATCATCTGAAGGGGCACGCGGGGACCAAGACGAGCTAGGGAGCCACACAACAACAGCCCATACAGCTCCAAGAACTTGGAGAGCGGAAGGGGAATCGTTCACATATGCCTCCCAGGACGAGCCTGTCCAACATTACCGCTCATGCGCTACCGAGTAGGGATGGAGAGAAGATGAAAATCGACGGCCCTACAAACGACCCAAGGCCATCGTTCAGGCAAATGCGAAAACACAACTCAATTACCAACCCACCTTTCACACGGAAAGAAAACTTGTCGCTGGTATCATCTGAAGGGGCACGCAGGGACCAAGACGAGCCAGGGAGCCACACCACAGCAGCCCATACAGCTCCAAGAACTTGGAGAGTGGAAGGGGAATTAATCACATATGCCTCCCAGGCCGAGCCTGGCCAACATTACCGCTCATGCGCTACCGAGTGGGGATGGAGAGAAGTTGAAAATCGGCCGCCCTACAAACGACCCAAGGCCATCGTTCAGGCAAACGCGAAAACACAACTCAATCACCAACCCACCTTTCACATGGAAAGAAAACCTGTCGCTGGTATCATCTGAAGGGGCACGCAGGGACCAAGACGAGCCAGGGAGCCACACAGCAACAGCCCATACAACTCCAAGAACTTGGAGAGCGAAAGGGGAATTGTTCACATATGCCTCCCAGGCCGATGCCAACATTACCGCTCATGCGCTACCGAGTGGGGATGGAGAGAAGATGAAAATCGGCCGCCCTACAAACGACCCAAGGCCATCCTTCAGGCAAACGCGAAAACACAACTCAATTACCAACCCACCTTTCACACGGAAAGAAAACTTGTCGCTTGGATCATTTGGAATTTGAATGGGCCCCCGCATGACCAAAACGAAGCAACAAGGGAGAGCTGGGCAAAGGAGCAGCAAGAACATGCACAAAGCCAACCTCGGGTCACAACTTAGCATTTTTCATACGGGCTCGTTGGCCCGTGCGCGCCCTGGCACGAACGAATTTACAAGGGTGCCCGCACGACCGAAACGAAGCGACAAGGGAGAGCTGGGCAAACGAGCTACACGAACGTGCACAAATCCAACCTCGGGTCTTAACTTAGAATTTTTGATATGGGCTCGTTGGCCCGGGCACGCCCTCGCCCGAACGACCCGCCCGAACGATTTTGCATGGGCGCCCGAACGACCGAAACGAAGCGACAAGAGAGAGTCGGGCAAACGAGCTGCACGAACGTGCATAGAGCCAACCTCGGGTCACAACTTAGAATTTTTGATACGGGCTCGTTCGCCCGAGGCGCCCTCACCCGAACGACCCGCCCGAACGAGTTCACACGGGTGCCCTCAAACGACCCGCCCGAACGACCGAAACGAAGCGACAAGGGAGAGTTGGGCAAACGAGCTGCACGAACATGCACAAAGCCAACCTCGGGTCACAACTTAGCATTTTTTATACGGGCACGCCCTCGCCCGAATGACCCGCCCAAACGAGTTCACGTGGGCGCCCTCAAACGACCCGCCCAAATGACCGAAATGAAGCGACAAGGGAGAGCCGGGCAAACGAGCTGCACGAATGTGCACAAAGCCAACCTCGGGTCACAACTTAGCATTTTTGATACGGGCTCGTTCGCCCAGGCGCGCCCTTGCCCAAACAACCCGCCCGAATGAGTTCACACAGGCGCCCTCAAATGACCCACCCGAACGATTTCGCATGGGCGCCCGAACGACCGAAACGAAGCGACAAGGGAGAGCCGGGCAAATGAGCTGCACGAACGTGCACAAAGCAAACCTCGGGTCACAACTTAGCATTTTTTATACGGGCTCGTTTGCCCGGGCGCGCCCTCGCCCGAACGACTTGCTTGAACGACCTGCCCAAACGAGTTCACACGGGCGCCCTCAAACGACCCGCCCGAATGACCGAAATGAAGCGACAAGGGAGAGCTGAGAAAACGAGCTGCACGAACGTCCACAAAGCCAACCTCGGGTCACAACTTAGCATTTTTGGTACGGGCTCGTTCACCCGGGCGCGCCCTCGCCCGAACGACCCACCCGAACGAGTTCACACGGGCGCCCTCAAATGACCCGCCCGAACGGCCGAACGACCGAAACGAAGCAACAAGGGAGAGTCGGGCAAACGAGCTGCATGAACGTGCACAAAGCCAACCTCGGGTCGCAACTTAGCATTTTTGATATGGGCCCGTTCGCCCGAGCGCGCCCTCGCCCGAACGAGTTCACACAGGCGCCCTCAACGACCCGCCCGAACGATCGAAACGAAGTGACAAGGGAGAGCCGGGCAAACGAGCTGCACGAACATGCACAAAGCCAACCTCGGGTCACAACTTAGCATTTTTGATACAGGCTCGTTCGCCCGGGCGCGCCCTCGCCCGAACGACCCGCACGAACGAGTTCACACGGGCACCCTCAAACGACCCGCCCGAACGACCCGCAAGTACAAGTTCACACGGGTGGCCTCAAACGACCCATCTGAACGATTTTGCATGGGCGCCCGAACGATCGAAACGAACTGACAAGGGAGAGCCGGGCAAACGAGCTGCACGAACATGCACAAAGCCAACCTCAGGTCACAACTTAGCATTTTTTATACAGCCCTCGCCCGAACGACCCGCCCGAACGAGTTCACACAGGCACCCTCAAATGACCCGCCCGAACGATTTCGCATGAGCGCTCGAACGACCGAAACGAACTGATAAGGGAGAGCCGGGCAAACGAGCTACATGAACGTGCACAAAGCCAACCTCGGGTCACAACTTAGCATTTTTTATACGGCCCTTGCCTGAACGAGTTCACACGGGCGCCCTCAAACGACCCGCCCAAACGATTTTGCATGGGCGCCTGAACGACCAAAACGAACCGATAAGGGAGAGCCGGGCAAACAAGCTGCACGAACGTGCACAAAGCCAACCTCGGGTCACAACTTAGCATTTTTGATACGGCCCTCGCCCGAACGAGTTCACACGGGCGCCCTCAAATGACCTGCCCGAACGACCGAAACGAACCAACAAGGGAGAGCCGGGCAAACGAGCTGCATGAACGTGCACAAAGCCAACCTCGGGTCACAACTTAGCATTTTTTATACGGCCCTCGCCCGAACGACCCGCCCGAACGACCTGCCCGAACGAGTTCACACGGGCACCCTCAAACGACCCGCCTGAATGAGTTCACATGGGCGCACTCAAACGACCCGCCCGAACGAGTTCACACGGGCGCCCTCAAATGACCCGCTCGAACGACCCGCCTGAACGAGTTTGCACGGGCACCCTCAAACGACCCGCCCGAACGATTTTGCATGGGCGCCCGAACAACTGAAACGAACCGACAAGGTAGAGCCGGGTAAACAAGCTGCACGAACCTGCACCAAGCCTACCTCGGGTCACAACTTAACATTTTTGAGACGGCCCTCGCCCGAACGAGTTCACACGGGCGCCCTCAAACGACCCGCCCGAACGATTTTGCATGGGCGCCCGAATGAACGAAACGAACCGACAAGGGAGAGCCAGGCAAACGAGCTGCACGAACGTGCACAAAGCCAACCTCGGGTCAAAACTTAGCATTTTTGATACGGCCCTCACCCGAACGACCCGCCCAAACGAGTTCACACAGGCGCCCTCAAACAACCCGCCCGAACGAGTTCACACGGGCGCCCTCAACGACCCGCCCGAACAATTTTGCATGGGCACCCGAACAACCGAAACGAACCAACAAGGGAGAGCCGGGCAAACGAGCTGCATGAACGTGCAAAAAGCCAACCTCGGGTCACAACTTAGCATTTTTCATACGGCCCTCACCCTAATGACCCGCCCAAACGAGTTCACACGGGCGCCCTCAAACGACCCGCCCGAACGAGTTCACACGGGCGCCCTCAAACGACCCGCCCGGACGAGTTCACATAGGCGCCCTCAAATGACCCGCCCGAACGATTTTGCATGGGCGCCCGAACGACTGAAACGAACCGACAAGGGAGAGCCGGAAAAACGAGCTGCACGAACGTGCACAAAGCCAACCTCGGGTCACAACTTAGCATTTTTGATACGACTCTCGCCCGAACGACCCGCCCAAACGAGTTCACACGGGCACCCTCAAACGACCCGCCCGAACGAGTTCACACGGGCACCCTCAAACGACCCGCCCGAACTAGTTCACATGGGCAACCTCAAACGACCCGCCTGAACGATTTTGCATGGGCGCCCGAACGACCGAAACGAACCGAAAAGGGAAAGCCTGGCAAACGAGCTGCACGAACATGCACAAAGCCAACCTCGGGTCACAACTTAGCATTTTTCACACGGCCCTCGCCCGAACGAGTTCACACGGGCGCCCTCAAACGACCCGCCCGAACGAGTTCACACGGGCATCCTCAAACGACCCGCCCGAACGATTTTGCATGGGCGCCCGAACGACCGAAACGAACCGACAAGGGAGAGCCGGGAAAACGAGCTGCACGAACGTGCACAAAGCCAACCTCGGGTCACAACTTAGTATTTTTGATACGGCCCTCGCCCGAACGACCCGCCCGAACGAGTTCACATGGGCGCCCTCAAACGACTCGCCCGAACGAGTTCACACGGGCGCCCTCAAACGACCCGCCCGAACGAGTTCACACGGGCACCCTCAAATGACCCGCCCGAACGATTTTTCATGGGCGCCCAAACGACCGAAATGAATCGATAAGGGAGAGCCGGGCAAATGAGCTGCACGAACATGCACAAAGCCAACCTCGGGTCACAACTTAGCATTTTTGATACGGCCCTTGCCCGAACGAGTTCACACAGGCGCCCTTAAACGACCCGCCCGAACGAGTTCACACGGGCGCCCTCAAACGACCCGCCCGAATGAGTTCACACGGGCGCCCTCAAACGACCTGCCCGAATGAGTTCACACGGGCGCCCTCAAACAACCCGCCCGAACGACCCGCCCGAACGAGTTCACACGGGCGCCCTCAAACGACCCGCCCGAACGATTTTGCATGGGCTCCCGAATGACCGAAACGAACCGACAAGGGAGAGCTGGGCAAACGAGCTACATGAACGTGCACAAAGCCAACCTCGGGTCACAACTTAGCATTTTTGATACGACCCTCGCCCGAACGACCCGCCTGAACGAGTTCACACGGGCGCCCTCAAACGACCTGCCTGAATGAGTTCACACGGGCACCCTCAAACGACCCGCCCGAACAATTTTTCCATGGTGCCCGAACGACCAAAACGAACCGACAAGGGAGAGCCGGGAAAACGAGCTGCACGAACATGCACAAAGCCAACCTCGGGTCATAACTTAGCAGTTTTCATACGACCCTCGCCCGAACGACCCGCCCGAATGAGTTCACACGGGCGCCCCCAAACGACCCGCCCGAACGAGTTCACACGGGAGCCCTCAAATGACCCGCCCGAACAAGTTCACACGGGCACACTGAAACGACCTGCCCGAACGAGTTCACACGAGCGCCCTCAAATGACCCGCCCGAACGATTTTGCATGGGTGCCCGAACGACCGAAACGAACTGAAAAGCGAGAGCTGGGCAAACGAGCTACACGAACGTGTACAAAGCCAACCTCGGGTCACAACTTAGCATTTTTGATATGGCCCTCACCCTAACGACCCACCCAAACGAGTTCACACGGGCGCCCTCAAATGACCCGCCCGAACGAGTTAACACGGGTGCCCTCAAACGACCCTTCTGAACGATTTCGCATGGGCGCCCGAACGACCGAAACAAACCGACAAGGGAGAGCAGGGAAAAGGAGCTGCAGGAATGTGCACAAAGCCAACCTCGGGTCACAACTTAGCATTTTTGATACGGGCTCGTTCGCCCGGGCGTGCCCTCGCCCGAATGACCCGCCCGAACGAGTTCACACGGGCGCCCTCAAATGACCCGCCTGAACGATTTTTCATGGGCGCCAGAACGACCGAAACGAACCGACAATGGAGAGCCGGGCAAATGAGCTACACGAACGTGCACAAAGCCAACCTCGGGTCACAACTTAGCATTTTTGATACGGCCCTCGCCCGAACGACCCGCCCGAACGAGTTCACGCGGGCGCCCTCAAACGACCCGCCCGAACGAGTTCACACGGGCGCCCTCAAACTACCCGCCCGAACGGTTTTGCATGGGCGCCTGAACGACCGAAATGAACCAACAAGGGAGAGCCGGGCAAACGAGCTGCACGAACGTGCACAAATCCAACCTCGGGTCACAACTTAGCATTTTTGATACGGCCCTCGCCTGAACGACCCGCCCGAACGAGTTCACACGAGCGCCCTCGAACGACCCGCCCGAACGAGTTCACACGGGCGCCCTCAAATGACCCGCCCGAACGAGTTCACACGGGCGCCCTCAAACGACCCGCCCGAACGATTTTGCATGGGCGCTCAAACGACCGAAACGAACCGACAAGGGAGAGCCGGGCAAACGACCCGCCCGAACGAGTGTTTACACGACAAACGACCCGCTCTAACGAGTTTACATGGGCTCCGACACACGACCAAAACGAAGTCACAAGGGAGATTCGGGCAAACGGGCTACACGATCGTTCACAAGGCCCACCCCCCTTCACAACTTAGCATTTTTTATACGGCCACGTGTGCCCTGGGTGCCGTCACACGACACGACCCGACCCGTTTGCACAGGCACCCACACACGACACATCCCGACCCGCCCGAACAAAATTTGGGGTTTCCATGGGCGCACGACCCGAACGAAATTTCGGGGTTTACGTGGGCGCACGACCCGAACGAAGGCACGAGGGAGCATCAGGCAAACGGGACACACGAACATGCAGAAGACACACGGGCGGTCACGACTTAGCATTTTTGGCACGCCCACGTGTGCCCGAGCACCCACACACGGCACGACACAGCCCGACCGGCCTTGTGCGAGCCGACCCGACCCGCTTGAACGCGTTTGCACGGGCACCCACACACGACACGACACTACCCGACCCGAACAAAATTTGGGGTTTCCTTCTATGCACAACCCGAACGAAATTTGTGGTTTCCATGGGTGCGCGACCCGAACGAAGGCACAAGGTAGCGTCGGGAAAACGGGCCGCACGAACGTGTAGAAGGCACACGGGGGGTCATGACTTAGCATTTTTGGCACTGCCACGTGTGCCCGAGCACCCACGCACGGCACGACCCGACCCGCCCAAAGGAAGGCACGACAGAGCGTTGGGCAAACGGGTAGCGCAAACGTGCAAGAGGCACACTGGTGGTCACCCCCTAACATTTTTTGCACGGCCACATGTTCCCGAGCACCCACGCGCGGCACGGCATGACCCGACCCCACTCGACTCGCCCGAACGCGTTTGCACGGGCACCCACACACAACACGACCTGACCCGCCCGAACAGAATTTGGGGTTTCCATGTGTGCACGCCCCGAACGAAATTTGGGGTTTCCATGGGTGCACGACCCGAACGAAGGCCCGAGGGAGCGTCAGGCAAACGGGCCGCACGAATGTGCAGAAGGCACACGGGCGGTGACGACTTAGAAATTTTGGCACGGCCACGTGTGCCGGGGCACCCACACACGGCACCCCCACACATGGCATGGCACGGGATGACCCGGCCCGCCCGAAGGAAATTTGGGGCTTGAACGGACGCACGACCCGAACGAAGGCATGAGGGTAGGAATATCTTTGACTCTAATACATAAATATACCTGGGGTAACATGCCCTTAATATATTCAACATTTTCTTTTGACTCTTTATAACACTTTAACATGTGCTAGGCCTATTTCAATGAGCAAGAAACTCAATGACAAATATAATATATATATATATATATATATATATATATATATATTTCTTGAATAAATACAAATATCAAAAGTACATTTGTGAATACCGAACCCAGTTACTCTTTCTTCAACACCCCCTCTCAACTAGGGAGGAATTTGTAAATCATTACAAGGTGTTTGGCTATTTTTCAATCTTGAATAATTCACATAAGAGAAACTGGATTGGCAACCCATCTGTTATAGCATCATATTAGCCAACATTGTTCATAGCAAGGCCTTGACTAACAACTTTATCTCTCATAATACCAGAGAACAATGTTGGCGAGGCCAATGGCTTATAAACACCTTGGTCATTGTCTCTAAAGGTACATACCCACCCAGGTGTTCCCTGAGTATGACCTTCCAGGACAATTCTTGCCTTGGGTTCCCATCCCTCAAAGAATATCGCTCCTCTTGCCTACTCTTGTCTTGGGTGCCCTACACATCCTCAAAGAGCATCAGATGCCAAATGATTGCCCAATCCTCCCATTATTTCTTGCCAAGTGAAAACAAGAATGTTGTGTCTATCTCTTCCCCTTGATTGGGGAAGATATGCCCAAGTTTCCTCTGACAAGGAACTTGCCCAAGCTCCTTTGTATTTGGGAACTTGTTAGAACTCCCTCTTAGCTAGGGACTTGTCCATTCATCAACAACGTCTTCTTCGTGGGTCCTTCAGTCGCTTGATCTCCTTCCTTCCTTCGATGTCATGAAGTCTTTGTTTGAACTTCTTCTTGGCTGGGCATCGGCCATCGATCACTTTCCCCCCTGGTTTTTCATGTCATTGCTCCCTTCGTGGAAAGTGGCCTTCTTGATATATATCAGGGCCTTTTTGTCATCTAGCTACTCCTTTGTCACCTTGCCTATCCTTCATAACACTTATCACATGGATGCTTCGTTGTACTCACTTGTTCTCGTACATTGATTTAGTGGCCCTTCATGACTTCATCATGATATTGCTCTTCATCATGACATATTTGTAGAGTTGAATCGATTATCTGCACCTTACTATCTCCAAGGCCTTCGTAGGTGTCAAGGGTCCTTTATCTTTTTCTTCCTTTGTCAGAGTTGTCGTGCCTTCTTTCGAGAGATGTTGAGGAATCTTGTCAAATAGTTATTCTTTGTGACCACGATGTTCTTCATTTGCTTCTTATTGGATTGATTGGTCAACCACCTTATACTCCTTATGAGAGCACTTCTTCATGTTGACCTTTACTCCACTGTAGCACATGCCTCCGAACATGTCGTTGGCAAAAGAGATCCTTTTATTCTTGATCATGATTCTAGAACTTTTCCCATGACCCAATCAATATATATGGCGACATGAATTAAACTTTGATGCATACATACCTCACCTTGATTATGCTTTTATCATCACGGCTTTATTTGATAGTTATCCTCGATTGGTGTAGCCTTTCTTGCTTCATCTGCTCTCGCCTGTATATAATCCTCTCTTGAATCCCATAAATGGGACCCCCAATGAGACCTCTACCCCCTTTGAAAGAAGACTTTAAGCAAAGAGGTTGACTTAGTCCTAGGAGGATCTTCCTTCTTTTGCTTCTTGTCGTCTTCTTTCACTTCTTGAATTACATGAGATTCTTCCCTTTTTCTCTTGTTGTTGTTGTCCTTCTTAAGTTTAGGAAAATCCCTTTTGTAGCGTCCATACTCTTGGCATCCAAACCGTTCGACTTTGGACATGTAGTGGCCCCAACCAATTTGTTACTTTCCTTGCAAAAAGACACTGAGGTATACTCAGAAGGGGACATATACTTACTTGATAGAGTTTGAGATGTAGTGAACTTGCTTTCTTCTTGAAGACTTGATGGCTTGCCTTCCTTAGATCTTGATGTTGTTCAAGTTGATTTCTTCAAATGGACTTGCTTGATGACTTGACTCGTAGTGCCTTTCATTCTTCAAGATGGTGTAGCTTGATGTAGGTCCCTATTTGATTTGTTCTTCTTGTAGGTGCCTTTATACAAGGCGTTTCTTCTTGCTTTGTAGTCTTCCATGAGGAATGATAGATGGTAGACCTTCTTGTCCTTGATGTGATTGAGACTTCTTGGCTTGATGCTTCAACCTTGCGGATGTTCTTGACATTCCCTTTCCTTGATGTGTCACCTTAGCTCCGATACCACGTTGAAGAATTTGGGGCAATGGGGTATAGCGGGATTCTTCTAGACTTAATAACAATTTGTGATGCTCTTTTGCAATTTATCGTGTTATCTTAATCTTATTCTCTTCTTATTAATGCATGTGTGTTTACTTTCATCAAACTGGTGCCAAAAACATAAGAACAAGAACACAAGATGTTGGCTCTCTGCCAGGGAAAAACCTCTCTCTCTCTCTCTCTCAGAGGAAAACCCTTTCGTAAATTTCCCTCATTGAAGCTTCTTATTAGTCATTGCGAAGCCCTAGACCCTTTACAATAATATCCCCCAAGCACAAGTCGAGTCCTTCCTCCTCTCTGCACCTTGTTTCTTCGGCGCTTCGTTCCCCGGCACTCTGTCCTTCTTTCAACTTTTGATAGTCCATGGTGGACTAGCTCTAGAAGAGACTCCAACCTTTGATCCTTAGCGAGGTCCTTTACCAATGAAGAAACCTTCATTCTCTTGACCAACCGAGCCTTTTTCTTGATGTGAGGTTGCAGGCTCAATGTACACCAAGTTTACTGCACCTAGGGCGATTTCCATCGCAACGAGACATGGAAACCCCAAATTTCCCGCACTTGGGATGCTTTCGACAAGGCGGGACATGGAATCCCCGGGTACCCCGCAATTTGGCGACCTTTGTCGAGGAGGGGCCGCGAGACCCCATGTCATGCTCCTATCCTAGTGGTAGTATTTCAACCACGCATAAGCGGGTGCGGCACCGCCGTACTTTTTCCTTTTACCAATACTTGAGTACACGGTCTGACCTACTTCAACACTCGGTCAATTTTCCAGTAAGTGTTCTTAATAATGGAGCGAAAATAACTTACCATAAATTTATCTTCTTCAATTATTCTTTCAACCTGTCGTGTCATGTGGTCGTGCTGCACTGGCCCGCGACCTGCACGACACAACTCCACACCTGAACTGCGAACCTGTCCGCGGCGCCAAACTCTGCCCGTCGGTGCGGTCCATAGTGAGGGCGCATGGCCCACATGTAGTGCGGCCTTCCTGCCTAGACGGTAACCTGCCCCGCTCTGCCTGTCCGCGCTACCAAGCTTGACCCGCCCTCTGTAATCCACCCGCCGGTGCGGCCCTCTTACCCGCGTCCTTCTCTTCCTTCCGTTTTCGCCCAACTCCTTCCTTCGCACTTGTTCTGCGATGTGGAAGTTTGCGTTCGATGTCCCTTCGTCGAACGCCATCCTCCTTACTTATACGCATCCTTTTTCCCAAGGGCTGTGTCTCTCGAGGATAACAAGGGTCGGCTCCATCAACATGCATGCCCGGCTGACCTGCCACATAACCTCGACATGCCCCATTCCAACGAACTGACGCGTCCCTTCGTGTGCACCATCGCACCCATGGGTCGGCTCCAACACCTCGCCGATTACACCCGTCGTCGCACGTCGCACACCTGCCCGCATCCTAACTTGTCCGCACATGGTCACCTCTTTCATCCGGGTACGCAACAAGGGTTGCTCGCCCACCTTCTGTCGGTGGCTCGCCCATCGTGCAAGTATCAAGGGGCGTGCGCCATCCTCAACACGGCGCGCGCGACATGGGAACCCCGCGTGTCACGCCCCCAGGCCTATAGTACTCTTTCAGACGTACTTGGCGAGGTGCGGTGCCACCGAACACTTTCTTTTCACCAATACTTATGTTCATGGACTACGCCTAACCATTAGTTTACTTAGTTTGTTTTTCGCAACCAAGTATTATTATGTTTCCTTTATGCCAATGAACACCCATACGCATAGGCAATTATCATCAACAATTATACATGAAGAACACAATTGCACAGTGTAAAGGGAGGGGCAACTCCCTGAACAATGAGTCTGCCCGAATACAATATATTATTCAACTCTACAATGTTTACGGGGCTTTACAAGTATACTTGGGAAACACCAAGTTTCATACTTAGCCAATTTTACAAATAGGCAACACCTCCGTGTGCCAACCGAGTTCCTTGCCCGAGCTGGGTGGGCGCGCCCTCACACAAGCTTCCAACCGTACTCGTCGATCGAACCTCGTTTACCACTGCACGACGGGCAGGTGACCTCACCCAAGTCACCCAGCGTTTCCTGTTGCACGACGGGCGGGTGACTTACCCGAGTCACCTGAGACACCTCCGCGTTTCTTCTTCCACGACGCGCGCACGACCTACCCGAGACACCCTGTGTCACACCGAACGGCGGGTGCCTTCCTTACCCGCGCCATCACCCGAGAACCGAACCCTGTGCGTATCGTGTGTGCTTGCCCAAGAGCGGTTGCATATATGCCCGCGCCTCTTTTGCGACCTGCTCCACCACTTCGCAATTTTTTCTTGATCATTGAATGCTCATGTTCGAATGTCCATCTTCGAATGAATACCAAATGCTCCAACACCTTACCATATTTATACGAGCCGTTGGGCGAGTCGCTGCCCAGGCCGACTCGACAACCACGTGCAAAAACGCCCTTACACGTCGCAAACTTGCCATCTGATTGCTGGTCGGCAAACAATCCTTCGTTCAAGTCACCCCAACATGTGAGTCGGCCCGTGGGTTATGCCAAACGCTCCCACGCTATAAACCAACCATCGCTCCACCTCTAATGCGCATTATACTTATGTCCCTTCCCACATTTCGGTCGTAGAGTTCGCACTTCGCACCGACAGGGAGAAACCAAACCGCAAGTCCTTACACCGCGTTTCCCAGACTTGGGTAGCAGTTTTCATCGCACCGCGAAATGGACACCCCAAGTTCCCCAGACTTTGGCGGCTCTTCGTGGCCCCACGACATGGAAATCTGAAGTTCCACAGACTCTCAGGCGATTCAGGGTGTGCCGCGACATGGAAACAGCGAGTTTCCCAGACTTAGGCAGTGGTTTCGAAACACCCAAAGTTCCCGAGACTTGCGAGCTGGTTTGCATCGTCATGGAAACCCCAAGTTCCCCGCGTTTCCCTCGTGCCATAAAATGCGGAAACCCTTGGTTCCATCAAGGGCGCGACATGGAAACCC
>CM062806.1:614957959-614985459 GCA_031772625.1 Pinus tabuliformis | reverse complement strand
GAGGCTTGAACAGAGGACAATCTCCCCCCAACCCCACGCCCTCGCACAAAAGGGGGGAAATGCGTAGGACAGTGATCGAGAAGGACTAGGGTGGCCACCCCGGGAGCTCGCACTGCTTTTAGCCCTTCCCTGACACCAGCCCACAACAATTCCCCCTTTTCTCCGTAGAGCTAGGGACCGAAAGGAAGAGAACAGGGTAGAAAACAAAGCACAAGCCTCCCAAGACTCGTGCCTTCGGCAAAAGGGGGGAATTGAAGGGGACGACGATCGAGAAGGATGAGGGTGGCCACCTCGGGAGCTCGCACTGCGTTTCGTCCTTCCGGAACACCAATCCACAACAATCCCACTTTTTCTCCGTAAAGCTAGGGGCCATGAGGAAGAAGGGAAGAGGAGAACAATAAGAGAGAAAGGGATATATCAACGTAGCTACCGGCTCACAAGGGGAGGAGGCTTCAAACAGAGAACAAGCTTCCCCAACCCCGTGCCTTCGCAAAAAGTGGGGAACTGCAGGGGACGACGATCGAGAAGGACTAGGGTGGCCACCCTGGGAACTCTCACTGCTTTTTGTCCTTCCCGAACACCAATCCACAACAATCCCACCTTTTCTCCGTAAAGCTAGGGGCCGAAAGAAGGGAAGAAAACAACATGAAAGAAAGAGAGATATCAAACGCGTCCACCGGCTCACAGGGGGAGGCTCAAACAGGGAACAAGCTTCCCCACCCCCGTGCCTTCGCAAAAAGGGGGGGAACTGCAGGGGACGGCGATCGAGAAGGACTAGGGTGGCCACCCTCGGAACTCGCACTGCTTTTCGTCCTTCCTGAACACCAATCCACAACAATCCCACCTTTTCTCCGTAAAGCTGAGGGGCCAAAAGCAAGAAGGGAAGAAAACAACAAGAAAGCAAGAGATATCAAACGTGGCTACCGGCTCACAAGGGGAGGCTCAAACAGAGAACAAGCTTCCCAAACCCCGCGCCTTCGGAAAAAGAGGGGAACTGCAGGGGACGATGATCGAGAAGGACTAGGGTGGCCACCCTAGAAACTCATACTGCTTTTCGTCCTTCCCGAACACCAATCCACAACAATCCTACCTCTCCTCCGTAAGGCTAGGGGAAAAAGGAAGAAGGGAAGAAAACAACACCAAAGAAACAAAGATCCCAAGAAAAGAGAGAAGCTCAACAGCACGCCGAGCAAGATGTCCGCTAACCAAAAAGAAATCAAACAAGGCACCCAATCAAAAAAGCGTCCCACCTCTTCACACCCTCCCACATGCATTCATCACAACACCCTTTCCAGCTCTACAACATAGAAAACAACCAAGCAAATAAATCACAACCCAAAAATTGACCAATAGAAAAGACGAGGGCGACGATGAGACCAGTTTCTGGAGCATGTCACTGAGAGGCAAACATCCCCCCAACCCAGTGACACAAGGCTTCAAATGACAAATAGAATGTTTCCCATAACACAAACCCACCCTGCTATTGCACCCTTCCATGTACAAAACACCCGACAACCTTTCCAACGAGAGAGTCAACGGGGGTCAAAGAATCAAACTCCAAAGAGGAGTTGTCGCGGGCCAACACTCAACGCTAGAGAAAGCCACGAGCCACAAATACATCGACGGTGCAAGGCCACTAGAGAGAGGGATGTTCACAAAGCGCACACCATGAAACGAAGAAATGATGCGAGTCCCACAAAAAATCCACAATCCAAAGGGAGGAACAAAGACATAACCCGCTACTTCTTTTTCCCTCAGAAGGGGAGTGGCTCACGAGAGGACAAGGAATTCCCTCGAAGGCAAAGGCACGAGATAAGATTTCCACCCTCATGCCCGTACGGGGAAAATTGCGATCTCGATGAAGCTCAGACCGAGGGATGGGTTTTTCATTACCTGGACACCTAACCCTTCCGCGAGGGCATGTCAAGGAACGGTCGGGAGGGACTAGGGTGGCCAGCCCAACGGGTTGATCCGCTCTTCATCCATCCCATACTTGACCGCACCCCGAAAATCTCGCCTCACGGAAGGTTTGAGCTAGCAGGCGCGCGCACAACCACTCTCTCGACCCAACCACCAGCGAAAAAGCTCACCCAAGCAACACATCAACCGCCACCGCCTTTTCGAGAGAACCAACTATGGAAGCCCGCACCCTTGGCCCATTCCTTCCAACGAACGAAAGACTGAGCACCACCGCTACGAATGAGTCCGAATTTATCCATCATTTTTACCAAGCACCTCAACTCTGCAGCAACCATGCCTGACCGAACAGATCGTCAGAAGGGCTCCCAAGAAACACGCTTCCGAACCCCCTGCAGAAACAAATTGGGGGGGAGAAAAACAAAGGATGGGTGGGACAAGCACAAGCATGGCTTGCAAGCACACACGAAAAAACAAGCGTTACCTCGAGACAAGCAACCAACGATGTTCCCACCAAACACCAAACCCGCTCCCCTAGAGACGCACCACAAAGTCCCACATTGCAATCGACACCCAACCAACCCGAACCAAATAAGAAAACCCATGCTATCAATGATCCTACCGCAGGTTCACCTACGGTAACCTTGTTACGACTTCTCCTTCCTCTAAATGATAAGGTTCAATGAACTTCTCACGACGTCGATGGCGGCGAACCGCCATCGTCAACGCAATCAGAACAGTTCACCGGATCATTCAATCGGTAGGAGCAACGGGCGGTGTGTATAAAGGGCAGGGACATAGTCAACACGAGTTGATGACACGCGCTTAATAGGAATTCCTCATTGAAGACCAATAATTGCAATGGTCTATCCCCATCACGATGCAATTTGAGAAGATTTCCCGATCCTCTCGAACCAGGAATAAAAACTCGTTGGTTGCATCAGTGTAGCATGCGTGCGGCCCAGAACATCTAAGGGCATCACAGACTTGTTATTGCCTCAAAATTCCATGGCCTAAACGGCCATAGTCCCTCTAAGAAGCTGGCCGCGAAGGGGAACCTCCGCGTAGCTAGTTAGCAGGCTGAGGTCTCATTTGTTATCGGAATTAACCAGACAAATTGCTCCACCAACTAAGAACGACCATGCACCACCACCCATAGAATCAAGAAAGAGCTCTCAATCTGTCAATCCTTACTATGTCTGGACCTGGTAAGTTTCCCCGTGTTGAGTCAAATTAAGTCGTAGGCTCCACTCCTAGTGGTGCCCTTCCATCAATTCCTTTAAGTTTCAGCCTTGCGACCATACTCCCCCCGGAACCCAAACACTCTGATTTCTCAGAAGGTGCTGGCGGAGTCCTTAGAGCAACATCCACCGATCCCTGGTCGGCATCGTTTATGGTTGAGACTAGGATGGTATCTGATCGTCTTCAAGCCCCCAACTTTCGTTCTTGATTAATGAAAACATCCTTGGCAAATGCTTTCGCAGTGGTCTGTCTTTCATAAATCCAAGAATTTCACCTCTGACAATGAAATACGAATGCCCCCGACAGTCCCTATTAATCATTACTCCGGTCTCGAAGGCCAACACAATAGGACCAGACTCCTATCACGTTATTCCATGCTAATGTATTCAAAGCATAAGCTTGCTTTGAGCACTCTAATTTTTTCAAAGTAACAGCGCCGGAACCACGACCCAGCTAATTAAGGCCAGGAGCACGCTGCTGACAAAAGGGACGGAAGGGCAGGTGCACACCGAGTAGGCGGACCGACCCTTATGACCCAAGATCCAACTACGAGCTTTTTAACTGCAATAACTTAAATATATGATATTGGAGCTGGAATTACCGCGACTGCTGGCACCAGACTTGCCCTCCAATGGATCCTCGTTAACGGATTTAGATTGTACTCATTCCAATTACCAAACTCGATGAGCCCAGTGTTGTTATTTATTGTCACTACCTCCCCATGTCAAGATTGGGTAATTTGCGCGCCTGCTGCCTTCCTTGGATGTGGTAGCCGTTTCTCAGGTTCCCTCTCCGGAATCAAACCCTAATTCTCCGTCACCCGTCACCACCATGGTAGACCTCTATCCTACCATCGAAAGTTGATAGGGCAAAAATTTTAATGAACCATCGCCAGCACAAGGGCTGTGCGATCCGTCGAGTTATCATGATTCACCGGAGAAGCGGGCAAGCCCGCGCTGGCCTTTTACCTAAAAAATGCATCCCTTCCAAAGAGTCGGGACTTGGTGCACGTATTAGCTCTAGAATTACTACGGTTATCCGAGTAGTATGGTACCATCAAAAAAAATATAACTGATTTAATGAGCCATCCGTAGTTTCACAGTCTGAATTAGTTCATACTTAGACATGCATGGCTTAATCTTTGAGACAAGCATATGACTACTGGCAGGATCAACCAGGTAGCACCCTCCCACTTCAAAGGGCATTCCGGACCTGAACACCATCAAGTCAAAGAGACGTCAAAATATCATGTAAAACTTTTATGCCTTGCACCTCTTGCATCCCAAGAAGGAAGCACACGCAACATGCCAAGGACATGGCAAACAAATGGGCAGACCTGCCGAGCCACAATGCACCAAGGCCACTCCCCACCCCGCACCGATGCCACCTAGGAGTCCACCCGAACAGCAGCAACAGTGGACCTCGATTGGATGATCGCCTGCGGCAGCCTCAACACAAAGGCAAGGGAAGGAAATCATACAAGACAAACTGAGCCCGCAACCTCCCTTAGAAATGCCCCCAACCCACCCCTCCCCTCCTCGCACAGGGGACACCTAGGAGTCCACCGGGGCAACAGCAACGATGGACCTCGATTGCATGATCGCCTGCGGCAGCCTCAATGCAAAGAGGAAACTGAAGGAAACAAAACAAGACCAACCGAGCCCACAACTTCTCTTAGAAATGCCCCCCGACCCTCCACGCCACGCACCGAGGCCACCTAGGAGTCCACCCGCGCCAGCCGACGGTGGACCTCAATCACTTGACCGCCTGTGGCAACCACGATGTGAAGGCAAAGGAAGGAAGCAAATGCAAATCAAGAGGGTCGCTACACAATACAAGGACACTTATCCGAACAGGAGGAGGGATCGGGCAGCTCCGCACCCCACGTACAGGCAACCTAGGAGATTTCCCACATCTTTACCGACCGGACGATGAATAATTTTCCCCTACGGCCACCTCCACGCAAAGGAGGGAGGTTGAAGTGTTCCACCTCGAAATCCTTCTTCCAGATAGCCCCCACCACCGATGACTATAGTAGCAAGCCTCCTCCCCATTGGACCACGAGCGCATACACAATTGAAACAACAAGTGCCCCCCAACCCTCCCCGCAGAGAGGCCACCTAGGAGTCCACCCGGACAGCAGCAACGACGGACCTCGATCGCATGATCGCCTGCGGCAGCCTCAATGCAAAGGAAACGGAAGTAAACAAAACAAAAAGACCAACCGAGCCCACAACCTCTCTTAGAAATGCACCCCGACCCTCCACGCCACGCACCGAGGCCACCTAGGAGTCCACCCGCGCCAGCTGACGGTGGACCTCGATCACTTGACCACCTGTGGCAACCACGATGGGAAGTTAAAGGAAGGAAGCAAATGCAAATCAAGAGGGTCGCTACACAATACAAGGAAACATATCTGAACAGTAGGAGGGATCGGGCAGCTCCGCACCCCACGCACCCTACGTACAGGCAACCTAGGAGATTTCCCACATCTTTACCAACCAGACGATGAATAATTTTCCTCTACGGCCACCTCCACGCAAAGGAGGGAGGTCGAAGCATTCCACCTCAAAATCCTTCTTCCAAATAGCCCCCACCATCGATGACTATAGTAGCAAGCCTCCTGCCCATTGGACCACGAGCGCATACACAATTGAAACAACAAGAGCCCCCCAACCCTCCCCGTAGAGAGGCCACCTAGGAGTCCACCCGGACAACAGCAACGATGGACCTCGATCGCATGATCGCCTGCAGCAGTCTCAATGCAAAGGAAACAGAAGGAAACATATTAACAAGACCAACCGAGCCCACAACATCTCTTAGAAATGCCCCCCGACCCTCCACGCCACGCACCGAGGCCACCTAGGAGTCCACCCGTGCCAGCTGACGGTGGACCTCGATCACTTGACCGCATGTGGCAACCACGATGCGAAGGCAAAGGAAGGAAGCAAATGCAAATCAAGAGGGTCGCTACACAATACAAGGACACATATCCGAATAGGAGGAGGGATCGGGCAGCTTCGCACCCCACGCACCCTACGGACAGGCAACCTAGGAGATTTCCCACAGCTTTACTGATCGGACGATGAATAATTTTCCCATACAACCACCTCCACGCAAAGGAGGGAGGTCGAAGCGTTCCACCTCGAAATCCTTCTTCCAAATAGCCCCCACCATCGATGACTATAGTAGAAAGCCTCCTCCCCATTGGAAACAAAACAACAAGACCATCTGAGCCCACAACCTCTCTTAGAAATGCCCCCCGACCCTCCATGCCACGCATCGAGGCCACCTAGGAGTCCACCCGCGCCAGTTGACGGTGGACCTCGATCACTTGACCGCCTGTGGAGACCACGATGCGAAGGCAAAGGAAGGAAGCAAATGCAAATCAAGAGGGTCGCTACACAATACAAGGACACATATCCGAACAGGAGGAGGGATCGGGCAGCTCTGCACCCCACGCACCCTACGTACAGGCAACCTAGGAGATTTCCCACAGCTTTACCGACCGGACGATGAATAATTTTCCCCTACGGCCACCTCCACGCAAAGGAGGGAGGTCGAAGCGTTCCACCTCGAAATCCTTCTTCCAAATAGCCCCCACCATCGATGACTATAGTAGCAAGCCTCCTCCCCATTGGAAACAAAACAACAAGACCAACCGAGCCCACAACCTCTCTTAGAAATGCCCCCCGACCCTCCACGCCACGCACCGAGGCCACCTAGGAGTCCACCCGCGCCAGCTGACGGTGGACCTCGATCACTTGACTACCTGGGGAAACCATGATGCGTAGGCAAAGGAAGGAAGCAAATGCAAATCAAGAGGGTCGCTACACAATACAAGGACATATATCTGAACAGGAGGAGGGATCGGGCAGCTCCGCACCCCACGCACCCTATGTACAGGCAACCTAGGAGATTTCCCACAGCTTTACCGACCGGACGATGAATAATTTTCCCCTACGGCCACCTCCACACAAAGGAGGAAGGTCGAAGCATTCCACCTTGAAATCCTTCTTCCAAATAGCCCCCACCAGCGATGACTATAGTAGCAAGCCTCCTCCCCATTGGACCACAAGCGCATACACAATTGAAACAACAAATGCCCATAAACGTTGTGACTTAACATTTCCAACTGCAAAAGCCTGCCACGCACGCAAGATGCAAGGGAAAAGCCGACCCCTCGATTAAACATATGGGCCAACACATCTATCAAAACCTCAAAGCCAACGCAACCACGAACGATGTGCACTTTGAAAGGAATGCCAACCCTTGACTTTACAACAAGGAAAATAGCGCCTCACATCGCCTGATGGAAAAAGCAAGCAAGAGGGAGGGTAGGTGGTTTACAACCAAAACCCTTCCACGTCCCTCTTAAATGTATGCATCTCAACCGACAATGCCAACACGGAAAGAGTACAAGCACAAGACACAAGACACTGGCACCATAAACAGCCGAACAATGAAGAGGCTAGCCATCACAAGGAGCCACACCACAAAAAACCCATACAACTCCCAAAACTTGGAGCAGAAGGGGAATTGTTCACATATGCCTCCAAGGACAAGCATGGCCAACGTTACCGCTCATGCGCTACTGAGTGGGTATGGAGAGAAGATGAAAATCGGACACCCTACAAACGACCCAAGGCCATTCTTGAGGCAAACCCGAAAAACCAACTCAATTACCAACCCACCTTTCACATGAAAAGCAAAACCCTCCACACCAAATAGGGAGGAGGTGAACAATATAACGAGGAGCCAATTTCAATGGAGCCACAAATGGCTGCCCAGCAAAATCAAAATTCTCTATCGCAACAACCGACGGGCACGATAGCGACATAGGCAACGACGGAGTTTTGGGGCTTCCATATGGGACCCACAACAACGAAGGCTCAAAGGAGCGCCGAGAAAACTTTCAACATTCTTATCGTTGGGATGGGAAATAGGGACGGGGATGAGCATAGCCCACATCACCGCTCATGTGCTACCGAGCGGGGATGGAGTGAAGACGAAAATCGGCCGCCCTTCAAATGTCAAAAGGCCATCGTTCAGGCAAACTCGAAAACACAACTCGATCACCAACCCACCTTTCACACGGAAAGAAAACCTACCGCTAGTATCATCGGGAGGGGCACGAGGGGACCAGGACGAGCCAAGGAGCCACACCACAAAAGCCCATACAGCTCCAAGAACTTGGAGAGCGGAAGGGGAATTGTTCACATATGCCTCCCAGGCCGAGCCTGGCCAACATTACCGCTCATGCGCTACTGAGTGGGGATGGATAGAAGATGAAAATCAGCTGCCCTACAAACGACCCAAGGCCATCGTTCAGGCAAACCCAAAAACACAACTCGATTACCAACCCACCTTTCACACGTAAATAAAACTTGTTGCTGGTATCATTTGGAGGGGCACGTGGGGACCAGGATGAGCCAGGGAGCCACACCACAACAGCCCATACAACTCCAAGAACTTGGAGAGCGGAAGGGGAATTGTTCACATATGCCTCCCAGGTCGAGCCTGGCCAACATTACCGTTCATGCGCTACCAAGTGGTGATGGAGAGAAGATGAAAATCGGTCACCCCACAAACGACCCAAGGCCATCGTTTAGGCAAACCCAAAAACACAACTCGATTACCAACCCACCTTTCACACGGAAAGAAAACATGTTGCTGGTATCATCTGGAGGGGCACACGGGGACCAGGGGGAGCCACGGAGCCACACCAAAACAGCCTAAACAACTCCAAGAACTTGGAGAGCGGAAGGAGAATTGTTCACATATGCCTCCCAGGCCGAGCGTGGCTAGCATTACCGCTCATGCACTACCGAGTGGGGATGGAGAGAAGATGAAAATCGGCAACCCTACAAATGACCCAAGGCCATCGTTCAGGCACACGCGAAAACACAACTCGATTACCAACCCACCTTTCACACAGAAAGAAAACTCTTCGCTGGTATCATCTGGAGGGGAACAAGGGGGACCAAGACGAGCCAGGGAGCCACACCACAACAGCCCTTACAGCTCCAAGAACTTGGAGAGCGGAAGGGGAATTGTTCACATATGCCTCCCAGGCCGAGCCTAGCCAACATTACCGCTCATGCGCTACCGAGTGGGGATGGAGAGAAGATGAAAATCGGCGGCCCTACAAACGACCCAAGGCCATCGTTCAAGAAAATGCGAAAACACAACTCCATTACCAACCCACCTTTCACACGGAAAGAAAACCTCTCGCTGGTATCATCTGAAGGGGCACGCAGGGACCAAGACGAGCCAGGGAGCCACACCACAACAGCCCATACAACTCCAAGAACTTGGAGAGCGGAAGGGGAATTGTTCACATATGCCTCCCAGGCCGAGCCTGGCCAACATTACCGATCATGCGCTACCAAGTGGGCATGGAGAGAAGATGAAAATCGGCCGCCCTACAATCGACCCAAGGGCATCGTTCAGGCAAACACGAAAACACAACTCAATTACCAACCCACCTTTCACACGGAAAGAAAACCTGTCACTGGTATCATCTGAAGGGGCATGGGGGGACCAAGACGAACCAGGGAGCCACACAACAACAGCCCATACAGCTCCAAGAACTTGGAGAGCGGAAGGGGAATTGTTCACATATGCTTCCCAGGCCGAGCCTGGCCAACATTGCTGCTCATACACTACCGAGTGGGGATGGAGAGAAGATGAAAATCGGCGGCCCTACAAATGACCCAAGGCCATCGTTCAGGCAAACGCGAAAACACAACTCAATTACCAACCCACCTTTCACACAGAAAGAAAACCTGTCGCTGGTATCATCTGAAGGGGCATGCAGGGACCAAGACGAGCCAAGGAGCCACACCAAAACAGCCCATACAGCTCCAAGAACTTGGAGAGCGGAAGGGGAATTGTTCACATATGCCTCCCAGGCCGAGCCTGGCCAACATTACCGCTCATGCGCTACCGAGTGGGGATGGAGAGAAGATGAAAATCGGCCGCCCTGCAAACGACCCAAGGCCATCGTTTAGGCAAACGCGAAAACACAACTCAATTACCAACCCACCTTTCACACGGAAAGAAAACCTGTCGCTGCTATCATTTGAAGGGGCACGCAGGGACCAAGACGAGACAGGGAGCCGCACAACAACGGCCCATACAGCTCCAAGAACTTGGAGAGCGGAAGGGGAATTGTTCACATATGCCTCCCAGGACGAGCCTGGTCAACATTACCGCTCATGCGCTACCGAGTGGGGATGGAGAGAAGATGAAAATCGACCGCCCTACAAACGACCCAAGGCCATCGTTCAGGCAAACGCGAAAACACAACTCAATTACCAACCCACCTTTCACACGGAAAGAAAACTTGTCGCTTGGATCATCTAGAATTTGAATGGGCCCCCGCATGACCGAAACGAAGCAAAAGGGGAGAGCTAGGCAAAGGAGCAGCAAGAATATGCACAAAGCCAACCTCGAGTCACAACTTAGCATTTTTCATACGAGCTCGTTGGCCCGTGCGCGCCCTGGCACGAACGAATTTGCAAGGGTGCCCGCACGACCGAAACAAAGTGACAAGGGAGAGCCGAGAAAACGAGCTACACGAATGTGCACAAAGCCAACCTCGGGTCACAGCTTAGCATTTTTTATACGGGCTCGTTGGCCCGAGCACGCCCTCGCCTGAACGACCCGCCCGAACGAGTTCACACGGGCGCCCTCAAACGACCCGCCCGAACGATTTTGCATGGGCGCCCGAACGACCGAAACGAAGTGACAAGAGAGAGTCGGGGAAACGAGCTACACGAATGTGCACAAAGACAACCTCGGGTCACAACTTAGCATTTTTGATACGGGCTCGTTCGCTCGGGGGCACCCTCGCCCGAACGAGTTCACACAGGCGCCCTCAAACGACCGCCTGAACAACCGAAACGAAGCGACAAGGGAGAGCCGGGAAAACGAGCTGCATGAACATGCACAAAGCCAACCTCGGGTCACAACTTAGCATTTTTGATACGGGCACGCCCTCGCCCGAACGACCCGCATGAACGAGTTCACACAGGCGCCCTCAAACGACCCGCCCGAACGACCGAAACGAAGCGACAAGGGAGAGCCGGGCAAACGAGCTGCACGAACGTGCACAAAGCCAACCTTGGGTCACAACTTAGAATTTTTGATACGCACTCGTTCGCCCGGGTGCGCCCTCGCCCGAACGACCCGCCCGAACGAGTTCACACGGGCGCCCTCAAACGACCCGCCCGAACGACCGAAACGAAGCGACAAGCGAGAGTCGAGAAAACGAGCTGCACGAACGTGCACAAAGCCAACCTCGGGTCACAACTTAGCATTTTTTGATGCGGGCTCGTTTTCCCGGGCGCGCCGTTGGCCAAACGAACCGCCCGAACGAGTTCACACGGGCACCCTCAAACGACCCGCCCGAACGATTTCGCATGGGCGCCCGAACGACCGAAACGAAGCGACAAGGGAGAGCCGGGAAAACGAGCTACACAAACGTGCACAAAGCCAATCTCGGGTCAGAATTTAGCATTTTTGATACGGGCTCGTTCGCCCGGGCGCGACCTCACCTGAACGACTCGCCCGAACGACCCACCCGAACGAGTTCACATGGGCGCCCTCAAACGACCCGCCCGAACGACCGAAACGAAGCGACAAGGGAGAGCCGAGCAAACAAGCTGCACGAACATGCACAGATCAAACCTCGGGTCACAACTTAGCATTTTTGATATGGGCTCGTTCGCCCGGGCGCCCCCTCACCCGAACGACCCGCCCGAACGAGTTCACATGGGCGCCCTCAAACGACCCGCCCGAACGACCGAACGACCGAAACGAAGCGACAAGGGAGAGCCGGGCAAACGAGCTGCACGAACGTGCACAAAGCCAACCTCGGGTCACAACTTAGCATTTTTGATACGGGCTCGTTCGCCCGGGCGCGCCCTCACCAGAACGACCCGCCCGAACGAGTTCACACGGGCGCCCTCAAACGACCCGCCCGAACGAGTTCACACGGGCGCCCTCAAACGACCTGCCCGAACGAGTTCACACGGGCGCCCTCAAACGACCCGCCCGAACGACCGAAACGAAGCGACAAGGGAGAGCCGGGCAAATGAGCTGCACGAACGTGCACATAGCCAACCTCGGGTCACAACTTAGCATTTTTGATACGCGCTCGTTCGCCCGGGCACCCTCAAACGACCCGCCCGAACGAGTTCACAAGGGCACCCTCAAACGACCCACCCGAACGATTTTGCATGGGCGCCCGAACGACCGAAACAAACCGACAAGGGAGAGCCGGGCAAACGAGGTGCACAAACGTGCACAAACCAACCTCGAGTCACAACTTAGCAATTTTGATACGGCCCTCGCCCGAACGACCCGCCCGAACGAGTTCACACGGGCGCCCTCAAACAACCCGCCCGAACGATTTCGCATGGGCGCCCGAACGACCGAAGCGAACCGACAAGTGAGAACCGGGAAAACGAGGTGCACGAACGTGCACAAAGCCAACCTCGGGTCACAACTTAGCATTTTTGATACGGCCCTCGCCCGAACGACCCACCCGAATGAGTTCACACTGGCGCCCTCAAACGACCCACCCAAACGATTTTGCATGGGTGCCTGAACGACCGAAACGAACCGACAAGGGAGAGCCGGGCGAACGAGCTGCACGAACATGCACAAAGCCAACCTCGGGTCACAACTTAGCATTTTTGATACGGCCCTCACCCGAACGACCCGCCTGAATGAGTTCACACGGGCAGCCTCAAACGACCCGCCTGAACGAGTTCACACGGGTGCCCTCAAATGACCCGCCCGAACGACCGAAACGAACCAACAAGGGAGAGCCGGGCAAACAAGCTGCACGAACGTGCACAAAGCCAACCTCGGGTCACAACTTAGCATTTTTGATACGGCCCTCGCCCGAACGACCCGCCCGAACGAGTTCAGACGGGCGCCCTCAAACGACCTGCCCGAATGAGTTCCCACGGGTGCACTCAAAAGAACCGCCCGAACGAGTTCACAAGGGTGCCCTCAAATGGCCCGCCCGAACAAGTTCACACGGGCACCCTCAAACGACACGCCCGAACGATTTTGCATGGGCGCCTGAACGACCGAAATGAACCGACAAGGTAGAGTCGGGCAAACGAGCTGCACGAACATGCACAAAGCCAACCTCGAGTCACAACTTAGAATTTTTGATACGGCCCTCGCCCGAATGACCCACCCGAACGAGTTCACACGGGCGCCCTCAAACGACCCGCCCGAATGAGTTCACGTGGGCGCCCTCAAACGACCCGCCCGAACGATTTTGCATGGGTGCCCGAATGACCGAAACGAACCGCAAGGGAGAGCTGGGCAAACGAGTTGCACGAACGTGCACAAAGCCAACCTCGGGTCACAACTTAGCATTTTTTATACGGCCCTCACCCGAACGACCCGCCCAAACGAGTTCACATGGGCGCCCTCAAATGACCCGCCCAAAGGAGTTCACACGGGTGCCCTCAAATGAATCGACCGAACGATTTTGCATGGGCGCCCGAACAACCAAAACGAACCGACAAGGGAGAGCTGGGCAAACGAGCTGTACGAACGTGCACAAAGCCAACCTCGGGTCACAACTTATCATTTTTCATACGGCCCTCGCCCAAACGAGTTCACACGGGCACCCTCAAACGACCCGCCCGAACGAGTTCACACGGGCGCCCTCAAACGACCCGCCTGAACGATTTTGCATGGGCGCCCGAACGACCGAAACGAACCGACAAGGGAGAGCCGGGCAAACGAGCTGCACGAACGTGCACAAAGCCAACCTCGGGTCACAACTTAGCATTTTTGATACGGCCCTCGCCTGAACGACCCGCCCGAACGAGTTCACACGGGCGCCCTAAAACGACCCGCCCGAACGAGTTCACATGGGTGCCCTCAAACGACCCGCCCGAACGAGTTCACACAGGCGCCCTCAAACAACCCGCCCGAACGATTTTGCATGGGCGCTCGAACGACCGAAACGAACCGACAAGGGAGAGCCGGGCAAACGAGCTGCACGAATGTGCACAAAGCCAACCTCGGGTCACAACTTAGCATTTTTCATATGGCCCTCGCCCGAACAACCCGCCCGAATGAGTTCACATGGGTGCCCTCAAATGACTTGCCCAAACGAGTTCACACGGGCGCTCTCAAACGACCCGCCCGAACGACCGAAACGAATCGACAAGGGAGAGCCGGGCAAACGAGTTGCACGAACGTGCACAAAGCCAACCTCGGGTCACAACTTAGCATTTTTGATACGACCCTCGCCCGAATGACCCACCCGAACGAGTTCACACGGGCGCCCTCAAACGACCCGCCCGAACGAGTTCACACGGGCGCCCTCAAACGACCCGACCAAACAACCCGCCCGAACGAGTTCACACGGGCACCCTCAAACGACCCGCCCGAACGATTTTGCATGGGCGCCCGAATGACCGAAACGAACCGACAAGGGAGAGTCGGGCAAACGAGCTGCACAAATGTGCACAAAGCCAACCTCGGGTCACAACTTAGCATTTTTGATACGGCCCTCGCCCGAACGATTTCACACGGGTGCCCTCAAATGACCCGCCCGAACGAATTCACACGGGTGCCCTCAAACGACCCGCCCGAACGAGTTCACACGGGTGCCCTCAAACGACCCGCCCGAACGAGTTTACACGGGCACCCTCAAACGACCCGCCCGAACGATTTTGCATGGGCGCCCGAACGACCGAAACGAACCGACAAGGGAGAGCTGGGCAAACGAGCTGCACTAACGTGCACAAAGCCAAGCTTGGGTCACAACTTAGCATTTTTGATACGGCCCTCGCCCGAGCGACCCGCCCGAACGAGTTCACACAGGCGCCCTCAAACGACCCGCCCGAACGAGTTCACACGGGCACCCTCAAACGACCCGCCCGAACGATTTTCCATGGGCGCCCGAATGACTGAAACGAACCGACAAGGGAGTGCCGGGCAAATGAGCTGCACGAACGTGCACAAAGCCAACCTCGGGTCACAACTTAGCATTTTTCATACGGCCCTCGCCCGAACGACCCGCCCGAACGAGTTCACATAGGCGCCCTCAAACGACCCACCTGAACAAGTTCACATGGGCGCCCTCAAACGACCCGCCCGAACGACCCACCCGAACGAGTTCACACGGGCGCCCTCAAACGACCCGCCCAAACGAGTTCACACGGGCGCCCTCAAACGACCCGCCCGAAGGAGTTCACACGGGTGCCCTCAAACGACTCGCCCGAACGAGTTCACACGAGCACCCTCAAACGACCTGCCCGAACGATTTTGCATGGGCGCCCGAACGAACGAAACGAACCGACAAGGGAGAGCCGGGCAAACGAGCTGCACGAACGTGCACAAAGCCAACCTCGGTTCACAACTTAGCATTTTTGATACGGCCCTCGCCAAAACGACCCACCCGAATGAGTTCACATGGGCGCCCTCAAACGACCCGCCCGAACGAGTTCACACGGGCGCCCTCAAGCTACCCGCCCGAACGATTTCACATGGGCGCCCGAACGACCGAAACATCCGACAAGGGAGAGCCGGGAAAATGAGCTGCACGAATGTGCACAAAGCCAACCTCGGGTCACAACTTAGCATTTTTGATACAGGCTCGTTCGCCCGGGCGCACCCTCACCCGGGCGCGCCCTCACCCGATCGACTCGCCTGAACGAGTTCACACGGGCGCCCTCAAATGACCCTCCCGAACGATTTTTCATGGGCGCCTGAACGACCGAAACGAACTGATAAGGGAGAGCTGGGAAAACGAGCTGCACGAACGTGCACAAAGCCAACCTCAGGTCACAACTTAGCATTTTTCATATGGCCCTTGACCGAACGAGTTCACGCGGGTGCCCTCAAATGACCCGCCCGAACGAGTTCACACGGGCGCCCTCAAACTACCCGCCCGAACGGTTTTGCATGGGCGCCCGAACGACCGAAATGAACCGACAAGGGAGAGCCGGGCAAACGAGCTGCACGAACGTGCACAAATCCAACCTCGGGTCACAACTTAGCATTTTTGATACGGCCCTCGCCCGAACGACCCACCCGAACGAGTTCACACGGGTGCCCTCGAATGACCCACCCGAACGAGTTCACACGGGCACCCTCAAATGACCCGCCCGAACGAGTTCACACGGGCGCCCTCAAACGACCCGCCCGAACGATTTTGCATGGGCGCCCTCAAACGACTGAAACGAACCGACAAGGGAGAGCCAGGCAAACGACCCACCCGAACGAGTGTTTACACGGCAAACGACCCGCTCGAACGAGTTTACATGGGCTTCCACACATGACCAAAACGAAGTCGCAAGCGAGATTCGAGCAAAGGGGCTGCACGATCGTGCACAAGGCCCACCCCCTTTCACAACTTAGCATTTTTTATACGACCACGTGTGCTCTAGGTGTCGTCACACAACACGACATGACACGATCCGACCCGTTTGCACGGGCACCCACACACGACACGTCCCGTCTCGCCCGAACGAAATTTGGGGTTTCCATGGGCGCACGACCCGAACGAAATTTTGGGGTTTCCGTGGGTGCACAACCCAAACGAAGGCACGAGGGAGCATCAGGCAAACAGGCCACACGAACATGCAGAAGACACACGGGCGGTCACGACTTAGCTTTTTTGGCACGCCCACATGTGCTTGGGCACCCACACACGGCACGACACAGCCCGACCGGCCTTGTGCGAGCCGACCCGACCCGCCCGAACGCGTTTTCACGGGCACCCACACACGACACGACACGACCCGACCTGAAAAAAATTTGGGGTTTCCTTCTATGCACAACCCGAACGAAATTTGGGGTTTCCATGGGTGCGCGACCCGAACGAAGGCACAAGGCAGCGTCGGGCAAAAGGGCCGCACGAACGTGTAGAAGGCACACGGGGGGTCATGACTTAGCATTTTTGGCACTGCCACGTGTGCCCGAGCACCCATGCATGGCACGACTCGACCCGCCCGAACGAAGGCACGACGGAGCATTGGGCAAACGGGTCGCGCAAACATGCAGGAGGCACACGGGTGGTCATGCCCTAACATTTTTTGCACGGCCACATGTTCCCAAGCACCCACGCGCGGCACGACACAACCCGACCCGCCCGAATGGAATTTGGGGTTTCCATGTGTGCACGCCCCGAACGAAATTTGGGGTTTCCATGGGTGCACGACCTGAACGAAGGTTCGAGGGAGCGTCGGGAAAACGGGCCACACGAATGTGCAGAAGGCACACGGGTGGTGACGACTTAGAATTTTTGGCACAACCACGTGTGCCGGGGCACCCACACACGACACGACACGACCCGACCCGCCCTGGGCGAGCCGACCCGAATCGCCCGAACGAAATTTGGGGTTTCCATGGGTGTACGACCCGAACAAAGAAGGCACATGGGCGGTCATGACTTGGCATTTTCGGCACGCCCACGTGTGCCCGCACACCCCCACACACGGCATGGCACGGGATGACCCGGCCCGCCCGAAGGAAATTTGGGCTTTGAACGGGCGCACGACCCGAACGAAGGCACGAGGGTAGGAATATCTTTGACTCTAATACATAAATATACCTGGGGTAACATGCCCTTAATATCTTCAACATTTTCTTTTGACTCTTTATAACACTTTAACATGTGCTAGGCCTATTTCAATGAGCAAGAAACTCAATGACAAATATAATATATATATATATATATATATATTTTTTTTTTTTTTTTTTTTTCTTGAATAAATACAAATATCAAAAGTACATTTGTGAAGACCAAACCCAGTTACACTTTCTTCAACACCCCCTCTCAACTAGGGAGGTATTCGTAAATCATTACAAGGTGTTTGGCTATTTTTCAATCTTGAATAATTCACATAAGAGAAATTGGATTCGCAACCCATCTGTTATAGCATCATATTAGCCAACATTGTTCATAGAAAGGCCTTGACTAACAGCTTTATCTCTCATAATACCAGAGCACAATGTTGGCGAGGCCAATGGCTTATAAACACCTTGGTCATTGTCTCTAAAGGTACATACCCACACAGGTGTTCCCTAAGTATGACCTTCCAGGACAATTCTTGTCTTGGGTTCCCATCCCTCAAAGAATATTGCTCCTCTTGCCTACTCTTGTCTTGGGTGCCCTACACATCCTCAAAGAGCATCAGATGCCAAATGATTGCCCAATCCTCCCGTTGTTTCTTGCCAAGTGAAAACAAGAATGTTGTGTCTATCTCTTCCCCTTGATTGGGGAAGACATGCCCAAGTTTCCTCTGACAAGGAACTTGACCAAGCTCCTTTGTATTTGGGAACTTGTTAGAACTCCCTCTTAGCTAGGGACTTGTCCATTCATCAACAACGTCTTCTTCATGGGTCCTTCAGTTGCTTGATCTCCTTCTTTCCTTCGATGTCATGAAGTCTTTGTTTGAACTTCTTCTTGGCAGGGTACCGACCATCGATCACTTTCCCCCCTGGTTTGTAATGTCATTGCTCCCTTCATGGAAAGTGGCCTTCTTGATATATATTAGGGCCTTTTTGTCATCTAGCTACTCCTTTGTCACCTTTCCTATCCTTCATAACACTTATCACATGGATGCTTCGTGGTACTCGCTTGTTCCCGTACTTTGATTTAGTGGCCCTTCATGACTTCATCGTGATATTTCTCTTCATCATGACATATTTGTAGAGTTGAATTGATTATCTACACCTTACTATCTCCAAGGCCTTCATAGGTGTCAAGGGTCCTTTATCTTTTTCTTCCTTTGTCATATTTGTCGTGCCTTCTTTCGAGAGATGTTGAGGAATATTTTCAAATAGTTATTCTTTTTGACCGCGATGTTCTTCATTTTCTTCTTATTGGATTGATTGGTCAACCACCTTATACTCCTTATGAGAGCACTTCTTCATGTTGACATTTACTCCACTGTAGCACATGCCTTTGAGCATGTCGTTGGTGAAAGAGATCCTTTTATTCTTGATCGTGATTCTAGAACTTTTCCCATGACCCAATCAATATATATGGCGACATGACTTAAACTTTGATGCATACATACCTCACCTTGATTATGCTTTTATCATCGCGGTTTTATTTAATAGTTCTCCTCGATTGGTGTAGCCTTTCTTGCTTCATCTGCTCTCGCCTGTATATCATCCTCTCTTGAATCCCATAAATTGGACCCCCAATGAGACCTATACCCCCTTTGAAAGAAGACTTTAAGAAAAGAGGTTGACTTAGTCCTAGGAGGATCTTCCTTCTTTTGCTTCTTGTCGTCTTCTTTCACTTCTTGAGTTACATGAGCTTCTTCACTTTTTCTCTTGTTGTTGTTGTCCTTCTTAAGTTTAGTAAAATCCCTTTTGTAGCATCCATACTCTTGGCATCCAAACCGTTCGACTTTGGACATGTAGTGGCCCCAACTAATTCGTTACTTTCCTTGCAAAAAGACACCGAGGTATAATCAGAAGGGGACATATAATTACTTGATAGAGTTTGAGATGTAGTGAACTTGCTTTCTTCTTGAAGACTTGATGGCTTGCCTTCCTTAGATCTTGATGTTGTTCAAGTTGCTTTCTTCAAATGGACTTGCTTGATGACTTGACTCGTAGTGCCTTTCATTCTTCAAGATGGTGTAGCTTGATGTAGGTCCCTCTTTGATTTGTTCTTCTTGTAGGTGCCTTTATACAAGGCGTTTCTTCTTGCTTTGTAGTCTTCCACGAGGAATGATAGATGGTAGACCTTCTTGTCCTTGATGTGATTGAGACTTCTTGGCTTGACGCTTCAACCTTGCGGATGTTCTCGACATTCCCTTTCCTTGATGTGTCACCTTATCTCCGATACCGCGTTGAAGAATCTGGGGCAATGGGGTATAGCGGGATTCTTCTAGACTTGATAACAATTTGTGAATCTCTTTTGCAATTTATCATGTTATCTTAATCTTCTTCTCTTCTTATTAATGCATGTGTGTTTACTTTCATCAAATTGGTGCCAAAAAAATAAGAACAAGAACACAAGATGTTGGCTCTCTGCCAGGGAAAAACCTCTCTCTCTCTCTCAGAGAGGAAAACCCTTTCGTAAATTTTCCTCATTGAAGCTTCTTATTGGTCATTGCGAAGCCCTAGACCCTTTACAATAATATCTCCCAAGCACAAGTCGAGTCCTTCCTCCTCTCTGCACTTTGTTTCTTCGGCGCTTCGTTCCCCGACACTCTGTCCTTCTTTCAGCTTTTGATAGTCCATGGTGGACTAGCTCTAGAAGAGACTCCAACCTTTGATCCTTAGCGAGGTCCTTTACCAATGAAGAAACCTTCATTCTCTTGACCAACCGAGCCTTTTTCTTGATGTGAGGTTGCAGGCTCAATGTACACCAAGTTTACTGCACCTAGGGCGATTTCCATCGCAACGAGACATGGAAACCCCAAATTTCCCGCACTTGGGATGCTTTCGACAAGGCGGGACATGGAATCCTCGGGTACCCCGCAATTTGACGACCTTTGTCGAGGAGGGGCCGCGAGACCCCATGTCATGCTCCTATCCTAGTGGTAGTATTTCAACCACGCATAAGTGGGTGCGGCACCGCCGTACTTTTTCCTTTTACCAATACTTGAGTACACGGTCTGACCTACTTCAACACTCGGTCAATTTTCCAGTAAGTGTTCTTAACAATGGAGCGAAAATAACTTACCATAAATTTATCTTCTTCAATTATTCTTTCAACCTGTCGTGTCGTGTGGTCGTGCTGCACTGGCCTGCGGCCTACACGACACAACTCCACACCTGAACTGCGAACCTGTCCGCCCAAATTTCCTTTCCGCGGCGCCAAACTCTGCCCGTTGGTGCGGTCCATAGTGAGGGCACATGGCCCACATGTAGTGCGGCCTTCCTGCCTAGACGGTAACCTGCCCCGCTCTGCCTGTCCGTGCTACCAAGCTTGACCCGCCCTCTGTAATCCGCCCGCCGGTGCGGCCCTCTTACCCGCGTCCTTCTCTTCCTTCCGTTTTCGCCCAACTCCTTCCTTCGCACTTGTTTTGCGATGTGGAAGTCTGCGTTCGATGTCCCTTCGTCGAACGCCATCCTCCTTACTTATACGCATCCTTTTGCCCAAGGGCTGTGTCTCTCGAGGATAACAAGGGTCGGCTCCATCAACATGCATGCCCGGCTGACCTGCCACATAACCTCGACACGCCCCATTCCAACGAACTGACGCGTCCCTTCGTGTGCACCATAGCACCCATGGGTCGGCTCCAACACCTCGCCGATTACACCCGTCGTCGCACGTCGCACACCTGCCCGCATCCTAACTTGTCCGCACATGTTCACCTCTTTCATCCGGGTACACAACAAGGGTCGCTCGCCCGCCTTCCGTCGGTGGCTCGCCCATCGTGCAAGTATCAAGCGGCGTGCGCCATCCTCAACACGGCGCGCGCGGCATGGGAACCCCACGTGTCACGCCCCCATGCCTATAGTACTCTTTCAGACGTACTTGGCGAGGTGCGGTGCCACCGAACACTTTCTTTTCACCAATACTTATGTTCATGGACTACGCCTAACCATTAGTTTACTTAGTTTGTTTTTCGCAACCAAGTATTATTATGTTTCCTTTATGCCAATGAACACCCATACACATAGGCAATTATCATCAACAATTATACATGAAGAACACAATTGCACAGTGTAAAGGGAGGGGCAACTCCCTGAACAATGAGTCTGCCCGAATACAATATATTATTCAACTCTACAATGTTTACGGGGCTTTACAAGTATACTTGGGAAACACCAAGTTTCATACTTAGCCAATTTTACAAATAGGCAACACCTCCGTGTGCCAACCGAGTTCCTTGCCCGAGCTGGGCGGGCGCGCCCTCACACAATCTTCCAACCGTACTTGTCGATCGAACCTCGTTTACCACTGCACGACGGGCGGGTGACCTCACCCAAGTCACCCAGCGTTTCCTATTGCACGACGGGCGGGTGACTTACTCGAGTCACCTGAGACACCTCCGCGTTTCTTCTTCCACGACGCGCGCACGACCTACCCGAGACACCCTGTGTCACACCGAACGACGGGTGCCTTCCTTACCCGCGCCATCACCCGAGAACCGAACCCTGTGCGTATCGTGTGTGCTTGCCCAAGAGCGGTTGCATATATGCCCGCGCCTCTTTTGCGACCTGCTCCACCACTTCGCAATTTTTTCTTGATCACTGAATGCTCATGTTCGAATGTCCATCTTCGAATGAATGCAAAATTCTCCAACGCCTTGCCATATTTATACGAGCGGTTGGGCAAGTCGCTGCCCAGCCCGACTCGACCACTGCATGCCAAAACGCCCTTACACGTCGCAAACTTGCCATCCGATTGCTGGTCGGCAAACAATCCTTCGTTGAAGTCACCCCAACATGTGAGTCGGCCCGTGGGTTATGCCAAACGCTCCCACGCTATAAACCAACCATCGCTCCACCTCTAATGCACATTATACTTATGTCCCTTCCCACATTTTGGTCATAGAGTTCGCACTTCGCACCGACGGGGAGAAACCGAACCGCAGGTCCTTACACCGCGTTTCCTAGACGGGTAGAAATTTTTGTCGTGACGCGAAATGGAAACCCAGTGTGTGTCCGCTGACTTGGGTAGCAGTTTTCATCGCGCCGCGAAATCGACACCCCGAGTTCCTCAGACTTTGGCGGCTCTCCCTGGCCCCATGACATGGAAATCTGAAGTTCCACAGACTCTCGGGCGATTCAGGGTGTGCCGCGACATGGAAATAGCGAGTTCCCCAGACTTGGGTAGCGGTTTCAAAACACCCCAAGTTCCTGAGACTTGCGAGCTGGTTTGTGTTATCACTGTAAAACTTCCTTAAAAAATTTGGACAACTTACATGGTTTCTCAATTCTTGTATCAGTCATGGTCAAGTCATGGTGAAGTCATTTTTATGTTTTAGAGTCTAATTCATAGGGTTAGAGTCTCATGTCCATCTTCAAATAAAGTTTGATAGCCTCATTCCATGTCCTAGAAGCCTCACCATGTGTTTAGAAGACATATCTCACATAATTTCGGAGAAATTTTGAAACTAGCTATGAATCCACGTTTTCGTAGCGCAGACAGTGTAAAAGTCCTATTTTGCGCTACGAAATCAGTGTTTTCATAGCGCTACGAAACCCCTGTAGCAGCCTGTTTCAGCAGAAAAAACTGTTTTACTAGTTAACTTCCAGAAGCTTTTTTGAGCAGTTGAAAACTCATCCTTGAAAATTGAAAGAGGTTTTTATTCCTAAGATACTAAAGTACAAAAAGCTCTTCCACTTTTTCCAAATACATTTTGTACGAGAGGTTATGACCTCTGTCCCAAGACCTATTTTTCAGCCAGAACAGAGCAAGGGACAGTTTCCTGTTTGACACGTGTTTTTAAAGGACAGTTTCTGGACAGCTGGAGAAATTTTTTAAAAAACCAGGAGAGGTTTTTGTTTTGGACAACATGGGCTACAAAAACCTCCTTCAGTTTCATAAAATGTGTCATGGATGAAGAGATAAAGGCTCTGTCCCACGTGCCAGTTTTCAAGTATCTAATCCTAAAAACAGGGAAACATGTTCCCTAATTTCTAGGGTTTGTCATCAGCAGTTGGGTGACCACGTGGGAGGCTTCATCAAATTCGACTTCATGGAGTGTTAGGTGTCAAAGAATGTTTTAAATGTTTAGATAAGTTTGTTGTAATCATAATAAGGAGTTACACTCCTAGTTGTATTAGGTCTCTAGGACTGCTAGTTAGGTGTCAAATGCATTTAAAGTCTTGTTTTATGGTTAGAATAGGTGTCATTGATGGTAAATTTGAATTCCCCTCATGATGGAGGAAGGAATCCAAGCATGTAAAGAGATCTATATATAGAAGAACATCTAATGTACAAAGGGTTGGAAATTTTTATGGAAAAACTTGTATTTGGCATATGGATGACTCATTTTCAATAATACATGCTTGAATTTGCTTCTCAGGATTCATGAAGGGTTTTTCATGTTCAGAATATGTGATGTTGTCCTTTTTCTTAATTCTTACAGTGGTATGGATTTATAATCACTCAGAATTCACTGAATGTGCTCTGACTTCCTGTATACATGCATAAACTATGTGTCCCATATGAGTTTATGTTCTGAATATTTAAACGCTGAATGCCCTGACTTCCATGTAAGGTTGAGTTCATTGTTATATTGAGGTGTTGTTGACTCCATAAGCCCAATGGATTTTTACTGATCATGTTCAACCATTCATATTTTTCATACTTGTTTCATAGAGTTAGCCATCTAATCTTTATCAAAATCATTAACCTTTGAGAGAGCCCTCTCAGGTTGAGGAGGCTAAGCCTCAGCCAAAAGATTGGTTTGAAATAGTTACTTGAAGTCTTCCTGGTCTGCAGCCTTCCAGGACCTGATTTTGAGATAACATTTTGGTGCGTCTGCTGGGAGTCTGAAGATTATTCATTCCCGAAATCAAGAGACTGAACTTCTGAAGGTAGCAGGAGCTCAGACATCATTTCGAGGCTGCAAATCTACCTTGGCGACTCCACACATCAAATAACAAATTAGAAGGTGACTCCACTGCTAGAAGATCAGTAGCTTGATGAAGTTACAAGATGAGTTCCACTGCAAGAATGAATGCCAGGTATGATCCTATGAATCAGTCTCATATTCCTGGTTTTCCAAATCCTATGCCAAAGGTTGATTGGTTAGAGGATCTTCCGATATTCAAAGATGAAAGGAAAGACAATGCTGCTCTTCATTTGGTTAGGTTTCATATGCATGTACGCAATCTTAAGGTTCAGTTTCCCGAGGATTGTCTCATGAGGATGTTTATGACCACTTTAGAAGGAAAAGCATGGTCTTGGTATAAAAGTTTGGAAAATGGTTCATTATATTCTCTTGCTGATTTCCATGATGTGTTCTATGACATGTATAAAGAGTGCCATCCCTCCTTATTGTTGCTCAAAGATTGTTGTAGACATTCTTTAAGTCTTATTCAGTACTTGGAGGATTGTTATGATGATGATCAGTTTATGGATGAAGAAATTTTAGAGGCTCTTCATAACAATGCATTCCAGCACCAAGAAGAAAGTATAACATCTCATGAAACGCAACATGAAGATCAACATGGGTTTATTTGTGAAAACCATGTTTCATCCTTTGATATGAATGAAAAGATGCAGCAGATTTGTCAGTCTTTTGATCATAAAGAATATGAAATTGATTGCAAACACCAAGAAGAAATGCTGGAAGAAATTTCTTATAATCCTCAGGCAGAAGAAAAGGTTGTTCAATTTTGTAATTCCTTGCAGCAGCTTACTTTAAAGAATGATAACAATAGTGAGGAAAATTACGTTGTTTATGAGAATCATGCAGAAAGGCAGTTGGATAGCACATCAAAGGAATTTTGTGTGGTTGAGAATCAGTTGTCTAAAGATGTAGAGTGTTCTTATGATCATCAAAATAACCATGTCTTCTTTGACCCTATAAGTGAATACATGGCAAAGCTTTGCACACCAGTGTTTCATTTTCATTTGCATTATGAAGATCAGGTACATTATAAGTTGATTTGGTCATCTCACTATCATGGTTATTTTGAGGTTGAATGCAGTCAAGAGCCTCCCATATCAGAAAGGACAATTGATTGGCTTTATTGGAAATATCATGTTGCTTGAGCTACAAGTGGAGCTTGCAGCTGATAGGGTAGGTAGGAATGTGCAAATAAGCTCAGGGTAGGTTGACTGAGCATCTATTTCAGTAGGTACAGTTTGAATTCTTCTTACAAAAAATCATTCAAGGCTTGAGGAGAAAATTGGGCAGAAGTTCAAAGTTTTCTTCTAGAGGATGGATAGCGGCACTGGAGCTACAGGTTCTTAATGTACTACAAGGGCACACTATCCCTAGTGGAGCCACTGTTATCACTGTAAAACTTCCTTAAAAAATTTGGACAACTTACATTGTTTCTCAATTCTTGTATCAGTCATGGTCAAGTCATGGTGAAGTCATTTTTATGTTTTAGAGTCTAAGTCATAGGGTTAGAGTCTCATGTCCATCTTCAAATAAAGTTTGATAGCCTCATTCCATGTCCTAGAAGCCTCACCATGTGTTTAGAAGACATATCTCACATAATTTCGGAGAAATTTTGAAACTAGCTACGAATCCACGTTTTTGTAGCGCAGACAATGTAAAAGTCCTATTTTGCGCTACGAAATCAATGTTTTCATAGCGCTACGAAACCCCTGTAGCAGCCTGTTTCAGCAGAAAAAACTGTTTTAGTTAACTTCCAGAAGCTTTTATGAGCAGTTGAAAACTCATCTTTGAAAATTGAAAGAGGTTTTTATTCTTAAGATACTAAAGTAAAAAAACCTCTTCCAATTTCTTCAAATCCATTATGATCTGGGAGAAATGAAGGACCAAAGTTGCGCTATGAAACTGCTGAAGGTGCAGTTTTTCATCTCCTGTTTTACACCTGTTTTTCAAAGACTCATTCTGGGCGGTCGAAACGATGTTTCAAAAAAACAAGAGATTTTTTTGTTAAGCACGGATTGGTTCACAAAAAACTCCTTCAGTTTTTCCAAATACATTTTGTACAAGAAGTTATGACCTCTGTCCCAAGACCTATTTTTCAGCCAGAACAGAGCAAGGGACAGTTTCCTGTTTGACACGTGTTTTTCAAGGACAGTTTCTGGACATCTGGAGAAATGTTTTAAAAAACCAGGAGAGGTTTTTGTTCTGGACAACATGGGCTACAAAAACCTCCTTCAGTTTCGTAAAATGTGTCATGGATGAAGAGATAAAGGCTCTGTCCCACGTGCCATTTTTCAAGTATCTAATCCTAAAAACAGGGAAACATGTTCCCTAATTTCTAGGGTTTGTCTAGGGTTTGTCATCAGCAGTTGGGTGACCACATGGGAGGCTTCATCAAATTCGACTTCATGGAGTGTTAGGTGTCAAAGAATGTTTTAAATGTTTAGATAAGTTTGTTGTAATCATAATAAGGAGTTACACTCCTAGTTGTATTAGGTCTCTAGGACTGCTAGTTAGGTGTCAAATGCATTTAAAGTCTTGTTTTATGGTTAGAATAGGTGTCACTGATGGTAAATTTGAATTCCCCTCATGATGGAGGAAGGAATCCAAGCATGTAAAGAGCTCTATATATAGAAGAACATCTGATGTACAAAGGGTTGGAAATTTTTATGGAAAAACTTGTATTTGGCATATGGATGACTCATTTTCAATAATACATGCTTGACTTTGCTTCTCAGGATTCATGAAGGGTTTTTCATGTTCAGAATATGTGATGTTGTCCTTTTTCTTAATTCT
>CM062806.1:614812959-614952959 GCA_031772625.1 Pinus tabuliformis | reverse complement strand
AACGAGTTCACACGGATGCCCACAAACGACCTGCCCGAACGATTTTGCATGGGCGCTCGAACGACCGAAATGAAGCGACAAGGGAGAGCCGGGAAAACGAGTTGCACGAACGTGCACAAAGCCAACCTCAAGTCACAACTTAGCATTTTCTGATACGGGCTCTTTCGCTTGGGCGCACCCTCACCCGAACGACCCGCCCGAATGAGTTCACACAGATGCCCTCAAACGACCCGCCCGAATGATTTTGCATGGGCGCCCAAACGACCAAAACGAAGCGACAAGGGAGAGCCGGGCAAATGAGCTACACGAACGTGCACAAAGCCAACCTCGGGTCACAACTTAGCATTTTTCATACGGGCTTGTTCACCTGGGCGCGCCCTCGCCCAAACGACCCGCCCGAACGAGTTCACACAGAAACCCTCAAACAACCCGCCCGAACGATTTTGCATGGCCGCCCGAATGACTGAAACGAAGCGACAAGGGAGATCCGGGAAAACGAGCTGCACGAACATGCACAAAGCCAACCTCGGGTAACAACTCATTTTTTGATACGAGCTCATTTGCCCGGGCACGCCCTTTCCTGAATGACCCACCCGAACGAGTTCACACGGACGCCCTCAAACGACCCGCTTGAACGACCGAAACGAAGGGACAAGGGAGAGCCGGGCAAACAAGCTGCACGAACGTGCACAAAGCAAACCTCGGTTCACAACTTAGCATTTTTAATACGGGCTCGTTCGCCCGGGCGCGCCCTCTCCTTAACGACCCACCCGAACGCGTTCACACGGACACCCTAAAACGACTCGCCCGAACGATTTTGCATGGGTGCCCGAACGACCAAAACGAAGCGACAAGGGAGAGCCGGGCAAACGAGTTGCACGAACGTGCAGAAAGCCAACCTCGGGTCACAACTTACCATTTTTTGATACGGGCTCATTCTCCTGGGTGCGCCCTCGCCCAAACGACCCGCCCGAATGAGTTCACACGGACGCCCTCAAACGACCTGCCCGAATGATTTTGCATGGGTGCCCGAATGACCGAAACGAAGCGACAAGGGAGAGCCGGGAAAACGACCTGCACGAACATGCACAAAGCCAACCTCTGGTCACAACTTAGCATTTTTTGATACGGGCTCGTTCGCTTGGGCATGCCCTCGCTTGAGCGACCCACTCAAACGAGTTCACAAGCGCGTAGTGAAATGACCCGCCCGAACGACCGAAACGAAGCGACAAGGGAGAGCCGGGAAAACGAGCTGCACGAACATGCACAAAGCCAACCTCGGGTCACAACTTAGCTTTTTTGATACCGGCTTGTTCGCCCGGGCGCGCTGTTTCCCGAACGACTTCACACAGACGCCCTCAAACGACTCGCCCGAACGAATTTACGTGGGCGCCCGCACGACTGAAATGAAGCGACAAGGGAGATCCAGGCAGAAAAGCTACACGAACGTGCACAAAGCCAACCTCGAGTCACAACTTAGCATTTTTTGATACGGTCTCGTTCGCCCGGGCATGCCCACGCCCGAACGAGTTCACACGGACGCCCACAAACGACCCTCCCGAACGACCGAAACAAAGGGACAAGGGAGAGCCGGGCAAAGGAGTTGCATGAAAGTGCACAAAGCCAACCTTGGGTCACAACTTAGCATTTTTGATACGGGCTCGTTCGCCCGGGCGCACCCTCTCCCGAACGACCCACTCGAACGACTTCACACGGACGCCCTCAAATGACCAACCTGAACGATTTTGCATGGGTGCCCGAATGACCGAAACGAAGCGACAAGGGAGAGCCAGGCGAACGAGCTGCACGAACATGCACAAAGCCAACCTTGGGTCACAACTTAGCATTTTTTGATACGGGCTGGTTCGCCCGGGCACACCCTCGCCCAAACGACCCGCCCGAACGAGTTCACATGGACGCCCTCAAACGACCCGACCAAATGACCGAAATGAAGTGACAAGGGGGAGCCGGGCAAACGAGCTTCATGAACATGCACAAAGCCAACCTCGAGTCACAACTTAGCATTTTTTATACGAGCTCGTTCGCCTAGGCGCGCCCTTGCCTGAATGACCCGCAGGAACGAGTTCACGCGGACGCCCTCAAATGACCCACCCGAACGATTTTGCATGGGTGCCCGAACGACCGAAACAAAGAAACAAGGGAGAGCCGGGCAAATGAGCTACACGAACGTGCTCAAAGCCAACCTCGGGTCACAAATTAGTATTTTTTGATATGGGTTCGTTCGCTCAGGCGTGCCCTCACCCGAACGACCCACCCGAACAAGTTCACACGGACGGCCTCAAACGACCCGCCCAAACGATTTTGCATGGGTGCCCGAACGACCGAAACGAAGCGACAAGGGAGAGCCGGGAAAACGAGTTGCACGAACGTGCACAAAGCCAACCTCAGGTCACAACTTTGCATTTTTGATACAGGCTCATTCGCCTGGGCGCGCCGTCGCCCGAACGACCCACCCGAACAATTTTGCATGGCCGCCCGAATGACCGAGCGATCTGGGCAAATGAGCTGCACGAATGTGCACAAAGCCAACCTCGGGTCACAACTTAGCATTTTTTGATACGGGCTCATTCGCCCGGGCGCGCCCTCGCCCGAACGACCCGCCCGAATGAGTTCACATGTTCGCCCTCAAACGACCCGCCCGAACGACTGAAACGAAGCGACAAGGGAGAGCCGGGAAAACGAGCTTCACGAACATGCACAAAGCCAACCTCGGGTCATAACTTAGCACTTTTGATATGGGCATGTTCACCCGGGCGTGCCCTCGCCCGAACGACCTGCCCGAACGAGTTTACACAGACGCCCTCAAACGACCCGCCCAAACGATTTTGCATGGGCGCCCGAATGACCGAAACGAAGCGACAAGGGAGAGCTGGGCAAACGAGCTGCATGAACATGCACAAAGCCAACCTCGAGTCACAACTTAGCATTTTTTGATACGGGCTCGTTCACCCAGGAGTGGCCTCACCTGAACGACCCACCCGAACGAGTTCACACGGATGCCCTCAAATGACCCGCCCGAACGATTTCGCTTGGGCGCCCGAACAACCGAAACGAAGCGACAAGGGAGAGCCGGGAAAACGAGCTATACGAATGTGCACTAAGCCAACCTCGGGTCACAACTTAGCATTTTTTGATATAGGCTCATTCGCCCGGGCACGCCCTCACCCGAATGACCCGCACGAACGAGTTCACAAGTGCGCCCTCAAACAACCCGCCCGAACAACCGAAACGAAGCGACAAGGGAGAGCCGGGAAAATGAGCTACACGAACGTGCACAAAGCTAACCTCGGGTCACAAATTAGCATTTTTTATACGGGCTCATTCACCCGGGCACGCCCTCTCCCGAATGACCCACCCGAACGAGTTCACTTGGATGCCCTCAAATGACCCGCCCGAACGAATTTACGTGGGCGCCCGCACCACCGAAACAAGGCGACAAGGGAGAGCCGGGCAAAAGAACTACACAAACATGCACAAAGCCAACCTCGGGTCACAACATAGCATTTTTGGATATGGGCTCGTTAGCCCGGGCGCGCCCTCACCCGAACGACCCACCCGAACGAGTTCACACAGACGCGCTCAAACGACCTGCCTGAACGACCGAAACGAAGTGACAAGGGAGATCTGGGCAAACGAGTTGTACAAACGTGCACAAAGCCAACCTCGGGTCACAACTTAGCATTTTTGATACGGGCTCATTCGCCCAGGCGCGCCCTCGCCCGAACGAGTTCACACGGACGCCCTCAAACGACCCGCCTGAACAATTTTGGGACCGAAATGAAGCTACAAGGGCGAGTCGGGCAAACGAGCTGCATGAACGTGCACAAAGCCAACCTCGGGTCACAACTTAGCATTTTTTGATACGGGCTCGTTCGCCCAGGCGTGCCCTCGCCCGAACGACCCGCCCGAACAAGTTCACACAGATGCCCTCAAACGACCAGCCCGAACGATTTTGCATGGGCGCCCGAATGACCGAAACGAAGTGACAAGGTATAGCCGGGCAAACAAGCTGCACGAACGTGCACAAAGCTAACCTCGAGTCACAACTTAGCATTTTTTGATACGGGCTCATTCGCCCGGGCGAGCCCTCGCTCGAACCACCCCCCCGAATGAGTTCACACGGACGCCCTCCAACGACCCGCCCAAACGACCGAAACGAAGTGACAACGGAGAGCCAGGAAAATGAGCTGCACGAACGTGCACAAAGCCAACCTCGGGTCACAACTTATCATTTTTGATACGGGCTCGTTCGCCCTGGCGCGCCCTCGCCTGAACGACCCGCTCGAACGAGTTCACACGAATGCCCTAAAATGACCCGCCCGAATGATCTTCCATGGCGGCCCGAATGATCGAAACGAAGTGACAAGGGAGAGCCGGGCAAACGAGCTGCACGAACGTGCACAAAGCCAACCTCGGGTCACAACTTAGCATTTTTTGATACGGGCTCATTCGCCCGAGCGCGCTCTCGCCCGAACGAGGTCACACGGAGGCCCTCAAACAACCCGCCCGAACGAATTTGCATGGGCACCCGCACGACTGAAACGAAGCGAAAAGGGAGAGCGGGGTAAATGAGCTGCAAAAACGTGCACAAAGCAAACCTCGAGTCACAACTTAGCGTTTTTTATACGAGCTCGTTCGCCCGGGCGTGCCCTCGCCCGAATGACCCACCCGAACAAGTTCACATGGACGCCCTCAAACGACCCGCCCAAATGATTTTTCATGGTCGCCCGAACGACAGAAACGAAGTGACAAGGGAGAGCCGGGCAAACGAGCTGCACGAACGTGCACAAAGCCAACCTCTAGTCAACACTTAGCATTTTTTGATACGGGCTCGTTCGCCCAGGCGCGCCCTCGCCCAAACGACTCGCCCAAACGAGTTCACACGGACGCCCTCAAACGACCCACCCGAACGAATTTGCATGGGCGCCTGCACGACCGAAACGAAGCGACAAGGGAGAGTCGGGAAAACGAGCTGCACAAACGTGCACAAAGCCAACCTCGGATCACAACTTAGCATTTTTTATATGGGCTCGTTCGCCCGGGTGCGCCCTCGCTCGAACGACCCGCCCAAACGAGTTCACACAGATGCCCTCAAACGACCCACTCGAATGAGTTGACACGGACGCCCTCACCCGACCTGCCTGAACGAGTTTGCACAGACGCCCTCGCCCGACCCGCCCGGACGGGTTTGCACGGACGCCCTCGCCCGACCCGCCCGAACATTTTTGCATGGACGACCTCGCCCGACCCGCCTGAACGAGTTTACACGGGCGCCCTCAAACGACCCGCCCGAACGAGTTTACATGGCAAACGACCTGCCCAAATGAGTGTTTACACGGCAAACGACCCACTCGAACGAGTTTACATGGGCTCCGACACACGACCAAAATGAAGTCACAAGGGAGATTCGGGCAAACCGGCAACACGATCGTGCACAAAGCCCACCCCCGGTCACAACTTAGCATTTTTTGTACGGCCATGTGTGCCCTGTGCACCGTCACACGACATGACACGACACGATCTGACCCGACCCGACCCGTTTGCACGGGCACCCACACACGACACGTCCTCACCCACCCGAACGAAATTTGGGGTTTCCATGGGGGCACGACCCGAACAAAATTTTGGGGTTTCCGTGGGCGCACGATCCGAACAGAGGCACGAGGGAGCATCAGGCAAACGAGCCACACGAACGTGCAGAAGACACATGGGCAGTCACGACTTAGCATTTTTGGCACGGCCACGTGTGCCCCAACACCCACACACGGCATGACACGACCCGACCGGCCTTGTACGAGTCAACCCGACCCATCTGAACGCGTTTGCACAGGTACCCACACACGACACGACACAACCCGACCCAGACAAAATTTGGGGTTTCCTTGTATGCACAACCCGAACGAAATTTGGGGTTTCCATGGGTGCACGACCCGAACGAAGGCACAAGGCAGCATCGGGCAAACGGGCCGCACGAACGTGTAGAAGGCACACGGGGGGTCATGACTTAGCATTTTTGGCACTGCCACGTGTGCTCGAGCACCCATGCATGACACGACCCGAACCGCCCGAACGAAGGCACGACGAAGCATCGGGTAAACGGGTCGCGCGAACGTGCAGGAGGCACACGGGTGGTCACGCCCTAACTTTTTTTGCACGGCCACATGTCCTTGAGCACCCACGCATGGCACGGCACGACCCGACCCGACTCGACTCAACCGAACGCGTTTGCACAGGCACCCACACACGACACGACCCGACCCGCCCAAACGGAATTTGGGGTTTCCATGTGTGCATGGCCCGAACGAAATTTGGGGTTTCCATGGTGCACGACCCGAATGAAGGCATGAGGGAGCGTTGGGCAAACAGGCTGCAAAAATGTGCAGAAGACACACGGGCGGTGACAACTTAGAATTTTTAGCACAACGGTGACGACAATAGATAACGAGATGTTGATAGTTGTACAAGTCATCTTAGATTCGCCCGACTTGTATCGAGAGCCAAACACAGTTTCACAAGAGGCTAACCTATGGGTACAAGCAAGCAAAGAAAGAAAAAATAAAAAACTAGAAGTAAAGAGGAAACAAAACAAGTAAGAAAAACAAGAAAGCAAGAAAACCAAACCAAGAAAGCAAACATGCGCACCAGAAAGCAAAGCAAAGCAAGAAGAAAAGACTACTCCTACTCCTATGCTAAACAGTGCATGGGCCTACTCACGTGAAGTGATATTTCCAATGTAGCCACCGACGCATTGGTTGGCCCATGTTGGTGAAGGCATGGTTCGTGAGAAGTGCAGTCAAGTGAACAAGCAAACATAAAAGATATAACAATGAAGCCCAACATATTCCAAGTTTAAATGCATCCATAGAAAAGAAAAGAGTGAAAGCGCAAGACAAACCCTCTGTGGACTTACCATGGTGTTGTGACACACTACGTACAGATGATAAGAATATGCACTCTCTTGACTGTGGCAGACAAGCAAACATGAGAAAAAGAGACAACTTACGCCTTGCAAGTGTGCTTACTGCGAATGATTCCTCCAGTGTGCAAGTGATGGGATCATTTGATTCTGGTGGAGGAAGTGAGATCTGTGTTGGATTGATCTTCATTGCATACAGATGAGTGATGAGGAGCCTTAGGTGTTTCACAAATTTTCTGATCAAAAGTGGAACTAACCTTAAGACAACGAGGGTCTAACATAACCATCAGCTCGGGATGAAGTGCCTCGATGACCTGCGGGGTGCCCACTTCGTCAATAGATATATCATCAGAGACCAGTGGCTTAGATAGATTAATGAGTGAATCAACATCGTGATCAAATGAAAAAGTACAAAGATCACAACAACCATGATCAGAAAATTCAGAATGTTTGTCGCCATCCTCATGATTTGATGAATCATATAGAGGGGTAGATGAGAAGCAATAATGTTCACCCTCTGCGTTTATGCAAAAAGCAGATTTAAAATCAAGTGGATTTTTAATGAATGATTTGTTCTCTCCACTATCAAATGAAGGACTGACATCAGGTGTGTTCTGTGAATGATCGGAAGTAGATGCATTCGTGGATGGATTAACACAAGGACAATCAGAGATAACATAATCACCAACGATGTCAGGAAAAAACGGAGGAGGCGCGGATAGAAGGAGGTCATCCTTCATCATGGGTTTATGCTCAAATCCTAGATCATAATCTTCGTGAACGACAATGCAGGTTGGTTGTGCAGCATCAACTCCGTCGATGGCTTGATCCTCGTTCATAACAGGTGTAGAGTCCCGAACGGAAGAACATGAGATAGTGCAATCCGGAGGATCAGCAGAACGTGAAGACAGAGGTTGAGGTAAAAAGTGTGTATGACAACCCATGGGCTTCTCAACCAAATCTGCACAGATATTGATAGTATTGAGGGTGGGAGGATGTGACTGTTGAACAATGTGTGCGCATGTTCTCCCACATCACTTTGTAGTGGTGGAGTTGTTTGATGAGGGGAAGGCGGACAATCACTTGTGACAACGACTGTGTCCGCTTGTGATTGCGCAACTCCATCACCAAAGTATGTTGAGCGGGGTTTTAACTTTAAATTCATTTTGGGACAAAGTGATTTGGTAAGGCAATATTCAAATTTGTCCATGAGATATTGGAATTTCATCTAACTTTTCGGAGCTTCAAATATTAATAGACGGAAGTGCTGCGAAAAATCCATAAGCGATTCATGCGGGGCCTTCTGTTGTTTTAACAATTTTTTATCAAGTGCTTCAAGATCAAAATGGTGAAAAACAGATTCAATTAGATCATTGAACTGCTTGAATGAGTGCACAGAGTTATGAGGCAGTATGCTACACCATCGTAATGGGTGGTCGCGAAGTGTGTGTGCGAGCAGTGAACAAACCTATGTTTCATTAAAACCTTCCACATTCTCCATGAGCACATGGAAGTCATCTAAGTGCTTAGGCCAGGCCACTTCACCTTCACCATCATACGTGATTTGTGACAAGTTATCCTAGAACTCCCTCTCAATGTGAAAGATATGTTCGTTGGATAGACATTTCGAAGGGTGAACTATACCAAACTCCATGATAGATGTGCAAAGATTCAAAACAGATTGTGAGGTCTCAGCTTGTCATCTGGCCCTCCTTTTAGCACCAGAAATGTTGATGATGCTAGACCTGCCAACATTTAGGGGATCTCCCTGGTAGAAAGCCCCAACTAGATCTCACACCATTTGGTGTAGGAATCCCATACGGCATGATGGTCTCGTTGCCATTATTTTAAAGATATGCTTATCTCTTGTCAGCACATGAGAGTGGTCTGCTTTGTCTTCGAATAGCGAGGTTCGCATGCTTGGTGAGTGCTTTGGTGTTACCTGTGTCAAAGTTCTTTCACTACAGAGGGAGAGGCTGGAAGTGAGTCTCAGGTCAAAAGGGAATAGTCCCAACTCTTCTAGAGACACACAACACAACAAGGCATGTACATCTTCTGGTGGAGTAGTCCACACGGAATAGTCCAACACAATGTGAACAGATAGCATGTACAACACCCAGCGGAATAGTCCACATGAGTGCGACGGGCATTGAAACAAGTTTACACAAATGAATCTATCGAGTGTCGGGCAAGATAGCTCACATGGTCAAGACCACATCCATCCAAACAGTCATGTAAACAGTGTTATCCATGTCGAGCTGCAATGTTGCTGAGTGATGGATGTGGTCTTTGTGTATCATAACTTCATATATGCATGGCAAGGTGTGGGAAGTCTTCGATGTCCTTATTGTTCGCTTGATAGTTCATACATGTGCATGTATTTCCTTCGCTTGTACTTTGTATGCTCCATGTGTTCATCCATTTGCAAACTAATATCCTCGCATGCATTCCTTGTTCGTATGTTCACGAAATAATCTCCTCACATGCTCTCCTTGTTCAATGTCGCGTCATGTCTCATCCATGTACCTGTGTCTGCAATCACTCATGACGAGACGACATCAAATCCAAAAATATCCTAGTCTACCATGATGCATTGTCTTTCACTTTTGGATGCAAGTGACCGAGAGAGAGGACAAGGCTCTTGAAACTGCGCAAGTCAAATTTCAAGTCAGGATGTGAGCTCCGGGCACTGCTGATGAAAATTGCAAAAAGGTCACTCGGAGACTGAGATGGACAATCCAGATCAGCAGTGATTATCTACAAGATCTGGCTCGGTTGGAGGGTAGATCTATGCAATTTTTTTAGGGAAGCAGTGCAGGTAACAAAGGGTTTGGCATAAAAAACAACACAATTTCTCTGGGGAGTTGGCAGCGGGCTGCCAAAGGCTTGCTTGGAAATATTGCGCAATTTTTCCTGGGGAGCTAGCAGTGGGTTGCGAGAGTCTGTTGGCAAAAAATGCACAACTTTTGGGAAGCTAGCCTGCTGAACATCCCATCGCATTTTCTAAGCTGAGCAGGATGTTTGGCAGCTGGGAGACTACTCATGAAAACTGCACAGTTTTTCGGATGAGCTGCAAGCCGACTGACTGGGTGACTAACTGGAAAAACTCCATAACTTTTTGAGGGAGACAGTGACGAACACAGGGTGTTCGTCTGGCATGTTTGCATAGTTTCTTTAGTCAGCAAAGTGGGCAAGCTTTGCAACTTTTGCACAATTTTTTGGGGGAGTGAGTCTCTGGGTCACTACCTGGTCAAACTCTCTGGTTGACCACCTGGAGGGTTGGTAGATATGCTTGCGAGCAGCGCAAATTGAAATGGCTTGCTAAGCAAATTCTACGTTGTTCTGGGTGACGGTCAATCTGGTCGATTGCAGGACTGTCAAGTGTAGGGTGCCTGGGAGATAGCCTCAAGCTCTGTGCAATTCTGGGCAACAATACATGATCACTAAGGGCTGAAATTGCGCAATGTAGCTCCGAAGGTCCGATTGTTGGAGGGTGATCGGTCATCGTAATTTCAGCAAAATGACTAAGTGTGTGAGCGAGTGAACTTGTGCATACATGACCTTGCGAACACACACTCAACATGACTCGAAAACAAGATACCTCAAACATCAAGACAACATATACTCAGTGTGACTGAGTGACGATGCAAGCGACACTTGTGATAGATCGTTGAACGACTGCGATGAAGCTTGTGCGAAAGTACCCATTGAGTTGAACGACCGTGATGACTTTCTTGTCAAGCACACATTGAGTGCTTCTAGGGCTTGTCATTTAGCCTTCAAGTCAATTAAGTCATTGTCATGTATCGAAGACCCATTTGGGCATGTTACATATTGTAAAGAAAATTTATTTGAGTCAAAGTTGAGTCAATGGACCCTCCAAGACCTCATCATGGTGCAAAGATCAAGTTGGCCTTCTCAAGTGGAAAAGTTGGCCTAAAAGAAGCAATTTGACCTAGTAGGATACCTATACATGAGAGGCTTTGACCTCACTTAGAGCACTCACTCACTACACACAAGTTCCATGAAGGAAGAGAAAAAGGTGCAAGAAAGAGAAGGACAAGAAGAAGAAAAGAAGAGCGAAAATTTTGGATTGTTGTTGGGCTATTACTCTTCACACGTGCGAAGAAATCAGGGCACCTATTGCAGCAGCAAAGACCGAGTTGCAGAAGTCGAGTTAGGGCATCAAGAAATACACTTTGCAAGTTGAGTTGTGTAGGAGAGACAATCAACTCAAGCAAAGAGGAAAGGAGGAAGAATCTACCATAATTTCCCACATGTGCAAAGGCTAGGGTTTCCGCAAAAGAAACCACTGGAGGTCAAAATTGCAAAAGAATCTGTTGGGGTGTCAAAGTTGCAAAAAAATATGTTCGGGGTCGAAGTTGCAAAAGAATCTACTAGGGGGTTGAAATTGCAAGAAGTTGCTATGGAATTGCTGGAAGGAAAACTCGTCAAGAAGGAAATATTTGACTTGGTCTTAGAGGGTCTTGGTCAAGGGTCATAGGTCTTGGAATTCGTCAATTGAAGTTCCATAAGAAGAGAAGAATTTTGGTGGGTTTTCTTCTCAATTGGAGAGGTTTCTGCCCTGGATGGTTGCCTATATCTTGTGTCATCTTGTCTCATTATTCTTAGTGATTCAGTAGTTGTTTGATGATAAGAACACAATAATAATAATGTTGATGAAGAAACTAATCAAGATAAGTAAAAAGATATCACAAGTATCAAGAAAGAGAAATCACCTAACTTGTTGCCTATAGATTTCTCAATAGTCTAAGGATTTGAGAGGGTTGGGTAAGCCTCTTGGTGTTATAGCAGTATCCCAAAGTGGTGACCTGTTGTAGGGGTTTTGTGGTAAAGGATAGCCACAACAATATTGTTTTCAGGGCAATGAGGGCTTGAAAGACTAACCCTCAGCCCAAGGAAATTAGCAAGGGTCTTGTCTTGTATTTGGCCATATTTTCCAAGGATTGTAAAGGGCCATTTTCCCTTGTCCCTAGGATTCTTATTAAAGGACTAATAAGAAATCAATTTTGGCAAAAAAAAATTGTATGTTTTTTGTATAACCTAATTGTTGGTATATTTCGTTGTGCTAATGTTGTTTTAAAGTTATGCATTTCAGTGTGCTTATGTTTTCTGCTTCGCAAAACTACCAAAACATAGACCAGAACTGGGATGCATGGAATTCTAACATGGCATCAGAGCATGGTCTCTAAGAAGGGAAGTTGGATTTGAGAATTGCACATGTGACAACTCTAATAGGGATTGTAGGAACGGTTTCAGGAATCAATAGTGTTTTGAATACCCATCCCTAGAGAGTTGGCTAAGTATGTCTGATTGCTTGTATGGGTCGTGAAGGCCAAGTTCAACATGCTCCAAAGGGAGTCAGTCATCAAAGGGAGTCAATGGGCTGAGAGGGATTCAATATCTCAAAGGAAGACAACCTTTAGGTTCAGGAAATTCATGGTACAAGATGGCCATGCAAGATGCTCAGGACCAAGAAGCTTCTAGAAGAAGGGTGTCTTTGAAGAAGAGTCCTTGTCATACTGTGAAAATTTCTTTTGTGTCATATGGAGCAGTTGTGGTAATGGATCAAGGGTGGAAATATGTTCCAAGTTCAAAGGCAAAGCCACTTCCAAATAGTGTTGTTAAAATGCATCCCTCACTAAGAGGGAGCATTGAAATTTGGTAGCATTGGGAGGTACTCTCACATGCCCTTGGAGTTGGGCATGTGGGAGGAAAACACTTATAGAAGTGCTTGTATGAGTGCATGAGCTAAGTGACGGGGCTTTGTACCCATAGACCCAAGATATTGCACCCTTTGAAAAGGTTTAAATGATCAATCATGGAGAGAAGAATAATGGATGTTTCTTAATTCGGGTTCTGATTTGCCAAGGAAACTGCAGTATGTCGAGGGTTGGTAGGTGGCTAGCTAGGTGATGTACATAGAGCACTATAAACAAGGAAGGTCATAGGGCTTGTGTGCAAGGGTTTAGGACCCAAAGGAAATGGCCAAGTCTATGCAATAGCAAGGACAAGGTTGTCAGCACTACTGTAGCATATTGCAAACAAAAAGGGGTCCTGTAGGTGCATCCACAGGCAAGCAGCAAGGTGTTAGAACCTACGGAAGGGTTGGCCTGCTAATTTATAGTGGTTTTGTGGTAAAGGACAGCCATAGAAGCATTGTTTTTGGGGTGGTAGGGGCTTGAAGGACTAACCCTCAACCCAAGGAAATTGACAAGGGTCATGTCTTATATTTGGGCATATTTTCTAGAGATTGTAAAAGGCCATTTTCCCTGGTATAAGAGCCCTAGGATTCTTATTAAAGGACTAATAAGAAATAAGTTTTGGCAATAAAATTGTGTTTTGGGTATGATCTAATTGTTGGTATATTCCACTATGCTACAATTGCTTTAAAGTTAAGCATTTCAATTTGTTTATGTTTTATGTTTTGTGAAACTGACAATACATAGGGCAGACTTGGGGTGCATGGAATTATACCATAAATAATATATAGGATTCAAGTACTTAAGTATAAAACTTTGTAAATCCCTTTAGTTAACACCCTTCCGCAAGATTTTTTGGGTTTTTTCTTAACAATTATTATTACATTCCTTCTCCTCGTATATATTTTGATATTAAAAAGACTCAGAACTATGATTATTGCTCTACGTATTGTAAAGGAACTTTAGTATGAATACACAATTTGGCAAAACCCTTCCTTGAAAACTTATAAACACCTCATCCTCCTCCATAGACATTCTACACAGAGGTGGATGGAGGGTGTCATGCTCAGATTGTCATACATGATCCTTTCTATGGATTGGAAGAGGTTATGATTAATGTTGTTACTATGAGAGGGAATACTGTGTGTTCCAATTATTCATAAGATTTCAAGCAACAACTATGCCAAGATTAGAAATCATCTTCTAATGGAAGTTGTAAAATTTCCACTCTTTTATGATTGGAAGAAACCTCTACCTCCAAATCCAATGGAATTGGATTGATCACTAGAATATGTAGGCTCAAATCTGAATTATTTACTCCATTTGCAAACTTTCTAATTGATCTTCTAGTACAATGAAGTGATAGGCACTTATATTTGTCTCCACTCTTAAGAATATAATATCTATGCTCAAGTTACCATGAAAAGGATTTGTATGGTTTTGAAATTCACATAGCCTTTTCTATAATAATATGAAAACAAAGCAAGAGATCAAAATGTTTCAGGTACCATTTCTACATTTGGTGTCCAATGGACATTATGTGACAACGTCTCTATGTTTTGGGTAGCATTCATCTTCTCCACCATACAAAATACCTCCCCATAAAGGGAAGCAACCTCTACATACCATGCTTTAACCCCAATTCTATCTCACACTTCCTCTTAAAAAATCAAAAGAAAGAAGACATGCAGTATAACTTACACAGTTTCCTAGGGGATCCTTTGTGACTAGGAAGAACATTTGCTAGACTCATGATAGCTAGCTGGGTAGTTCACTAAAGACTGTAATACTTTCACCCATTCATTGAAGGTTAGATTAAGATATCCCCTTCACTTTCAAAAGGAAAAAATAAGGTTATGTAGGTAACTATAATTCATCCAAAATTTGGTGAGGGTTAAAAATGAAGAAATTAAATTTATGCATCGAAAATAAAAGAACTAAATGAAATGTATCATATGAACTTTAAATCATATGATGTTAAAAAAACTCACATCTACAATCATTGACATAGATACCAACTATCATTTGAATTCAGGATAAACTTTCCTCTAGAACCATCTAGTTCTTTTAGTGAAATTTTGATAGAACTAGTCATACCACTATTAGGCATATAAGCACCCCACTTATGACCTACAAGATGCCCCTACCCATGCCTATGAACAGTAAGGAAGCGTTTCCTTCTCCAAACCCATGGTCATTGTTCCTTCTAAAATTATAATGTGATCTAAACAAGCTGGTAATAATCAAAGTCTTTGAATTTGTCTTGACTTTCATTCTATTTTGATATTCAAGAGATGAATAAAATTCATAAGATGTATTTAATATACTAAAATGTTTCAACCTAGTTTATGGTTGACCATGTATTGATATCTTTGCACATAAAATTAATGAATATATGGTTCTTAATTAGAAGCCAATCTTGAAGTTATATGATTCCAAATTAGTTCACAATTACAAATTAGTGAATGCCTTCTCTCTCTTTTTTAGAAACTGTAAATGATTACATTTGTACCTACCTATAGAGACTATGACAAAGAAAATGTGTACCTGTGTATCCAAGCAAACCATGAGAGAGTGGAATCACCATTCACAACATGCTTCACAAAAAATAAGCAAGATAAGCTTGATCATAGTCTTCATCCTTTCTCCTTCTCCAACATGTCAGCACATCTGCAAATTATTTAAACACCTCCTTAGAAAGCTTGAGAAAGAAATCTCCCTCTAACAGTGAGGCAAGACACACAAAGACAAATATAGAAATGAATGGGAATGAGAATTATAGCTCAAACTCTATTAAATGAGAATAAAGAACCGCAAATATTTTGATCTGGCACACATAAATATCTAAGTAAGCCAAACAAGCCTGTGAAAGACGTTGGGATCTTACCTTGAAACAAATAGTGTATTATCATTTTAAACACCTCCTTAGAAAGCTTGAGAAAGAAATATCCCTCTCACAGTGAGGCAAGACACACAAAGAGACAAATATAGAAATGAATGAGATTGAGAATTACAACTCAAGCTCTATTAAACGAGAATAAAGAACCGCAATACTTTGGTCTAGCACACAGAAATATCTACGTAAGCCAAACAATCCTGTGAAAGACATTGGGCTCTTACCTTGAAACAAAAATAATATATTATCATTTCATTTTCATCCTCAATGGAACTCTCCTTTTCACCTATTGCAAATCAAAATTCCTTTCAACACTAAGTCAAAACGAATAAGTAAACAAAGAAATTAAATGTAAACGAGCTTTCCCACAACATGCCAACTGCCAAGAATTCCCACAATTCAGATCTAAAATAAATTTAATAATTAAAAGTGTTTAACCTCTCCTATGAATAACAACTCATACTCTTAAGGCTCTATGTAATTCTCTACCAAGGCGGAAACCCATTATCGATTATGTAGCACCTTTATATTGTGTCCTACTAAGAGGTTGGTTTTTTTACCTGAGCGAAGGATATTCTGAGGGTTTATGTCCAAGTGCATGATGGGTTCATGCAGATAATCCAAGCCCCCTGGCAGTTTCCACTGCCACGTTGAAATGTTGTTCCCACGTCAAACACCCTATGTTGCCATCTGGACACGAGAATAGCCATTTATCCAAAGAAACATTCTCCATTAGCTCATAAAACAGGAGCCTCTCGCGTGAATCGGCGGCAGCCCTGGAAGCGTCTTCAAGAAGGCCGCCTCCTTCATTTCTTCCGGATCGATCCCTTCATCCATGACTACCACCTTCGCTCGGCTCCTTCGTGCAGGAACAGAGCCACGACCACCGACTATGCTGCCAATTCTCAGGGAATTACTAGACTCGTCGGTCACATTAGGAGGCAACTTACTGAGAATCTTGATATAGGCCTTGTATACCTGGTTCACAGTCAATTTCAGGGTCAATAGCGGGCCGTCTGATAGGAGGAATTGCTGCAGAAGAAGGGCAGCATTGCAGGAGCAACTAGAATTGCACAGGCTACTACTTTTTTCGACCATGGAGATGCCCAATTCACACTGTCGAGGAGCACGAAATGGTGGGTCCCTGACCACTGGCTGCACGACGGTTCGCCTATGTTGCTATAGATTGACAGAATATGTACCTGCAGGTTGCAGAGACCATGAGATACAGAGATCAGTGAATGTTTGCGTTTTTTTGGCGAAATACAGAGTCAATTCCTTCCCTACTTATTATAATATTATGAACGTCCTTTCACACGTTTATATTATGTCCTAGTTATTTCCACACTGTCCAAACTTCACTGCAAAGGACAGAGGAAGAAACAAATAATTCTTCTATTATAACAGATGGAGACCCCTTCCCACCTGTTACAATATTATTAAACTCTTCTCTCCACCTGTTACAATATTATGAAAAGACAGTAATGAATGTTTTATGCCTTGGAAACTGATAATTAAAGGATCGCGACTTACCTAACATCTTTTGGCACCTCATCACCTCAAAATTGGGACCTTACGGGCATCTTACGAGCATCTTTTGGGGCAGTTCCTATTTCAGACCCTATAGCATTATTAATGCTCCATCCTTACACTCACCTGACAGGAGCTTGACGTCATCGTGACCATTGATCATGCATCCATGCATCCATCTCTTATCTTCCTGCGAATACCCCTCGGCCCTCACCCAGCTCCGGCGATGCGTGTTCCTGCCCGCCTCCAACGCCGGTGTTCCTGCGCGCCTCCAGTTTGATGTCTTAATGAGGTTTACCAACCCACGCTTTGAGGCTCATAAACTCTGCACCAACCATCCCCAATACACCAACCAAACTCAATACGTTATCGGATTCTGGACTAATCCTGACAATTCAGACCCTGCAACCATCGAATAGGAGCACAACAGAGCAGCGGTGAACCGACGTTGGTGATCCCCTGCACCGCTTCGAAACCGGTAATGCTCTACCCTTGCGCAATGCAAAGCCCTCTCATGCTAGACGTTCTGTAAATTAGAAGAGAAATCTGAAACCAACGGAAAAGAATAACAATATCCACATCTATATCTAATTTGAAACCAAATAGACATAACAGGGCTCTCGAATGTCTCTGCCGCTTCTCTTCTAGTGCTATTCGAACTTTTTCATTCTGTAATCGACAATAACACATGAATAAATCAAAATATACCAAAAAATTGCATCCTGATACACATCTGCTAATGAAATGGGTATCCCTGATCCAAGGGCCACGTAGTTTCTGTTGTTATCTCTCACAACAGGAGGACTTGCTCTCGCTGTACAGAACAGAGAAAAACCACACAAGAGCTCTTTAGTTTTATTTAATCTCTTTACACCATGAATGAATGCTATAGGGTCTGAAATAGGAACTGCCAGTAGCTGAACGATATGGGAGGATGTGATAGCCACAGTACTGTTACACTTCTGTACTTCAGAATTTGGTTTTGTCTGGTGTGAGATTGTGGAAGTTTTATGAGGGTGTCTGATAAATATTACTTACTACTTATAGAGCTTCTTTTTTGTGATCTCTTCGAAATTCGTAATTAGATTCACATGAGTATTTTGTCATTTGAATCGATTCAGAAATTGATTTTATACTATAATCAGAGTTTTGTTCTAAGATTTCTATATAATTGTCTTCTGGAAGGAGGGTTATGTGATTATATTTTCCGTTTTCCCATTTCTTAATACGCTTTCTTCAATTCTTCAAAAATAAAAGTTGTTCACATTACGTGTCATGTTTATATTTTTATTTTGAAGGTAGATTTCATATTTATTTAGGGGTAAAAATGAGAATAATGGTTTTACTTCAATTTTATCCACGAAATCTTGGAAATATTTCAGTTTTATTTAATTATCTCAAAAAAAAGTTCATGTAATTTTAATTATCAGATGTTTTTTTTGTCTTCTTTAGGTTAATTATTCTCATGGAAATTTGGGACTTCTAAGAATCTTAATTTTCAAATTTGATAGTTCTTAACATTTCATGTTTCAGTGATATAATTTGCATAAATTAGGTATCTCAATTGTCTTTTAATAAAACACTGAATCTATTTATACACTAGAAAAATTATTTAGATAATTTAAATTCACAATTTTATTCTTCCATAAAGAGAAAATATTAACTTTATATTAGAAAATAAAAACTAGTACATGTTATCCATATCTCTCCCATATTTGCGAAAATAAAAAGACATACTAAGCTTCCCATCCACATACACAATGTTCAGAGCTATTCCTGTAACCAGTCTAAAAAGGGCCACCGAATATAAGGAAACAAAACTTACAGAATTTATTACCGTATCAAAAATCTTCTTCATAAGACGAGACTAAAAACATAGAAAATGTAATATGGCATGGCCATTCAATAGAGGGCCCTCCTATCACCTCTAATTTTATCGATTTGAAGATCGATGCACCATGTCCTTCTGCTAGATTAGAGAAAATTCCACGGCTTACATATATCACAGCAGGTAGTTTGTCTCTCACATCGATATAGGCCATGTTTTGCATTGTTTTCATTAGATTAACTCAATTCCGATATGAACTGATTATACCCTTCTATTGATTCTTTTCTGGTGTTGGTATTATTTCTGGATCTCTGTGTAGTCATAATGGCATTAACACCGCCATGCTAGGTGAGATTGTGCCTAATTAAATTGTTGGCCATAGTTCTCTTAACTGGACATCCCCAATAGAATTCTACTTGGAGAGCCCAAGGATGCAAAAATTTTAAGAGTGTCACTAAATTAGGCGAGGGAGAAGTCATAAGGCTTATAAGCGAGGCTCGGCAACCGCAAGAGAATTTACGTGTTAAGTTTTTATCATTTATAGAAAAAGTTGAGTTGCAACAAATAGATATTTTTTCTGTCTAGTAACATTTTATATATAAATTTTAAATATATCAAGGATTTAAGAACATTTTATTCTATTCCAGTTTTCAAAATTTTAGTGTTTATTCTATCATTATGTTGTTCTTTTTAGATTATGGTATATGGAGAGCATTAATGTCTTTACTCTCCTGGTTATGTTTGCAGGGAAAAAATATGTCCTGTAAATAAATGGCATCCTATTTTTCCTTTGTCGAAGAGTCCATAGAGCCCTCCCCCATGGAGTGTGCGGGTTACGAGTAGTATGTGCATCTCCCCGAGCTCAGTGCCATGTGGAAATTCAAGGAATGGCCTGGTTGGTCTAGAGAGGGGTTGGTAAAGGTTGCCTTACAGTCATTGGAGATTACTTTTCGGTTTGTTCCGTCTGTCCTCTGTGACACAAGGACTTACATTGACAAAGAGGAATGGAAGAGAAGGCTTGAATCCTTAATTAGTTCCTAGATTGAGTTGATTTCAATGATTTGTGAAAATGACAAGCAGGTTCCCACTCTTCAGTTGTCAGTAAGTAGTGGTATTCTTGCTAGGAAATTTTTCCATGAGGTATGGCAGAGACCTGGTGCTTTACCTGTGGTTAGCAGAACAAGTGAAGAGAGCTTACTTCCTCGTTTGGGTACATGGAAAAGCACTGAAGCTATGGTTTCTAGAATATGGCTTGCCATTGAAGGCCATATGCAGAGGACTCCCTTCACTTTAGGTCTGGGGGAACCAAATATGTCAGGTAAGCCTCTTCTTGAATATGATAGAATCTGCAAGCCAAGATATTTGCACTCTTTAAAACAACATAAATAGTTCCATAATCCAGAAGATGCCAAACTTTGCAATGTCCTCCAGATCTTTGAGGCCTGGGTATTTGTAGGCCAAGAATTGTTGCAGAGAGTATATGAAAGAATAGACTCTGGGGATTTCGTAGGAGCATCCACAGACTGTTGGATGGTTGAAAGGATGTGGAACATGCTCACAAAAATTGTGAATTTGCTTCTAGTGATGGACCCAGATGATTTCCTTTGCCTTAAACACCAGTTGGAAATTAGCAGCACTAGTACGCTTGCAGGCACATATTGCCTTCGGTCTACCCCCCTTAGAGACCTTACAAATGCATGCAAGGAACTAAGGCATCTGGTGCCCAAATTCATCGGTGTTGAGGCTGATCTAAAGGGTGGACCAAGGCTCCAGGAGGCACTTATGCATTTGTTTCATTCACATGGACTGCACTCACATAACACTTCAGGTGCTTACCATGTTGCAACAATACATGTTCTGTTGGCCTTCCAGGCAATAGAAGCCGCGGTGAAAAGGTTTTTCTTCTCATATCAGCAGCTGGTAGTAACAACCATGGGTAGCACTGAAATGAAGGATCCATCATATCTAGGTGCTTGTGATGCCTTGTGTCAGATATATTTTGAACCACCTTATTTCCCTAGTGTGGTTGGTGCAAAGACATTTTTGGGTTACTATTGGCACTAAAAGTCTACAACTATGGTGGATGGTACACTGGAAGATATACAGAAAAATCAAGTGAAGTTTACAAGACAAAGAACAGTGCCTTCAGTTTTTCAATGTATTGCCCCAAATTCATACATACACTTTTTACATTGACAGTTTTGAATACTATACATAGAATTATATTGGATATAGGATTAGACTCATTTTTGTTCATCCCCATCAGTAGGAGAAATCAACAGAACAGTGCTAGAAATTTCAACAATTTTTTTTTCCCTCTCCAACATGGATAGGATACTAAGGATTCATAGTGTGCAATTCCTCCTTCGTTAAATACTGTAAAAGATTGTCTAAAATTAAAAAGGTAATTATTAAAATTATTAAATTTTACGAGTTATTTCTTTTTTTAATTTTTTAATTATTTACCTAAATTCTATGATGAGTTTAATGATATTTATATAATTCATTATATAAAAAGATTGTAAGAAAAAATAAACTATATTAATAAAATTATAAAAAAAACTATAAGTTTTATATGGAAAACATTGTAAAAAAAATTGCATTTCCTGCATTTTCATGATAGCTATTATCAAGTTAGATAATAGGAATTACAAGGATTGAGAAATAATGCAAAATCATGATAATGTTATGGAATTCAATCAGAGAGATTTATTTCTGATAGACTATTACAAAAAAATTTGACACTGTTTTGGTTATGGTTAAATAAATTTCTATTCTAGAGATAAATACAGAGAAATTTTAACCTTAATTAAAAACATGCTAATTTCAATATCAAGCCTTCCTACAATTATCTAAGGCTACCTAAACTTTAAATTTAATACACTTCATAAAATTCAAGTTTCAATACCTCCGCCTATTAAACCCACAGCCACTTGAAATACCAAACTAATACATGCTTGCCTTCCCTTTTGTTAAGCCAAATTGAATTTGGTTGGTAAGCTATTGCCAATCTTTTTAGTTGTAGTTATAGCTTCAAATGGAATCCGAAGTAGATCCAGTTGTCCTTAGATGAAGTAATTGCTATTTTTTATTTTATTTTAAATATTTTGTTTTATTTGTTTATCGACAAATAAATAACAATTTGTTTATGTTTACCAAATTGAATTTGGTTGGTAAGCTATTGCCAATCTTTTTAGTTGTAGTTATAGCTTCAAATGGAATCCGAAGTAGATCAAGTTGTCCTTAAATGAAGTAATTGCAATTTTTTATTTTATTTTAAATATTTTGTTTTATTTGTTTATCAACAAATAAATAGCAATTTGTTTATGTTTACCAAATTTCCACTTTAATAATAGTTCTCAAATTATGTATCATCAGAATATTCTCAATTTTATATGAAAATTCGAGGGAATGTTATATTTTAACTTCATAAAAAATGCCTTGTTTTCCGGCAATGATAGGAACATTATAATTAGGCATCTCTACCGTGTCTTCTTTGGAGTAAGACAAATTGTGTTTTTCAAACTGTGTGAATATAGTTCATTAATTTAAAAAGATGTTAATTTTATTTATTTTTTATATATTTGAATATATATAAGATGTACACTTTCAATTGTTTTTGTTATTGGGTTTTAGATAGTCTAATTTTTTAGTAATCAAATCTGAATTTGAATTTAATAGCTATAGTTTATGAATGTAAATTTCTAGATGCGCGAAATTTATTTATACTTTTAAAAACTCAAGTTATATAATAAATTAGATTATTAAAATTAAATCAAAATATTAAACAATTATATTGCATTGTTTGTCGAACACAGTTTGAGATAGATTAAGCTTACTGGACTATAGATAGGGAAGGTAACAAAGAGGCTTGGATATTACTGAATTCACCTATTTTGCTAACTCTGTTCTTTCAGCGAATATACTGACGTAGCTCATCTGATTGTTTGGTAAATTGAAACTAGATTTGTGGATGCCACTTCATAAACACAACAGTGGTATTGGAAAATATTTTGTCATCCTTCTCAATAAATACCTTTGCTTTTATATGGAACCTTTTAAAAACGTCCCAGCAATGGAATTCGAACAAACATAAGACATCTTTCTTTTGTTTGTTTTAGTTGTAAATGCCACACTTGTTTTTAGCACTTGGTTTATATATATATATATATATATATATATATATATATATATATATATATATATATATATATATATATATATATATATGTTTGTGTTGGGGGGCGTGTTTATATCTGTTTGATATAAGTCGTAAAGCTGTCATGTTAAGTGAAACACAAATTTAGTAAAAAAAAAATTATAAACAATATCTTAACCATATATCTCATCATCAACTAATCTAAATTATAACTTAACTATAATATCTAATCCCTCTTTTTTTATTTTCCAAGAGCCACCCATCCCAACGAAAGTATAATATTACTTCTAGTTTCTGAAAAGGAATTCTTGCTCGGTAAATCAGTTTAATGTGCAGGGTGTTTGAAAGAAAGTTGCAAATATGGTTGTAAGTGTTAATGTACACGGTTATAGTTGAGACCAAAGGTAAAGCGCCCCAACTTTCATCCCAACCCAACTAAATTATAATATAGGTACAATTGCTGAAAAGGAGTACTATCCTAAGAAATGAGTCCTCAAAAATGAGTTTAATGACCATGGTATTAGAGGGAAGGTAGTAGATATGCCTATAAGGGTTAATGTACATAGTTATAATTGTGGGTGAAGATAATAATTAATTAATTTTATTTTTTTGGGTAAAATTTAATGATTTTTGTTTTTTATAAGATTGTAAGTTTTTTATTAAATTATATTCAAAATTTTTATAATGCAATTTTTTATTGGGTAAATTATATTTTTGAATGTATAAATAAATTTAGTTCTTCAATACTAATTTGTTTTAGTGAGATTGTAAAATTTAGTCAAATTATTTATAGTATAGTATCATTTATAAAATACGTTGTTCTTTAATCATATAAGTTTAAATTTAGAACATTGATAATGCATATTGCTTATAATCATTCTCACTCATGCATATACGGAAACTGTGCATATACGGAAGATGTGCGCATATACGGAAACTGGGCATATACGGAAGACATGCGCATGTATTTCGTATATCCCTAACTTTCCTATATGTGCATACCTCTCGATTATGCATGTCGTTCGTGTATCTGCATCATATACGCGCACATTCAATATACATAAATTGTGCATATACGGAAGATATGCGTGCATCTCTTCCGTATATGCACAGTTTCCATATATGTGCAACTTCTGTATATGGAATTTGTACACATCTTCATTTATGTTACAAAAACTACGCATATACGGAAACTGTGCATATACGGAAGATGTGCGCATATACGGAAACTGGGCATATACGGAAGATATGCGCGTGTCTTCCGTATATGCACAGTTTCCGTATATGCGCAATTTCTGTATATGGAATTTGCACATCTGCGATGCAGATACATGAACGACATGCATATATGGAAGATATGCACATACAGGAAAGTTAGGGATATACGGAAGACATGCACATATCTTCTGTATATTCCCAGTTTCCATATATACGCACATCTTCCATATATGCATAGTTTCCGTATATGCGCAGTTTCTATAACATAAACGAAGATACATGAACGACGTGCATATACGAAAGATATAAACATACAGGAAAGTTCATGTATCTGCATCGTATACGCGCAAATTCAATATACAGAAATTGCGCATATACGGAAACTGGGCATATACGGAAGATTTGCGCATGTCTTCCATATATGCCAGTTTCCGTATATGCGCACATCTTCCGTATATGCACAATTTATGTATATGGAATTTTTGCATATACGATGCAGAAGCATAAACAAAGATGTGTACAAATTCCATATACAAAAATTGTGCATATACAGAAACGGTGCATATACGAAAGACATGCGCACATCTTCGGTATTTGCCCAGTTTCCGTATATGCGCACATCTTCCATATATGCACAGTTTCCTTATATGCACAATTTATGTATATGGAATTTGCGCATATACAATGCAGAATGTCTTCCGTATACGCCCAGTTTCCGTATATGTGCACACCTTTCGTACATGCACAGTTTCCGTATATGCGCAATTTTTGTATATGGAATTTGTACACACCTTCTTTTATGCTTCTGCATCGTATATGTGCAAATTCCATATACATAAATTGCGCATATACAGAAATTGTGCATATACGGAAGATGTGCGCATATACAGAAACTGGGCATATACGGAAGATGTGCGCATATACAGAAACTGAGCATATACGGAAGACATGCGCATGTCTTCCGTATATCCCTAACTTTTTTGGATGTGCATACCTCTCGAATATGCACGTCGTTCGTGTATCTGCATCGTATACGCACAAATTCCATAAACAGAAATTGGACATATATGGAAACTGTGCATATACGGAAGATATGCACGTATATCTTCCGTATATGCACAACTTCCGTATATGCGCAATTTTTGTATATTGAATTTGTGCGTATACGATGCAGATACATGAATGACGTGCATATACGGAAAATATGCACATACAGGAAAGTTAGGGATATATGGAAGACATGCGCATGTCTTCCGTATATGCCCAGTTTCCGTATATGCGCACATCTTCCGTATATGCACAGTTTCCATATATGCGCAATTTCTGTATATGGAATTTGTACACATCTTCGTTTATGTTACAGAAACTGCGCATATACGGAAATTGTGCATATACAGAAGATGTGCGCATATACGGAAGATATACGGAAGATATGTGCATGTCTTCCATATATGCACAGTTTCCGTATATGCGTAATTTCTGTATATGGAATTTGCGCATCTGCGATGCAGATACATGAACGACGTGCATATACGAAAGATATGCACATACAGGAAAGTTAGGGATATACAGAAGACATGCGCATATCTTCCGTATATGCCCAGTTTCCGTATATGCGCACATCTTCCGTATATGCACAGTTTCCGTATATGCACAGTTTCTGTAACATAAACGAAGATACATGAACGACGTGCATATACGGAAGATATGCACATACAGGAAAGTTCATGTATCTGCATCGTATACGCGCAAATTCAATATACAAAAATTGCGCATATACGGAAACTGGGCATATACGGAAGATTTGCGCATGTCTTCCGTATATGCCCAGTTTCTGTATATGCGCACATCTTCCGTATATGCACAGTTTCCGTATATGCGCAATTTATGTATATGGAATTTGCGCATATACGATGTAGAAGCATAAACGAAGATGTGTACAAATTCCATATACAGAAATTGCGCATATACGGAAACGGTGCATATACAGAAGACACGCGCACATCTTCCGTATATGCCCAGTTTCCGTATATGCGCACATCTTCCATATATGCACAGTTTCCGTATATGCGCAATTTATGTATATGGAATTTGCGCATATACGATGCAGAATGTCTTCCGTATATGCACAGTTTCCGTATATGCACAGTTTCCGTATATGCGCAATTTCTGTATATGGAATTTGTACACATCTTCGTTTATGCTTCTGCATCGTATATGCACAAATTCCATATACATAAATTGCGCATATACAGAAACTGTGCATATACGGAAGATGTGCGCATATACGGAAACTGGGCATATACGGAAGATGTGCGCATATACGGAAACTGGGCATACACAGAAGACATGCGCATGTCTTCCATATATCCCTAACTTTCTTGTATGTTCATACCTCTCGAATATGCACGTCGTTCGTGTATCTGCATCGCAGATGCGCAAATTCCATATACAGAAATTGGGCATATACGGAAACTGTGCATATACGGAAGATATGCACGCATATCTTCCGTATATGCACAGTTTCCGTATATGCGCAATTTCTGTATATTGAATTTGCACGTATACAATGCAGATACATGAATGACGTGCATATACAGAAGATATGCACATGCAGGAAAGTTAGGGATATATGCCTAGTTTCTAAGTGAGGAGTTAAATTATCCACAGATCATGGAGGAAGAAACAGAAGCAATAGATATGGGGGAGTTGGACATTCCAGGCCTGGAGTAGGCTTGTACTACAAACAATTTTGACAACATTGTAGATGGACAACTTAAGAATCTGGAGGAAGTCTTATCTCATGCGCAAAGGCAAAAAGCTTTAGGTACCCAGTCTGGTGGCCCTTGGGACGGAAGATTTATAACCAAAGATATCAAAAAGCGAGGGAGGAAAACAGATCTCCAGCGGACAACCAGAATAGGACAAATGTTAGTGGACCCAGGCAGGTATTCCAAGCTAACCAAGTACGACAACTCTGATCATAATCCTTCCCAATGAATTTAATCTCTTGGAATATAAGAGGGCTCAATGTCCCAGGGAAAAATCAAATCCTTAAAAGCATGATAAAGCAAGAAAAACCTCAAATCCTTTTCTTGCAAGAGACCAAATGCAACTCAACTGCACTAGATAGATTTGTAGCAAAAGTAAGGCCAGGAAGCTTCAATGCTGCAGTGGATGCTGATGGGGCTTTTGGAGGTCTAGCAATTGTCTGGGACTCCCGAGCAATCAAGCTAGACAATATCCACGCAAGTAGGAATTTCCTACAAGCAACCTTTCACATCATCGAGACAAATATACACGGCTCTCAACCAATGTATATTTTCCACAGGAGGCATTGCTTAAAGCCGGAATCCTTAACACTCTCTCTGCAATCAACCATGACAGGTCGCACCCTTTATGGATTTCTGGAGGAGACTTTAACATGATTACTAGGCTGGAAGAAAAAAGGGGAGGAAGATGCAGAGGAAGTCAGGAAGGGATACCCCTAAAGGAATTCTTTCAGAACAACTGGCTCATCGACCTACCCTTCAATAATGGTGTATTTACTTGGAACAATAGGAGAGCAGGTAAGCAGCAGATTGCTTCTCGTCTGGACAGGTTCTTGCTCTCAGACAATGCTATTCATCTTGGTGGAGACTTCGCAGCCTCCATTTTGCCTCTTTCAGGATCTGATCACTGGCCCATCTCCCTCCATTGGTCGCGTCCTGGCAATCTGATCCGCAGACCGTTCCGCTTTGAGGCTTTTTGGATGTCTCATCCGGATTTCCAAGGCTTAATCAATTCAGAATGGAATAATTTTTCCCCTCCTCCAAGTTCAAAAATGTTCCAATTCCAGCAAAAGCTTAAGCAGCTCAAAAGTAAGATCAAACGCTGGAATCACACTTCTTTTGGTAATATCTTCCAGGCTCAGGAAGCCCTCGAGCTAGAAATGAAGCAATTGTAGCAGAGGATTATTACTGAAGGCCGCTCAGAGGACCTGTCAAAACAGGAAAAAATTATTGAAGCGCAACTCATAGAAAGGGCTAAGCAGGAAGAAACGTTATGGAGGCAAAAATCAAGAGTTAGATGGCTTAAAGATGGAGAGAAAAACACTAAATTTGTTATGGGGGTGAATGCAACGTTCATAGCCCCGGTTCCCAAGGTGGACATGCCAAGCACACCTGACAAGTACAGGCCTATCGCACTATGTAACATAATCTATAAGATTGTCTCAAAAATCATTGCCTCCAGGCTCAAACTGCTACTTCCTCTCATCATCTCGCCTAGCAATCTGGATATGTCGAAGGTAGGCAGATCACCGATGGTATCATCTTAACCCATGAAATAATTCATTCCCTGAAGATTTCCAAGAAGCCAGGTATGCTCCTCAAACTAGATCTCTCAAAGGCCTTTGATAGCCTAAGCTAGATGTATATTAAAAAATTTCTAATTGCTTCTGGATTTGTTGTTCCCTGGGTCAGATGGGTCATGAGCCTCATCTCTTCCTCTTTCTTTTCTATTTTTGTCAATGGTATACCCTCGTCTCCTTTTCATCATTCCCAGGGAATTAGGCAAGGAGATCCTCTATCCCCTTTCTTGTTCATTATCATGGCAGAAGGATTAGGCCGAAGTATTAAATCAGCTTAGCAATCCCTCTGTCTGAAAGGCCTATCCTTTCATAACTCTCCAGCCTTCACACACCAGCAATTCATTGATGACAACATGCTTTTTGGGCATCCCTCGGTCCAGGAAGCCCGACTGCTCAAATCCCTTCTATCGGACTTTTCGGAAGCCTCAGGTGCCTCTATCAATAAATCCAAATCTCAGATCTTCTTTTTCCATACTCCTTCTTTAACTTAGGCAGCTATAGCTGGTATTCTAGGATTCTCCATTGCTACCCTCCCATCCAAATATTTAGGTGCTCCTCTGACTGCCTCAGCCCTAAAGCACTCCTCTTGGAAAATCCTCTTAGAGAATCTGGAGGCGCGGCTATCCTCTTGTACTCGCAGATCTCTAAATATGGCGAGTCGACTTGTCCTCATAAAAGCAGTACTTCAAGCTATGCCGCTATACCTCTTCTCCATCCTTGCAGCACCCAAATGGGTTCTCAAAGAAATCAAGCTTCTCCAAGATCTTTTCTCTGGGGCAGTAATGGTCACAAGCGAAAGTGGGCTCTGGTCAAATGGGACACTGCTTGTCTACCAAAGAAAGGGGGTGGTATTGGTTTAATGGATCCCTCTCAAAGCAATGAGATCATGGGAGCTAGAATCTAGTGGAAATGGCTTACAGAGCCTCTCACCCCTTGGGCTTCTCTGTGGATGGCTAAGTATGCAAGGAATTACCCAGCGAAGGAAATAATAAGAATATCAGAGGTTAGCATGGGTTCCCTTATATGGAACTCGGCCAAGCAGCACAGGAATCTCATTCAACAACACAGCTTTTGGGAAGTGAAGAATGGAAACACTGAAAGATTTTGGGAAGATTCATGGCAACAGATGCCAAAATTAAAGGACCAAATCCCTCTTACTCAACCCCTGGAGTAGGAGATGCAATCTTATGATAAGGTGAAAAACTTCTGGAGAAATTCACCAACCCAAGATTACCGAGAATGGCTCAAGGTGGATCAGAATTTAAGACAGGGCTCGACACAAGTCCAACAAATTCTAGACACATAATTAACAAAAAGAAGAATTCAACATTCTAATGAAAAGGACATTCTTCGGTGGGGATATGAAGAAAGAGGTACCTATTCTACGAGAGAGGCCTATAATATCATTATCAAGGCACATACAATGAAAGATCCTCTCTGGAGCATAATCTGGGACCCTTCCATATGGTTGAAAATCTCCACCTTTCTCCCGCTCCTATTTCATAACAAGATTCTCACGTGGGATAATCTCAGAAAGAGGAACTTTCATGGGCCCTCAATATGCCCTAATTGGAGACAAGAGGAGGAAACCATCAAGCATCTAATGTTGTCCTGTCAAACTGTACACAAGCTCTGGGAAAAGGTCAGTTTCCGCTGCCAAAAGGAAGGAAGAACTCATGGAGAAACCATTGCCACTGTGCGAAACTGGGATCATAACCCTTATCAAAGAAAGATTTTAAATTTCCTTTGGAAGCTCATTCCGGGCTTTCTCATGTGGGCCATATGGAAGGAGAAAAACAACAGAATATTTAAGGATCACTCTATGCGGCTGGAAGATATCTGGAAAATAATCTGCCAAAATATTGAGGAAACCATATCTCTCAAGACCTGGTATCAGGAGGATCTCCCAACTAACCCCCAAGAACAATCCATGTGGGCAAATTGGAACTTTTAATGCAATCAAGAACAGCTTATCAAAGGAACAAAGCCTCTAAGGAACCATTTACCTGAGAAATGGTTACCTCCCCCTATGCATATGTACTAGCTAAATTTTGATGGCGCCTCGAAAGGCAACCCAGGAAATTCAGGCTTTGGAGGGATTTTCAGAGATCACAAGGGGGCTCCTCTTTTAACCTTCTTAGGTTTAAAGGGATGGGATACCAATAACTCGGCAGAACTGGAAGGTCTCTGGCAGGGACTAATTCTTGCGCAAGATAAAGGTTTCTTCCCGCTCATAATCGAGGGCGATTCCCAGATCATCATAAATATGGTCACAAAAATCCTGCAAGGATCCTCCTCTGGCAAAGTGAGCAACAACTGCAGAATGGCAAAAAGGCTTGAACTTATTGAATGTTGGCTATCCTCTAACAGAGCGATCACTTTAAAGCATATTCGAAGGGAAGGGAATAAAATTGCAGACTTACTTGCTAATATGGGGGTTGATTGTAGGATGGATCTTCATGTTGGATCAATTTCAAGCCTAGCATCTGAATCTCAACTCACGGATTACAACAACCTAGTGAAGAAGGAAATGCAACAGGAGGAAGGAGAACACCCGGATGCGGGTGAAATTAATGAAACATAATGAGCTTATTCACTGATGGACAGGCTGGGTACTGCCAGCTGCACCTCTGCGTGGCTTCCCAGGATTTCACCCGACGCAAATTGGATAGCCTTAAGAGAGGTAGATTTGGAGGAATGTCTGCATTAATGGCTCGCTTCGTCCAAGGTGATGCTTCAGCTGTTATATTCATGGTGCTCTGTTTTATCCTCTCCATAACTTTTTCTCAGCCTCCATGGTCCAGGTTCTAGCCTACATCGGGTCTGTGGTCTTGTTATGTTGAGGGTCGTGATGGTAGGCTAGTCTATGCAATTGGTGGAAAGCTTTTAATTGCCCCTGATTTTCGAATTGGGCTGCACTCTCAGGCCCGTCTTGAGCGAACGAAGAGGTCCCTTGCGTTGTTCTATAGCCCTCCAGCCATTGCCCCTGGTCTCATTGTGCGCTCCCCTCACCGCCTCAACATGGTGCGTCAGAGTATGAAGAGTCGCTTCGGGGATGCCGAGGTAGCCGAAGGCATTCGAAGGTTAGTGGTTATGTGGATCTTGCCGTGCCTCCTGTTACTATCCCCTCCTCTCAGGTGGTTTCGCCTCTTCATAGCCCTTCTCGCAGGCCGACCCCGAACAGTTCGTTCCAGACCACTCACTTCAAATTTCAGAGCAATCTCAGTAGGCCAATGATCACCGCTCATATACAAATTATAATAATTTAATATTGGCTATACAAATTATAATGTTTAATTTTGAGAAATAAATATTTATTTTTAAAATATTTTTAAAAAATAAAACATTTAATTAAATTACTCATTAAATAATCTAAATTAATTTAGACACAACAATTTTATATACAATTTATCTAAACTTATAATTTATAACCTAAATAACCAGAAATAAACTACCTTATAACAATTATTAATGTATTATTTTCAATTTATTATTTATAATAAAACTTAAAAAAATTAACCAATATTTAATTACTCAAACTAACTTCTCAAATTAATTACATAACCTCAGATGATTTCACAATATCGTATGGATTTTCATTCAGTTATGAAAGTAAATTCAATATAGAATCTAGGATGAAAAGTTATGTATCATAATAACATGGAATGAATGTTGCTATAAACATTAATCACAATGTAAATTATTTATAACAATATGGAATCAGTGTTGCTTTTAATATTAATTACAGATTAAATGGATAGAAAGTTATTTATCATAATAACGGAACGAATGTTGCTCTAAACAGTAATCACATATATAAATTATTTATAACAATAATATAGAATCAATGTTGCTTTTAAATGTAAATTATTTATAATAATTACATAGAACCAAATTTGCCTTCAACATTAATCACATGTTTTTACAACCCAAATTTTATAAAAACCTATAAATAAATAAAAAACAAAACATTATTTTATTATTTATTTAGTATTCCACACACAAAAGAATTTGACCCATTATCATTGGTTTAGGCCAGACTCATCTAAGTCCACATTGTAAAAGCCATTCACATTTGTTTAATGTTTTTTTTAAAGAATTATCATATACATAATAATGGCTAAAAGTTTATTAATGATTATTGGTTAGAATTTTCTAAATTAATATTAATTTTAGTTATAATTTTTTACAATTTATTTTAATTTAGATAATATTGTTTTAATTTTTATATGAAGTTAGGAGATGTTAAATTAATTATATTATTAATAAAATATATAATTAATAGAAGTTTTTAGGTTATTATTAATTAGGGTTCCAAAGATTTATATACTTCATAAAAACAAAATTAAGATGTAAATTTGTAAATTTAATATTTAAATTTTCTCTTTCATGATATCTTTTTTCTGTAATAGAAGTTTTTACTAGCATTTTAATTTTATGATATCTTCCTTATTGCTTTTTAGAGAATTAAGTACGGGCTTGGAACAATAACTAGATGATATATATTTGCACTATGTGGTGGACAATACAGAAAGCAAGGAGATATGATGTGATATCAAATGATTAGAGGTTTTTCTAGAGAGAATGCGGAAATACATGCACATATGGAGAGATATCTATTAGACAATGTCATTATTGGAGATAGGGGAGAGCTAAGGTGTTTCTAAGAAGTGGAAGCAATATATGACATCGCCTTTAGTGAGTGTGTAAAGGTAGTGTGAGAGTCATACATCATGAACCATGAAAACTAGTCATAAATACCTAGAAATAAAGTAACACAATTGATGTGTTACATCATAGAAAATGTTCCCATGAAATGATTGACAATATAAAAAATGACATAACATTATTATAATGATACCCATGATAATCTTATTTGACACAAATAAGATGGTGTCTCCCGGAATGAAGGGTGACTAGAAAAGATAAACCTTAATAAAGGAAATAGAGAGCAAATTCTTTTTATTTTTATGTCCATCATTAACTAAACCACATGATTTAAATTTTGCAATTAAGAATAAAGATAATTTAACAAGCTCAAACAGTTTAAGGATCAGTGATAAGTACTAGCTAGGAATCTAGTTTAGTTGGATTCTCTACATCAATCACATCTTCGTGAGGTACAATAAATGCAAGTAGCTTGGAGTATAATGTTCTAATGAAGTGTGTAATATTGAAAAAGGTAGCATTGTAAAAACTTTAGTATTTGTCCGTGTGGGACGGGAACGAAAAGCAACGGAGGTGGTCATTAGATTGGGAAAAAAAAATTGAAAGGACACTTACCTATAATTTAATTTTATGTTTCAAAGATGATGAAAATACCTAAATACGAACATGTATTTGTTGCCCATTACAAGGTCAGGAAGATTTATTTTACAATCCTAATGCAATTCAGAAGAGGACAATCACATAAGATTACAAATAATCAGATCTGGGATTCGATTGACTAAATTAATGATCACTTAGTTATATTATTGGATGATTTATGTTGTCATAAGGATTGTTTAAATATTTTTTTGTAAAAATTACTTTGGTATATTTGCAAATGAGACACCGTTATTGTCAAAAGTTTTAAGAGATGGCATGTGAGGATATTATCTCATGTGAGGATATAGGCTAATAGTGAATTTTTATTTATTTACTTTTAAATTTATTGTTGTTTGTCGGAGCAAATGTTAAAGGGAATCCATGCTCGTTAGATTTTAGACTATTAATAATGGATGTAAATGATGTTATCCTATATATGAAAATTAAGATTAAAACTTTATATCAACAGAAAAAGAATGAAATAATTTAGAAACTCACGAGGTTGTTACTATATTGTTCATAATTTTTTTAAATATAAGTTTGTTAATAATTCATTTCTAAAATAATTTTGCATTTTTTAATCTAAAAAATATATGTAAAATATATGTATTGTTTATATTTTTTTCTAAATATATATAAATAGTCTGTTAGTTAATATAAATCGGGAGTATGTTTTAAGTTATTTCTGTTTGGTTGAGAGTTTGTTTTTCTAGGACATAAAGAAATAGGTTATCAGTCGCAAGTAATTCTAGCTAGCTTCCATATTTTTTTAAACAATCACCTTGTATTTGCTAATAACAACAAGTAGTGACTATCCCATTATTAATTTGACAACTAATAATTCCTCACTTTACAACAATAGAATAAAAAATTGAATTATTGAATTAATATTTAATAATAATTTTAATTATTATTTTTCAATTTATGTTCTATACCCATGTAAATTTGATAATGCTCCTAATTATATTTGATAATGCTTCTAATTAAATATTTTTCCTGTAACCGTTTCTCTATCAATATAAATTTGAATAGATTAGCATTATAAACATATGAGGGGCACAGTAAACAACCTCCTGCAACATCTTATGCCCTCCCACAACAGTACAGAAAGTAGTTGACATCTTCCTTTCAACAATTAATGTTTGATCTTGAAATATCAAATAAATCTATCTAATAAGAAAATTCAATGACAAAGGTTGGTCAAACAAATCCACATATTAAAAAAATTCAATGACAAGCTTGTTCACCAGACAATATTTCCAAATATTCAACGTTGATTTCAAAGATTTGACAACGAGGATATTTCTTTCACCAATTACAAGGCTGATCTTGCTATATCAAGTAAATACATATATTATGTAAATTCAATAACAAGGTTGTTCTCTCGAGTATATTTGCAGAAATTTAACATTTATTTCTAAAATTCGAGCTTGTAACTTCCTCCAATCACAACTTTCTGGAATGTTTAGCCTTCAAAGTAGCGAACCTAGTGGGTTTAGTGAGAGCAATGCTAGTTGAGCATATATGCTCTATGTATTGTTTGCTTGACTTGAACCCACGGGCTTTCAAGTCCTTTGGCGTGATTTTGGTCCTTTTAACCATAACATCAACATTTATCTTTTTTGTTTTCTGTGAAAATTAAAACATTATCAATAAATATCAAAATCCACATAGATATAATGAAAATATGCGGACCATGTAACGAATATGAAAAGACAATGCATTGACTAGTTATCAATAAATATCAAAATCTATATAGATATAATGAGAATATGGGGAACATGTAACGAATACGAAAAGAAAATGCATTAACTAGTCATAAAAAAATATGTCAATGTTATTATGAGCTAAGATATGTAGTATATAACTTACCTCTCTTAATTTATCTTGAAGTCTAGGTGAATGCCGCAATGGTTGAGGAGAATGTGATTTTTGCTGAGTATCATGTCCACCATCATACATGTGCGAAGGTGTTTTAGAAGATGTATATTCATTACTCTGAGCATTAGATTATACATAGATATAAGTATGACTCAAATATAATTAAATGTAAAAATATGCTAAATTTGTAAGAGTATAAATAAATATAATCTTACCTTGCATTGTGACATTGGACGTGAAGATGGTTCTAGCATTTGAACCATTTCATTTCCATTCTTCTTAAGACTTCGACAAGGGGTTTTCATTGATTGTGATGGTTCCAAAGGGAACACCTACACCATAAATAAGAAATAACACACACACACATATAATCAAAACAAATCAAGGATAAAGATATATAATACAAAACATCCATTTCTCATCCCATCATTATGGTAAAACATAACAATTTATATATTAATGTTTTTAGTGGAATAGGTTATATCAATTTAAAACTTACTGGCCCAATAACCCCTTGAAAACCTTGAAATCTAGGTGAGCGCCGTAATAGTTGGTGGCTTGAACTTGGGGAATTTTGTTGATTAGGCTATGCATATCAATAACAATGAGAAATTAGTATACAATTATAATAAATATAAATATTATTTAATGTTAAAATGTATAAAAAATTAATATATGCAAAAAATAGACTCAACTGTGTTGTCATTGTCCTGATTAGTTTCATCAAAGTTTAATATATGGTTGTGCCCATCTAATCCTTCTTCCCCCACATCATCAGGAACCTCAGTCCTTACTTTCTCTTTTAAAGCAATGTCTATGCGCTTCATTGTCTCCATACGTCTACGAGGTAGACTCTGATCCCAACGTTGAATTTTTTCACAAATCCTTTGCTTTGAAGTATCATTAAGCTGATCAAATGTTACAACTGACTGTGAAAACAAGTTTCAATGAATTTATTCCACAAAAATAAATTAATATTAATAAAAAACATATACAGATAAATACTAATAAATACTTACCGCTGAAAGAATTTCTTCATTGACAATATTAATAAAAAAAGCATATACAAATAAATACTAATAAATACTTACAGTTGAAAGAATTTCTTCATTGACAAATCTTTTATATGCTTGTTGTCATGCACGACATAACCTTGCATCTAAATCATATTGTATTTTGGCATTTTTCCTTTTAACTGCACTTGTAGATTTGACCGCCCATGTAGCATTTTCATCTCTTACTCGACCTCTTTGACGTGGAGGAATTGGTGGGAGATTGTGGGTGGTAGACCGATGATGATTAAGGCCAGATAGCTTAAATCGACTCAAGTTCCCCGCACAACCACCAACAAGACAAGTGAACAATTGCTTGGTGCCTTTGATAGTTACCTCCCATTCATGTCTATTTTCCTCCATTTTCTTACTTCCTTATAAATGAATATGTAAACAATAGTGTTGTTAAAAACATCATAAAAACACTTTAAAATAAAAATCAATATTCATATTTATTTTTTTGTGGTTACCATAACTATCAACTTTTATAAAATATAGGCCAAAATATTTACAAAATATCCACTACCTTCCCTCCAATACCCTAATAGGCATATCTACTACATTAACCCTTATAGAAATATCTACTACCTTCCCTCCAATACCATGGTCATTAAACTCATTTTTGAGGACTCATTTTTTAGGACAGTACTCCTTTTCAGCAACTGCACCTAGGACGAATAATTTAGCTGGGTTGGGATGAAAGTTGGGGCGCTTTACCTTTGGTCTCAACTATAACCATGTACATTAACACTTACAACCATATTTGCAACTTTCTTTCAAACACCCTGCACATTAAACTGATTTACCGAGCAAGCATTCCTTTTCAGAAACTGGAAGTAATATTATACTTTCGCTGGGATGGGCAGCTCTTGGAAAATAAAAAAAGAGGGATTAGATATTATAGTTAATTTATAATTTAGATTAGTTGATGATGAGATATATGGTTAAGATATTGTTTATAATTTTTTTTTTACTAAATTTGTGTTTCACTTAACATGACAGCTTTACGACTTAGATACAACACTCAAAATTCTCATAAAGACACGAATAAGAAACTGAAAACATAAATATATACCCATAAAGACATAAATAATAAACAGATAATATTAAAACATAAATTTATACATATTGTTGTGGCATTTTGAACATAACTTGAGTCTTCGAAATCAATAAAGGCATAACAAACTCTCGTATCTTGTCTTTGGATCTGATGATGCACTCCTAATTATCCTTGTTGACTGTGGACCATATGAACACCAATAACTGTACGTAAAAAAATTACTACAAATTAGATATAATATTTATGCATATTGAAAAAATTATACGTATCTTGAAAAAGCATATAGAGACTCACACATTGTACTCCAGGTTTGTTGAGTAATTGGTGTGTGTGATATCCTCTATTCCTCTACTTCGATGTTTCTTAAAAAGAAATTGAGTGGGTGGATAGAAAATATATCTATTTGTTGCAACTCAACTTTTTCTGTAGATGATAAAAACTTAACACGTAAATTCTCTTGCGGTTGCCGAGCCTCGCTTATAAGCCTTATGACTTCTCCATCGCCCAATTTAGTGACACTCTTGAAATTTTCGCATCCTTGGGCTCTCCAAGTAGAATTCTATCGGGGATGTCCAGTTAAGAGAACTATGGCCAACAATTTAATTAGGAACAACCTCACCTAGCATGGCGGTGTTAATGCCATTATGACTACACAGAGATCCGGAAATAATCCCAACACCAGAAAAGAATCAATAGAAAGGTATAATCAGTTCATATCGGAACTGAGTTAATCTAATGAAAACAATGCAAAACATGGCCTATATCGATGTGAGAGACAAACTACCTGATGTGATATATGTAAGCCGTTGAATTTTCTCTAATCTAGCATAAGGACATGGTGCATCGATCTTCAAATCGATAAAATTAGAGGTGATAGGAGGGCCCTCTATTGAATGGCCATGCCATATTGCATTTTCTATGTTTTTCGTCTCGTCTTATGAAGAATATTTTTGATACGGTAATAAATTCTGTAAGTTTTGTTTCTTTATATTCGGTGGCCCTTTTTAGACTGGTTACATGAATAGCTCTGAACATTGTGTATGTGGATGGGAAGCTTAGTATCTCTTTTTATTTTCGCAAATATGGGAGAGATATGGATAACATGTACTAGTTTTTATTTTCTAATATAAAGTTAATATTTTTCTCTTTATGGAAGAATAAAATTGTGAATTTAAATTATCTAAATAATTTTTCTAGTGTATAAATAGATTCAGTGTTTTATTAAAAGACAATTGAGATACCTAATTTATGCAAATTATATCACTGAAACATGAAATGTTAAGAACTATCAAATTTGAAAATTAAGATTCTAAGAAGTCCCAAATTTCCATGAGAATAATTACCCTAAAGAAGACAAAAAAAACATCTGATAATTAAAATTACATGAACTTTTTTTTTTGAGATAATTAAATAAAACTGAAATATTTCCAAGATTTTGTGGATAAAATTGAAGTAAAACCATTATTCTCATTTTTACCCCTAAATAAATATGAAATCTTCCTTCAAAATAAAAATATAAACATGACACGTAATGTGAACAACTTTTATTTTTGAAGAATCGAAGAAAGCGTATTAAGAAATGGGAAAACGGAAAATATAATCACATACACTTGTGTTCAAAGAATTTAACCCTCCTTCCAGAAGACAATTATATAGAAATATGAGAACAAAACTCTGATTATAGTATAAAATCAATTTCTGAATCGATTCAAATGACAAAATACTCATGTGAATCTAATTACGAATTTCGAAGAGATCACAAAAACGAAGCTCTATAAGTAGTAAGTAGTATTTATCAGACACCCTCATAAAACTTCCACAATGTCAGACCCGACAAAACCAAATTCTGAAGTACAGAAGTGTAACAGTACTGTGGCTATCACGTTCTCCCATACCGTTCAGCAATGGCAGTTCCTATTTCAGACCCTATAGCATTCATTCATGGTGTAAAGAGATTAAATAAAACTAAAGAGCTCTTGTGTGGTTTTTCTCTGTTCTGTAGGGCGAGAGCGAGTCCTCCTGTTGTGAGAGATAACAACAGAAACTACGTGGCCCCTGGATCAGGGATACCCATTTCATTAGCAGAAGCGTATTAGGTTGTAATTTTTTGGTATATTTTGATTTATTCATGTATTATTGTCGATTACAGAATGAAAAAGTTCGAATAGCACTGGAAGAGAAGCGGCAGAGACATTTGAGAGCCCTGTTATGTCTATTTGGTTTCAAATTAGATATAGATGTGGATATTGTTATTCTTTTCCGTTGGTTTCGGATTTCTCTTCTAATTTACAGAACGTCTAGCATGAGAGGGCTTTGCATTGCGCAAGGGTAGAGCGTTACTGGTTTCGAAGCAGTGCAGGGGATCACCAACGTCTGTTCGCCGCTGCTTTGCAGTGCTCCTGTTCGATGGTTGCAGGGTCTGAATTGCTGGGATTAGTCCAGAATCCGATAACGTATTGAGTCCGATTGGTGTATTGGGGATGGTTGGTGGAGAGTTTATGAGCCTCGAAGTGTGGGTTGGTAAACCTCATTAAGACATCAAACCGGAGGCGGGCAGGAACACCGACGCTGGAGGCAGGTAGGAACATCGACGTTGGAGGCATGCAGGAACACGCATTGCCGAAGCTGGGTGTGGGGTATTCGCGGGAAGATAAGAGATGGATGCATGGATGCATGATCAATGGTCGCGGTGACATCAAGCTCCTGTCAGGTGAGTGTAAGGACGGAGCATTAATAATGCTATAGGGTCTGAAATAGGAACTGCCCTCGGAGACTATACTTAAGTTATGGTACAAAATGGTACAAAACTTTATAGCTCCGTGCTATCAAATTACGTGTATTGTAAGAAATATGTTTTAGTATGGTTTTTCTAGTTGCCTGAATTTCCCAATAAAAGTTTTTAATTTTCCAATAAATGTTTTTAATGAAGTTTTGAGAAAAAACTTAACCGTAAAAAATATGTTCTACAAATTTCCAAACACATTGCCAGGTATTAAAAAAATTGAAACATGAAATTTTTACCCATCAAATTCCATCCTGGATGGCATTTATATGGTTGGGCTCAATAATATCTAAAGCTGGCCTTCGGTCAGAGGTTGATGCATTGGGAACAGGGGTTAAATTTGAGAGGTACCCCTGCCCATCACAATTTTTCTTAATGACGGTTTCATTTTTTAACTGCCCTTGATACGATTTTTAAAATTTAATTTTACCAGTTTCATCTAATTTTTGCAAATTAGATTCATAATTGCTCTTATATGAAGCAAAAAGTCGCCTGCAAATAGTGAAGTGAATGCAATTGAATTTTGGAAAGATTAAGGGAAAAAGAAACCGCTAAAAAACCACTTATTTTGATGGTCAATCAAAATAAACAAAGTTACATTAGCCATAGTCTTTCTTGCTCATAATACCACCAAAAACATAAAAAAAAAAAAAAATTACAGCAAGATACAGAAAAAACATCCCCAATACCAGATATCAAGGGAAGAATCACTAAACTGAGGAGCAAGAAAACTACAAGGTTATATTAGCCATAGTCTTTCTCGCTCATAATACTACCAAAAACATACCAAAAAAAATTTGCAGTAAGATATAGAAAAAACATCCCAATGCCAGATCTCAAGGGGAGAACCACTAAGCTGAGGAGCAAGAAAACCCAAAGCTCGTGAAGTAAAACTACACACTATCCAGGGCTTAGTGGATACTACTGTAATCCCACCCAGTGCCTACTAGATACTATTGTGGTCTAAAAATCATTTGAGATCCGACTAGATACAGTTGTGGTCTGAAATCATTTGGATCTCATGTTAAGAAATGCAATGAATACTTATTATGCATTTGGATCTCATACTTCAGAGTGGTAGTGATTATCTGCACTAAGCTACCATTGGATTGGTGTGCATATCTGCCTATTATCATAATGTTATAAACACATATATTGGCACATAATACATGTTATTCCCTGCTTACCCACTGCTTATTGGATATTGTTGTAATAGCCCCTACACTTACTAGTGACCACCTACTAGTGATCACCGATAAATAAATTTCCATAAAACTATCTAAAATAGATTGTTTCCTGTAAAACCCAACTTTTTTTTAAACAGAAAAAACAAGTTCTATTGATAATAGAAGAGAATGTATATATATTACCTTATATCACCAAAATTCCAGAGCTCGATTATATTAAAGAGAATGTACATTTTTCAGAGAGAAAAACCATCATAGCTTATATTAAGAGAATATAATGATCTGAATACATAGATATGTTGGAAACATATTTTCCAAATATACTGAAGAGTATCAGGTATTCCAAATAACTAATTCCCAGATACCAAAATATAATATCATATCAGTCCAAAAACTTTCAGAATTGTCTTAGACCGATCAACACATATTAACAGGCCAAACTGAAAAGATTTACAAGATTGAAACACTTTCAAAAACAAAACATATCAACAATCCCTGATAAGAGACACATAATTGAGAATCAAGGTCCAAAATCAGCCATTTAGGTCGTGACTTGCCAAAATTCGCAACAGAATATAGTTCAGAGGCGCCCTTGAATCTTGAAAAATATTAGCATTCCTCCATTTCCACAAGAACCAGCAGACAAGGATAAACAAAGTTCGTCGGGATAAACTCTACTCGCTCCACCATTTAAAGCCATCCTGAATAGAGGAAAAGACCAGGTAAGGAAAACCAAAAGACAAAGAAAGTTCATACCAGATATGGAGAGATGAAGCACATTGGAAGAACATATGAAAATTTGTCTCAGCCGCATTTTGGCACATGGGGCATCTGCCTAGACCATGCCAACCTTTCTTTTGAAGGACCTCCCAAGTAAGGTTCCTGTTCCTGAAGACCAGCCACGAGAATAAAATCATTTTAAGTGGGCATGCCGCCTTCCATAGTTGAGGAGGAAAGAGCAGGTCGGAATTACACGAGAGGCCTGAAGACATTGAAGCATATAAATCCTTTACTCCAATACGCTGAGAAGATCGCGGAAGAGCCCAGACCAGAGCATCCCTGGAGCTCGAATGATGAATCCCCAAGCCATTTAGGCTCTGTAAAACAGAGTGCCAAAGGGGACGCATGGAGAGAGGCAAAATTAAGTGCTCCCCTTCCTTCCATACAGGAGATGAGTGAGACCAAGTTTTAATCAGCTTGTCCCACGTGAAAATACCCTTTGAATGAAGGAAGGAAACCAAGCGAGGAGAGAAAGAGGAATCCAAACCATTAACTATGGATTCGAAACCAATGAGAATGCTTGAGGCCGATAATATTTTCCATCGTAAATTTTCCATGAAAAAAGGCTGAATTTTCCTGAAGCTTAACCAGATAGCAGACCCTTTTTTAATGCCCAAAGATTTCCTTTTGTACCATGACTCCAAACTCCTACCTTTTAAATATTTCATATTAATAACTTTGCTCCAAGGACCCTTACCAAAGATACCTCTATGAAGGGACTTACAAAGAAGGGCTTTCCCGAAAGTCCTCATATCTAAAAGACCCCAGACCCCCGCCTTCTTCGACTTAGAAATAGAATCCATCTTAACTAAATGAATCTTATTCTGAAAATCTTTACCTCCCCATAGAAAATTGGTAGCCAATGAACTCATTTTGTTAATAATAGAATCGGGAAGGAAATAGAGGTGGGCCCAGTAAACCGCCAATTGAGATAGAACTGCCTGCACTAAAATAAATCTGCCAGCTAAAGAAAGAAATCTTGACTCCCATCAAGAAATTTTTTTGTAGAAGCGGTCAATTAACCATTGCCAATCCTGTTTGGAATTACCTTTTGCCTTCAGGTTGAAACCCAAATATTTGATCCCTTCCTTGATTGAAACCGGGTTGATGTCGATCAGTGCAGCTATCCATTGAACAGTATCCATATTTGACTCATTGTGATACAACGAAGATTTGTTCCTGTTGATAACTAATCCAGATGTTATCTGAAACTTATCAAGGATTTCATTTAGGCAATACCAGGTTGCCCTGCAGAGCATGGCAAAAATGAGGACATCGTCAACAAAGAGATTGTGTGATAGGAAAGTGTCCTTGCAGATCCTGATCGGATGACATCTTCATTCTGAAACAACTTTGTTGATCTGTAGGCTGAGAGAGTTCATTACCAAGATGAATAGCAGAGGGGAGAGGGGACAACCCTGACGAAGTCCCCTCTCTGCTAGGAAAAAAGATGATAGGATTCCATTTATAATGACTGAATATCTGACATTTTCCACACATGCCATTATCCAGTTGATGCCTTGTGATCTCAACCCAGTTTTTGCCAACAAGATTCTTAAGAAGCCCCAGTCGAAGCAATCATACGCTTTTTTCAAATCAATCTTTAGGATAGCTGCATCGATATTGTTTGACAACATTGAGAACAAACATTCCTGAGTCATGGCCACAACATCCAATATGTTCCGGTCTTTTAAAAAGCGTGCTGATCCCTTGTTATAAAGGAGCTAAGAACTGGCTTCATCCTTTCAGCTATAATTTTTGAAATGATTTTAAACAAAATATTACATAAAGAAATAGGTCTGTAGTCGTGAAAAGAGTCTGATCGATCCTTTTTTGGAATAAGAGCAATCAGCGTGGAAGATAAAGCACTGTGAATATTACCTGACATACGGGAGGCCTCCACCACCCTCAGCAAATCCGCTTTAAACATGTCATAGAAGTGTGAGAAGAATTCGATTGGCCACCCATCTGGCCCAGGATTTTTATCCCTTTTGAAAGCTTTGATAGCAGCTTGGAGCTCCTCTTTCGTTACCGGCTTAAAAAAGTTATCATTTGTTGCCTCATCAAACATCTCTGGCATCAAGTCCACAGCCCAGAAGATATCATTAATGTTACCCTGTTGCCTTCTATATTGATTCTGAAAGAACCTTGTTGCTTTTGTAGAGATTTCTTGCTGAGAGTAGAGGAAACCTCCATTGCCATCTTCGATCTTCCAAATAGAGTTTTTCCTTCTTCTGGCATTTGCAAAATTATGAAAATACTTCGAATTTCGGTCCCCTTCCATGAGCTATATGGCTTTGCTCTTGAGCCTCCATGAGGCCTCTTCCTTTAGAAACAACATTTGTTTCTTTTTTTCCAGTTTTCTAATATGACTTTTTTGCTCAAAAGTCAGGCAGTCTGGGTTTGCTGAGTTGATAAAAATTTCCAATTCATTTTGGATGACTTTCAGCTCCTGTTTATCCTTCTTTTTCTTTCGGATTTGCCAGTCCTTTGCTACAGCCCTCAGATTTTGGATCTTTTCCCGAAAAGTCATGAGAAGGGCCATTTTAGATTCCTGTAGTTCCTTCCATTTTTTAATATAGTTTCATTGAAGGATTGGTCTTCTAAAAAGATCCTGTTGAATTTGAAGGAATAACCAAGCCAATAATCCTTTTCACGCCATTCAAGGAAAATAGGCCTATGATCAAAGGTGAAATCATTCCCAATAAGAGAAAACGACATTCCCCATTTCGCAATGATGCTAGCATGAATGATAAAACGATCGATCCTCTTTGCAGTGTAGGGTTGCCCCGTCCTACTGTTATCCCAAGTAGGCATCATTTTATCAGGCATGATATCCACTAAGTTCCTATTTAGAAATTCCTTTCGAAGCCTGTCAACCAGAGGATCTTTTTTCCTACAATTACCCTAGCACTCATCAGATCTTAAAGTCACATTTAAATCCCCTGCTATCATCAACGATTCAATCTCAAGAATTTCCGAGGCAAACAGCCTTTCCCAGAAAGGGAGTCTATTCCTGTAAGGTGCGTAAACATTCAGAATGCTGAAAACTAGAGCATGGCCCCTGATTGATGCCGAGATAAGGATTCCAGCACAGCATTTAAAAGCTTTAGCCTTTATCCAGACCGGATCCCACAAGACTTCCAAACCTCCAGACAGACCATTTGCCTCAGTGGCAACCATAAACCAAGATGGAAACATTCTTCTAAAGAAAACTAAAGTTGCCCTACTTGAGTGCATGGTTTCCTGAATAAAGATAATTTTAGGATGAGCCGAAGAGAAAATTTCTTTTAGCGCCAAAAATTTTGGGGATGCGCCCAAACCCCTGATATTCATTGAGACCATGAAAGTCATTTAGAAGACTCTCCAGCCATACATGCTCTAAGAGGCTGAGATTCAGAGGAGTCCAAAATTGGAACTTCTACGAGGGATAAATTTGTAACACCAAAGTCAGAAACAATAGATCTTCCTCTGAAGTGACGACTACCACCCTTTTGTTTCTTTCTGACCATGATGTTCTTTGTTGAATTAGGGCTGATAGATGGATAGGGAGGGAAAGAAGGTTTATGGATGGTTAAAGGTTCAAGTTCCGAAGAATTTATATGAAGAAAGAGATCTATATCACTATCAAATTTATTGACAGGCGATTCAGCAGGGGAGTTAAAAGGAGTTGGTGTAAGCAAAGGGTCCTTTGCTCTCAGCAAACCAGAAGGAGGTTTAACAGGAGAAGGAGAAGAAGAGGAAATCTGGATGGGATGAGAGCCTACCACAAAATACCCTTGATTCATAGCAGGAGGAGAGGGCACTGATTTTTCCTCGATAGGCTCAGGAATAGGGGGACATCCAAAAGCCGGCGAGTTGAGAGCATCAGGACGATCTTGAGAAATTTGTAGTGAGCTAAAGGGATCTGGATCCTGAAGATTTAAAGGATTCTCAGGATTGCTTACATCTTCAGAGGAGCGTTCAGATTCATATTTTCTACCCTGTTTGAAAGAAAACTTCTTAGTCCTGCGATTGAAACGAAGACTGCAATTTTTGACGAGATGGCCGGTTTTGTGACACAAAGAGAATCTGAATGGTATGCCCTAGAAATCAAGCCTTTGGCTGATTTTGAAACCATCCCAGGTTATCTCGATATGATCCAGATAACCTCCTTTATATGGTTTTTCTATCAAAATCCACGCAATCCTTTTATCTTCCTCACCTCTACACCAGGGATCCACATAGATGAACTTACCGATGGAATTCCCAATCTCAGAAAGGGTTTCAATCGACCACAACTCCAAAGGCAAATTTGGGAGTTTCACCCAGATCATGCAGTTTGAAGGGGTATTCTTTAATGGATCAAAGCCCATGTACCATCGAGATAGAGACATAAAACTTCTACTGAAAACCCATGCCCTGTGGAGGATGATCTCTAAATCAGAAACTTTAAGAAAATGAAAGGAGAACCATTCCTTCATCAAGCGAGAAATGGCAGGAGTATATCCAATCAGAGGAGACCATTTATCCACCAACCATTTCCTCATATCCTCTTCATCCATTTCCGGGAATTGCCATTTCCCAATCAAAGCCAACTTTTGCAGATTGTCAATGCGCTCTCTTAAGACAACACTGTTCACGGAAATAGCCTTTGGAGGAGGGACCGTTTTGACCAGATTCCTAGATTTATTAAAGTGTTGTGCATGCCATGTGACCATCCTTTTCTAGAACGGTCCACATGGGCTTGATTAAGCTGATCGTGACAAGCAGGATTAACCATCATATTTTCCACTGTGGCTTGCCAACTGTTACAATTACTAGACTTCTCACGTGCTCTTTCAACCTCAATAGTAGCTTGAATGAGGGCTTGTGTGGCGGGTGAGTTAGACCCACCCGTCATATTAAATGAGGAACGAGCTCAGAAGAAGCCGGAAGATAATAGAGCAATGTTCGTATCTAGAAAAAATCCAGCCGTAGATCCTTTCTGTAACAAGTTGCCTCGATAGAATAACTGCTGAAGAGAGAAATTAAGAAACAACAATACAGAAAGGAGTCTGATCCTTAGATCCTGTCAGAGACAAAGGATAAGGCTAGATAAGGGAATTAAAAGAGCATCTGAAGGAGGAACGTTTAAACCCGAGAAAGGAAATCTCAAGGACAAGAGGGTAAATGCTATCGAATCCCAATTCAAATACTCACATGGTGTGAGGGGTCAGGCAAGGATATTTCCTGCCGTCGATTTGACTTCTGAGAGGATGAAAGGATTCCAATGTTGAGGAGCGGAGGATTTTTTGTACCTTGATAGTTCAGAGGGCTCAGAAGTCTTAATGAGAGCTTTTAAGACATCCAAAAATATTTAAAAAAAAAAAAAAATTCTGGAGGAAAGGATGCCAGAAATTCTGAATTCTGGAAAAGATCTATCAGGAGAGCCAAGAGAGCCGAGTAACAAACAAGACAGGAAAAAAATATTCAGAAGGCTAGTTCTGACAGTCGATACAACAACAATAGATCTGAAAAATGCACCACCAACGACCTATTCTAACCCCGAAATCAGAACAGGTTCTACATATGAATATAGATGCCTTTATGTTGTTAAGGAAAGATTTCAGCATATTTTCCAGCACTTCCAAAATAGGACATCAAGAGACCGAGCTTTGATCTTATGAAAAAAGAGATTATGCTGAGAAACCTATCATCAAGCTACCATATTGAGCATAACCTCACCAAATTTCACAAGCTCGATTATATTAAACAACCAGCAAAAACTTTTGGTGCTAACGAGAAAGTAGAAGAAAAATGTAATCATCCAGCAAAACATGACGTCCAAGGGATATGTAGAAAGAGCCTTGCAAACAGTGATGTAATCGACATCTATCAATCTATGCACACCAAAATAAAGAAACAAAAGACCCAAACAAGTCAAATCCTTAAAACAATCTATAATCCCACATGTATCAAATTATTCATATGAAATGCAATATATGCCATACATCGAAAATTACCAGAGTATAAGTTTTGGGTATTGTCCTATGCACTTGAAATTCTTACCGAAAATGATTTTGGTATCAATTCACTGATTTCTCCTAAAAAAAATCTGCAATGACGAGTCTGGTCTCATCCTAGGCATTGCCATCATTCACATCATCATTTGTTAAAAAAAATAAAAAAATCTGCAATGACGAGTCTGGTTTCATCCTATGAATTTCCGTCATTCACATTATCATTTGTTATTGAAAATCTCTTTTCTTGTTCCTCATCCTCATTTTTGCCATTGGATATCTCCCCATTGCTGCATCATCAATTCCATTTTCATGCCATGAGGCCCTCTGCAATCTGGGCCCAAAGAAAGATCCATAGTACACAAACAAAAAACCCACAAAAAGCACTGAAACTAGAGGCTTAAGAGCTCTCTTCCTCTGAAGCACTTCATTGTGAGCCCTCATCTTCAATCTATCTGGATGAACCCAGATCTCTATGTGGATTGATGAAAGGAAACCAGATCTATGGCACTAGATCCCGTTATTCTAAGGGCCTTGTAGACCTGTAAAACCTTGAATAAAACATTGTTTTTGTGGTACAATGGTAAACAAAAGTCGAGGAAAACTCAATGGGATGTCAAACCCAAGGAAGAATAGAAAAATATACCCTAGCGTGGGAGTGAATAGTCTATGCAGTAGTCACTGTGTAGACGACGTACAAAGTCAATAACTGTAAACCAACCATTCACATGGACCTTGGTGCCCATGAAAGCATTTAGATAAAATTTATTTAAAAAAATACCACACTGTGAAAATCATTAACTCTACATATCCCTTGGTATAAATAAATATATAAAATATGTATAAAAATTTGAAACTTATGGATTTTTTTTTACAGTTAAAATAAGAAAAAACGGGTATACGAGCGTCAATTTTAAACCCTGGTGGGGAACAAGTAGACTAATGCTTTCTATCGATAAAACATTTGCGGAATTCATATGTTTTGATGACATGTCATATTTACCACATAATCATTTGCATTTATTCTATGTCCACATGTATTTACATTCTCTAACCATTTGTTTCCAGGTACTAACGAGTTTTATTGAAAAAGAAACCATGACTCTGAAGAGTAGTCATTAAAAATTCAATGGTGTATACTTAAATTTCAGACTTATTCAAATTAAATTGGTTTATGTTAATTAACATTTTTAAATGAGGTTTGATGGTTTGCTCAATTGGTTAAGTTATTTATGGGTTCAATTCTTATTATTGGAAGGTTATGGGTTTAATTCTTGTTATTGGAAGGTTATGGGTTCAAATATCTTGACATCCTCATACTCATTTTTCTCATGGACATCCTAGCAAGCATCAAACCTTCTCATGGACATACTGGCAAGCATCAAAACTGTAAGGAAATTGTAAGGAATAGTGAGTTTTGTTAGAGGTCATGGGTACAATTCTTGCTAACCCAATTATTGTTATTGGGTGGTCATGGGTCCAATTCTCTAGACATCCTACTCATGGGTACAATTCTTGCTAACCCAACTCTTGTTATTGGGAGGTCATGGGTTCAATTCTCTTGGCATCCTCTTCTCATAGACACACTGGCAGGCATCAAAACTGTAAGGACTAGTGGGTTTCGTTAGAGGCCATGGGTACAATTCTTGCTAACCCAATTCTTGTTATTGGGTGGGCATGGGTCCAATTCTCTAGACATCCTACTCATGGGTACAATTCTTGCTAACCCAATTCTTGTTATTGGGAGGTCATGGGTTGAATTCTCTTGGCATCCTCTTGAGTAGGTTTTGTTGGTCAATTCTTGCTATTGGGAGGTCATGGGTTAAATTCTCCAGGCATCTTCTTCAGTAGGTTCTGTTGGTCAATTCTTGCTATTGGGAGGTTATGGGTTCAATTCTCTCTCAATTCTTGCTATTGAGGTCATTCTTGCCACTAAGGTCATGGGTTCAATTCTCTCAATTCTTGCTATTGGGAGGTCATGGGTTCAATTCTCTTGGCATCCTCTGAGTAGGTTTCATACATCCTTAAATTCCACTAGTAAAAATTGATCTTCTAGTGGATATGGTTCCACTGGTAAAAAGTGATCTCTTCTCACTGGTAAAAAGTGATCTTCTAGTGGATCCGGTTCCATTGGTAAAAAGTGATCTCTTCTCACTGGTAAAAAGTGATCTTCTAGTGAATCAGGGTCCATTGGTAAAAAGTGATCCCTTCTCACTCGTAAAAAGTGGATCAAGTTCCACTGGTAAAAAGTGATCTCTTCTAATGGATGATCTCTTCATGGACATACTAGCATCATTACTGTAAGAACTAGTGGGTTTTGTTAGAGGTCATAGGTACAATTCTTGTTATTGGGAGGCCATGGATTAAATTCTCTCGACATCCTCTTGATTAGATTGATAAAAAGTGATATATTCTAGCTGATCAGGTTCCGTTGATAAAAAGCGATCTCTTCTAGTGGATCAATGATCTCTTCATGGACATAGTGGCATCAAAAACCTCCTTTGAAACTATAAAGCCTAGTGGGTGAAGTGTGAAAACCATCAAATTTGATGATAATTCTAATCATGATCTCCACTCTCCAAAATATGTAAACCACACGAAAAGGGAAAACAAAAAACAAAAACAAAAAACACTAACTCTAAATGCTAAAATTACATAAAATCCTAAAACAAAATCATCACTAGAATTCAATAGTTTTGTGAATTTCACCATCAATTTATTTGTCTATCAATAATTTTGTGAATGTCACATCAATTTATTTGTATAGTTTTAACCGAACAATCAACAATCAACCTTCTAAAATTATATTGATAATTTAAAGAAATATTAATTATCAAGAAACCTCTCAGAGCTTTCTTCAAATTCGACGACTGAAAAGAATGGAGTTGTCTTTAGTGCGAATTTTTGAAGTTTCCGGTGTAAAAATTTGTGGTGAAATCATGATTTGTGTTATTTAAACTAGTTTTTTTTATCCTGTGTAAAAATTTGTGGTGAAACCATGATTTGTGTTATTTAAACTAGTTTTTTTTACTCTATATATAGATTCAGCACTCTGAAAAACCCTAAGGCACTTTTATTGTGCAGGGTTTACCCATCAACTCCAAAAAAATGACAATGTGCAAAAATTCGTATGAACAAGTTTAGGCATCCAAATATTCTGTTATGCTCAACATCATCACTTTGGTAATCAATTTTATGAATTGCAAAATTGACCAGAAAGAGTTAATCGAAAGGTCTGTTATATTTTGGATGAATTAGTCTAATCATATTTATACAATTCCGTTAATCCATAATATATTTAGGTCGATAGGCCTTCTTATGCATCAACTTCTTCGTCAACACTTTTACCATTTTCCATTCGATCAGGTGAGACACTTTCAACTGTTGATCTGAACTAGAAAACGAAACAATGGAAAATTAAGAAAGCACGGAAATTCAAGAAAGCACAAACGAATGTCGATAGGAAAACCAAAAAAGCACAAAAAGCCGGGGTGCTCATTTTGGCAAAACGCAAGATTTTCTAGACGCCATGCACTGGTCAGAGTATGCATCAACCTTGTTGTTTCTATTATAAAGCACTGGTCAAGGAGCTTTCCATTATAAAGTTTTGTTTCTATTATAAAGCACTGGTCAAGGAGCTTTCCATTATAAATTTATGGGCAAGGAGCAGAGGGTTTATCAGTAGACTCTGTTGAATTTTTCATTTAGATGGAGATCCATTGGCAGATGTTGGTGATGTTACTGCCGGCCACTCCAACTCTTGCTCCTTGTGCATACTATTGGTAGCCTTCTTCCTGGCCAACGCAAATACGACAACATCCATACTATACTCATTCATATAAATCTTGATATTGACCTCATCCTTACAAGGCACTGTAGAATTATACATCCTCGGGATTAGATCATGCCTGCTCTGAAGCTCCATGGTCGCCAACAAGCCCTGGCAATATCGGCGCCCACTGGCATAAAACTTGAAGACATTTTTTCCTTCTTTCAGCAGCAGGGGAGTATCGTTTCCATCCTCGGTACTTAATAGACTAAAATTTTTCTCAAAGATCCCGTCCTTCGTTGCAAATTGCACCGCCCAGGCTAGGGCGATCTGCTCGTTTTGCCGTCGGCCCATGAAGTAATTGATGGCAAAGGCGATCAGGAAAGTGACGCAGAAGAACTCTATGTAGTAAGACTGAGGGCCTGCGGGGGATCAGAGTTTCTCCAGCGACGAGCACCGTCCACGGTGAGCTCCAGGTTTCCGGTGGCGTTGAAGACGAGAGAGCAGATGGAATAGGCGGGCGGCGGGCATGGCTCCATCCAGAGGACGTAGGAGGTGGCGTTGAGCAACGCTGCAGAGCAAACGGGCTGGCCACCGTAGGTCTGGAGAAGCATAGCGAACTCCGTAGCGTTGTTGGGCACCGTGAGGAGGGCGTACTTGAGTGTGTCGTTGTGTAGGAGCTGGATCCCCGGCGAGGCCGAGAAGGACTGCGTCACGTTCAGGTAGCCCGGTCTGCCAAAGGAATTCATGGCCGTCACACTGGAAATTACTGCGCAGATTGTGTTGAGAATGAGAAGGATTTTTTATCGGAGAATTGCCATGGAAATCGTCTGGAGAATCTGGCGAGAATTAGGGGTTAGGGATTTGAATGGGATTCCCATATAGTGCGAGGGAGCACAGCAGAAGGGCATGGTGTTTGGGTCTAAGGACACGGACGAGGGCAACTGTTTGGCATTGGTGCGTCGGTTTCTGGTGTGTTAACACGTATCGATTTCTATCATCGGAGACATCATCATTTTTCTTTAATGGATTATTCTCACACGGAACAGACAGCTCATGATAAGTATAACTTATACACGACGACGTTTCTTTTGTGAAATTTAATAGAGAGTATTTGGGTTTTTTCAGTCAATATATCAGATGTTTGAATAATGCAGTAGATTCGTAACTATAATTGCTTGTTAATTTAAATCTTAGATCTGAACAATAATTTGTAAGAAAAATCACAGAACCAAAATAAACAATAGATTTATTTGGAAAATTACTTGGAAAAACCACCTTAACTTTTCTGTTAAATAAAAATTTACAACGATTTACAATTCTGTCAACTCCAATCTTCTGGTCTTGTCAGGCATACATATAATTTTTAATCAATATTATATATAAATAATTAATAATTTAGTCAAATATTATTAACACAATAGCATGTGCTATGAACCAGTCTCCAACAAGATCAAAACCATCACTATAAACTCTTCCAAGATTTTCAAGAATTTATAATACTTCATTAACTGATTTGAATAGTGTCCAGTATGTTGTTCCTCCTTTCAAGCGTGCGTGTTCATGTTTAGATGGTCATATTTAGGCATGGTTGTCTTCAGGCGAGCGTGTGTGTTCGTGTTTAGATGGTCGTCTTCAGGCGAGCGTGAGATCACAATCAAGAAGGCATCCATGGGGAAGAAGTGCTTCTTTTATTCTTGCTACATGTAATGTTAGCAACGATTTGGTATTTTCTTATTTTTGTTTTTGCCTTCCAGCCTCCTAATTTGGCATTGACCATGGTTTTTTTAACGTCTCTATAGACATGGTCTTCGGAATGGCTATGGTCTTTTAATTTCCAACTTCTAAGTTCTCCCTTTGACATTTAAGGTTTGTAATGTCATATTTAGCATGGTTTCGAATATTATATTTTGACTTTCTAATCGCAATATACAATTATGGTTTTCAATGTAGTATCATTCTATATATGTATATTATTCTTTATAAAATATAATAATAATATCATGGTTTCTAATGGAATTAACTTTTTAATTAGCAATATATCAACATGTTTTCTAATATTATGTTTGACTTTCTAAATGCAATATATAATTATGGTTTTCAATGAAATATATTGGTAGGGTATAGTCATGGTGGTTATTGCCTTGGTATATGGCCATCTATAGAGGTTTCTTGATTTTGGGTAATTAACTTACTCTAAAATGAAATAAGACATTCAATGTGTTCCTTGTAATATAGATATAAACAAAACATCTAAAGAAAAGTATTTGCACAATAATCCAGTCCAAGAAAACAAAGTTTTCCACAAACCAATTAACTCTTCTAGAAAAATTCAACAATTCCAATTTAATAATCCTATCGGCCTCTTTTTGTACCTTTTGGGACAACTGCTAGTTAATATATTTTGTAAATGATTTTTTTAATTTTAATTTGTTTAAAATTTGTTAAACAAATATTGAAGTTACAAATTTAAAACTTTAGAAATTTTTTATAGTATTATATCTATATATGCCATCAAAAACTATTTTAAATGACCATTATAATTCTAAACTATTTTAAATGACCAATATAATTCTAAAACTTATAACGTTAAAACTAACTATTCATTAACACTATATTAATTATTCTATTCAATTTGAATTCATTTTAGACTATTCTAATTACAAAATATAAATAATTCTTTTTTCTATTTAATATATGTAAGTAATTTTTTTCCTGTTCCATACTGGAGCGGGTTCTCATTTAGAGACTTAGGACAACTTAAAAAAAAACCTCCACAATTAACACTTCAAATTATCATATATGTGTTTTTCCTTCATTAGAGTGAGCGTTGTTATCATTGGTTATGGTTAGTTTGCCATAAAACCAGTGTCATTGAATGTTGTAATGAATCCATGGAAACCTATGTAATTGAATGTTGTAATGAATCCATTATTCATATGGGTGCTTTATAAGTAGCATTAGCTTGTTTTTGGCAATGTGGCATATGCATATTAGGCATTGTGATTGTGACCTTCTTAGATTTCGCTTTAATCTGTAGCAATGTTATTTTTTTTATTGAGAGGGTTGTTGTTTGAGTGGTTCCCTAATGAGAGGGGTGTTCTTAGTGGTTTTGAGAGGGTTGTTGTTTTAGTGGTGATATTGCATGTAATTTATTTGATTATTTTAATTTTTTAAAGTTATTTTTCATAAAATTGTATTTTTTAAAGTGAATTTATTTTTTTAAGTTTATTTAATCGATGTTATATTTTTATCATGAGATTCAAAGGTTTTGTGTAAGCTAAGTGATTTGGTTTTCCGTGTTTTATTTTTGGTAAGTTCTTACTTTCTAATTTACCTACTTTGAATTACATTTCTCTACATGAATTTCACTATTGCATGTTGATTTTTGATGTTTTTCCATGCATTTTATTATGAGGCACTTCCATGTTATATCTATACCATGAGATTCAAAGGCTTTGTGTAAACTAGGTGACTTGGTCTTTGGGTTTTTGTAAGTTCTCACTTTCTAATTTACCTACTTTGAATTACATTTCTCTACATGAATTTCAATATTGCATGTTGATATTTTATTTTTTATTTTTATGTATTTCATTGTGAGGCACTTTCATAATTTATAATGTTCTTGATAACTTAATTATAAAAGAATCCTTGTATTTTCCAACCCTTCCTTGTTTTTACTTCAATCAATCATTATATTTGAAATGAGTTGTAGTCTATATATGAGTTTAGCTATGTAAATGTGATTTGCATTTGCCATATAATTTATTTTCTATCTTATGTTGTTAAACTTTTCTTATTTTAGTTTCTTTCAATTTTATGTAACGACATCATTCATTAAGATATTTATGCCCATGAAATTTCCATATGCTTGTAGTTTTTTTTGCTAAGAAAAAACAGGTCAAATTTATACTTACTTTAACACCTATCAATGGTTTTAATCTCAAATTTAAATTAAAAATAAAAAAATAAAAAATAAAAATCCCGACAACAATCTTATTAGTAATATTTCCATAAAAATACTAACTTTAAAATGGACCAAAATACAACTATTTCAAATCATCTCATTACTAACTTAATAATAATTTCTTTGTTTGGTAGTAATTCTTAAACATTTTTTTATTTCTTTATATAAAATTTGTAATGTGATTTTCTTTACAATGCTAACTCTCATTTTTATCAATTTTATCAAAGATAATGTAGAGAACAAATTAAATATAACTTGAATTGAATTTTTATTATAATGATTATTTATAATTTTATGCATTTGGAAAAATCACTCCTAATTCAACAACGACCACAATTATTTATTCACTTTCTCTTTCTAGTATGAATAGTATATACAAACCTATGTTGAACCATGCAAGAGTAAAATAAGAACTGCATATCATACTCTACTTCCCTCTTAAATGAGAATTCTTTAGAATTTTTGAAACTTTAAAATCTTGTTTCCTACTCTTTGAAAAATGTGTTTAAGTAGAACGTGGCAATCTTATAGTCATAAAAAAGAATATTAAAGAATATTAAAGTGTTTAGGAAATAGTCACTAAAAAACACCATAAATCTATGGGTTAGTTTGTAATTTTTTTTGTTTAATACGTTAATTCTTATTTTATATATATATATGCAATTAAAAAACAAAAAACCCTTAAAAAAAATTGTCACGTTGTCCTCTTTATATAATTTTTAGTGAATGTGGCGAAGTTTATTGATATTAATATAGAGGAGTTTAGTGATGTGTTTTGATATAACTACTAGTAAAATTTAATGTGTTCTAAAGAAAACTATTAAAAGTAACTCATTATATCATCTTTAAACACACATGATGTCCTATAACATACGGGAACAATGACCAACTGATTTGTTATAATTTAGATTTAAATGTATCTAAATGTTAAGAATTTTTTTAGTTTTAGATTTGGTATACTGTTATATTTTTTTTAATGTAAAATTATAAAAAGGGTATAATTTGGAGATAATTTGTGTATTTTGAATAGTTGATATGTATTATAGGATTTAATTTTATTAGTTAAAATTTTATGGAAAGAGGGAACGGTGAGAATATATCATGTAAATTATATTAATTTAAAAAATATTTAAGTATTACTAAATTTTATCTTATTTTTAAATAAATATTTTTTTATTTAATTTTTTTTAATATAAAATTATATAATAAAATTTAATTTTTTTTATAATTTAAGAAAAATAATTTTAATTTTCAAATATTTGTAAAGAATTAAATATGGAGATTTTTCACATTATTATCCTTTTATACTTGAATCATTTAAAACTTATGTAATGTCATCCTACATTGATAGATGATTAATTGTTAATGTTTTGGGAATCTATTTTTATCCCTAGCTTAAAACCATGAATGGAGAGAATTTATTTTAAATCAAGCCTACCATCACTAAATATTATAAGGGATGGCATTTTTAGTTGGTGCATATTATCAATCGAACACATTAAAACATTTGGATTATATTAAAACAAATATATTTATATTTTAAATTAACATATGAAATTGGTTTGACATACAAATATTATTAATTATATAAAAAAATACATTTAATTTAATAAAATAAATTTATTAGCTAAAGAAAATTTATGAGTAAAAATATATTATGAATTATATAAATAATATATAATCAAATAAATTATTTATATAAATAATATAGTTAATTTTAGAAAAATTATATTAATATATTTATTTTTATATGGTTAATTATATCAAAATTGTTAATTATAAACTCAACTATATTAATTATAATGATTGTATTTAAGATATATAAAGTTGAAGTGTAATGTACTCATAGTTAATCATAGTCATTATGTTTAACTATAATTATGTTTGTCATAGTATGAGATAACCATTATGAACATGATGAAACTTTTTGGCTAAATTGAAAAAAGGAAAACCAAATCCATTGATTAGGACTAAGAAAGAGGAGGAAGTCACTCCACATATTATCCATTTTACAATGAGCAAGCCAAAACCCACATGAAGTAGATATAAACTTAAGTATATTTCAGAAACCCAATCAAATGACTTGAAAATATCAAGTTTGAGTAAGTCCACGCGACTTTGAGCTATTTTGATCGCATGCATTCCTTATTGAGTTGAATTGATGGTTACATGTGTGAGCCTACCCTCGAGAAAACTAAATTATTCGAGGAAGATAACCCTTGATAGAATTGGGTTAAATCTAACTGTGATCACCTTAGAAATTATTTTATAAAGGTTGTTTCCAAATGAAATTGGTCAAACGTCATTATATGAAGTATGGAAATCCACCTTTAGGATAAGGGATAAAAAAGGAGTTAGAGCTCCCTAGCATTTGGCCAAACTGACAAACTTTTTCCACAACTCTGAGTATGTCCAACCTTAAAAAAATAACATAGAACTCCATGTTTCATCCATTCGGCCCATGGACTTTAGCCTTTTGAAATGAGTGAATTACCCCAAGTAATTCATCAATGGGCATAGGATTGTACAAATCATTACTCACCTCTGCTTCAATTAGCGTTAAGAAATGTTTGAATAGCTTGAGACTATCCCCACCATTTTACTATGTGGATACCTTGAATATGTTATTAGAATGATTTACCCCCAACTATTCCAAGTCCTTAAAACCGTCAACCTTACAACCATCACCATTAAGAAACTCCTAGATAATGTTATATATTTTGATGGTTTGTGAATTTGTAGAAAAGCATTGTGTTTTGGTCCCCTACCTCTATCCACAAGGCTCTAATTTTGAGCCTCCATTCACACTCATGAGTATTTATTTTTCAAAGGAATGGTTATGAAATTTAATTAAAAAATAAAGGATTGGGATTTGGCCCAGTACCGTTACATTTCATCAAACTTTTCACTATTTATTGTTGGATTGAGATTGAGCACGAAGGCTCAATTCAATCTTTCAAGCAATTACTCCATATTTCATAATTTTTAGTCTTATTCCAACTATAAATTCTCCAGAAAACACCCAAAATCCATATACATTTACATTTCATCCGAGAAGATTTATTAACTTAAGAGGATTTCCCTAAGCTTCTTTGAAGGCCTCATATATTTGAGGTTGACTTCCAAGTACTTTGTTCAATTTTTCTTCTGCCTCTCTAACTTTCTTGTATGAATATCTTCCCGGACCTCTTTTGGAGCTTCCCATTTCTTGGGTGCTTTTGTCGTCTCCCTCGTTCATTTTTTTTGCATGTCTAGTCAAAACTTTCCGAGTGCTTGCCTCTGTTTCCTTTGGAACTGTGGATGTACTACTCACTTTCTACCCATTACTCCTTGTAAATTTTTCAATGTAACACCCCACCACACATTTACCCGCTTTTACAATCTCACTAGGTTAAACATGAGCTAAGAGATCTACACATGACCCGACATCCAAGTTCTAGTTATGAAAGTAAGGTCTATCATTATAACACCTCCTCCCACATTTACCCACTTTGAAAATCTCTCCAGGGTAAACATGAGTTGAGTGTCACTATGATATGACCTGACCTCCAAGTTCTAACTATGGAAGTGGGGCATATAAACCGGAACACATACTAACATCCCTCAGAGACTATAGATCACTCAAGCGCCTACCAAACACCCCAGGTGATCAATCCTTGACCTGAAACTATTTTTCACTAGGTTTACTCCCAAACTACACCCATAACACTTTATGCATACGATTTGGAGGATTTAACCACACCCACAAGATTGTCTCCATGTGATTATGACCCAAAATCCCATGTTTTGTGCATGCGGTCGCGAGATCTATGTCACTTTTTCATGCTAGCCTCCATACCACTACCCATAATTGCCTGTAACTTTCCAGAATCATGACAATGATGATAACAATGCTAAACAATCAAAACTTGAGAAATATCTTGACCTAGACATGCCTAATGCAAGATAGGAATTTCGTCAAACAGATAGTAAACATATAAGCTACAAGTCATGAATGCATATCTAATCATAAAATTTTGAACTTCATCTAAAAATCACCAAGAAGGCTTAATGCCCTCTCAAGATAGCTGCAACAACACTTGTTAGCCCATGCATTCATAAACCATCCAGTAACTTATCAAATCATGAACAAGAGCCATAACTAGAGCACATCATAAAACCATGCATATAACAAGCATATAACTAGAATAGAAACTATGACAAATCAACCATAAGATCACCATAATAACTAGTACAAGTTCTCATAGATCCCAGTAGGAAAATAACTATGTTGACGGGATGGAATTTACTAGTACAAGTGCTCATAGATCCCCAGTGTGGAGTCCCAATTAGACCTCACACAGTTTGTGATAGGAGTCCCATCCGGTATGTTGGCCCGACTGCTACCATGAATGTCCTCGCTCTTGATTGTCAAATAAAAGGTGTCAGAGTGAGGACAAGAATGAAATTCCTAGATAATGAAACAAATTTAGCCCAAGATTGACAAACTATAGAAAGAGGTACAAACAAGTCACAACATTGATAAAAAGGAGTATGCCATGAGAAGGATCAGTGAGCCAAAAGATATCATACATACATGAACAATAACATGCCAAAGGTTAATTGCAAACTAGTTCACAATAGATCACCGACATGGTGAGAAATAAGTAAGCAAAAATTCGAAATCAAACATACATGCACCAACTATGAACCTATTACGTTTATGAATATATGCACACATACAAATGTAGTTAAAATATCGGACATCCAATACAACCACTATGAATAAGCATGGGAATTAGTGCCAGAAATGAAGAACATCTTATTATCATTGCTTCAAATACAAGTACATATGCTGTAATTCATCAAATCCCAACAGTGGAACATGGGTTTCTCATACCATTTCCCAATGCAAAACCCTAGCCTCACTACAGCTCCCTCTACTAGTTGCCAAGAGCTAAGTGTCGCTAGCTCTCAAGCACAAATAAGCTATCTAATCCTAGCCTAAACTCAAGAGATCCAGTTCCCCTTGCAATGAGGCATGATGGCACATTTATAGAGGTGAGGTGACCATTCACCTACTGTGACCTTTGACCTACCCTCATGACTCTTGAACTTCCTCAGTGCTCTCTCATGCCTCCTACTTATTACATGCTCAATTGATTTATGCGTAATTGTGGGCATTATGGTGAGAAATATGTACATAATACCAACAGAGTAATTGTGAGAAGAATGAGTAGTGTTGCCAGAAACCCTACTACTGTTGCATAGTCATTATGAGACACTCAATAGGGTTGCGATCCATTTACTATGTTGAATGTTGATTTTCCTGCAATAGTCCATGTCATCATGGTTGTTGTAGTGTTTTAGGAAGTTGTGTGGATCTAGCTAGCCTATTTTTGAAACCCTGATTACAAGGATTCTTGCATGAAACCTCGACTTTCTCCATGCAAATAATCATTCCCACCTGCAAACAAATAACATTGTCATAAATATGAAAACAAATAACAATGCTGGAAGTATGAAAAATTAGCTAAAAGTAAACATCAATTTGGATCCAGGATTTTTTATGACACAGTGTTGTTACGGTATGTAGTCCATATAAGGTGCTGTCGAGCCATAATTTTGAAATGAGTTCACAACTCATATTACAATATGTGGCAATGCTAGTATCTTCAAGAAGAAAACCACATTTTCCAACTTGGTTGGCATCATGCCTTATCCACACTAGTACCATAGGTTGTATGCATGACAACATAGTATAAGTGTTTTTGGAGTGATTTTTGTCAAGAGGCAATTACATTCTTATTGCCTACAACTTCTTCAATCAGATTTCAATGTGTAAGTTGACAACTGTGCCCAACATGAAGTGGTCTGTCATGAGTTGTTCAAACCAATTGGTGACAAATTTTACTCTCTGAATTCTCCCAACTACATCATTTATTCTGTTGATGGAGATCACACTCGAGTTTACTAAGGTTGTGAGCTTATCAATGTAAATTTACAAGTTGATAGGGACTGTCATCATGTCAAAACTTGTGCAACCATACATAAGTGCATGCAAACATGACAAAGCTCCTTGTAGTCTATATTGTATTGTCCTCATGGGTTCCCCTCACAATCAAAATTATTTTGAAGTCCACATCTCTTGATTACACATGTGCTCAATTTTGGTTAACTTCCCAAATTTCATAGCCACAATTGTTCAAGAAAGAAAAACCCTAACTCTCATGCTTGAATTAAAGTTGCCCACAAAATCCTCCATATTTCTCCGCCTAGGAACAATTATGTTACTATACAAATCCTCCAATCCACTCTATTCTAAATTTGTCCAAAAATGCCCAAAAGTCCTCAGGATAGCGCACTGCCAAATAAACTGCATCTTACTTGGACCTTAATGTTGAAACTGCATATGTTTCTTGTCTTCTTTCTAATTGATAAACTACCCTAAACATCATTTGGATTTTCCCTTTCTCAAAATTCATTGGAGTGTCCTTTCACGGTTGCAATCTGGTAGTCTTTAATGTCATAAACACACCAATACCAAATTTATATATATAAGAGCTTTATTAAGTACACAGGTCGCAATGTCGCCATTTAGGGGAGGTCCTACACTCTCGCTGCTCCTTTGAGGCCTCAAGATGCCATCCTACGACGAGGGTGGGAGTGTGACTTACCCGAGGTCGCATACTCACAATACAGTGCAGATCACATCCTCCAGTTGCTTCCAAAGCCCTGCAATGTGACTGCGATCCAGAGAGAGGTCGTGGATGAGTGATGTGATTTAAGCCAGTCGCGCCTGAATAAATTCACACCTTTTTGTTGCTTCCTTGAGGCTTTTGGAGTGTGGCCTTGTGACTTGGGTGGAGACGTGATTTACTAGAGGTTGCATAGTCGCAATTTTAACCTGCAGTGAGAAATGTTCACGAGCCTAAAGTGCAACTTTGTGATTTATGGAGGCAGATTATATAAGACTGGTCACGAATCAAAATGTGCATTAATGATGGATCTTGCTCTTTCATATGTGTTATACAATGAACTTTTATGCAACATACATCCCCTGAAGGGTAGTCCCACCCTTAATATAATTTGAATATGGTTATGAGTCTTAGCCTTCGGCGTTGGACACCATGAAAATTTTAGAAGAATTATATGAATGATTTTCTTTATTTGAGCCTTTGCATGCAGTCAACACCATTTCTACAATGCATCATTAGACATTAATTAGTCTACCGATGTGTTGATGTGTCAACAACATAACAATTCGATGTGTTGTTCCTTCTATGCATAACCCTATCCAAGTGTCAAACATAAGTCGTAGGTTGCCCTTATCATCGTTTAAGGCATGGAAGTGTTGCCCTAAAGGAGTTGTTTATGCTTGATCGGTGAATCCTTGTATATCACTCTAAAGTGTTATTCAACATAGTTTCAATTTCTGGCCACTTGTGCGATATCATAGCACATTCCTTGTCTATGTTGTTTGCGTTCTTGGGTACAAAAATGAAAAAAGATCTATCACCTCAATGCTTTATGCAGTTGTTCACCACCCCTCTATTATGTACTGCATCATTTCCAACATTTTTTAGATCAAGAATCTAATGCAACACCTTTGTTTTGAATGAATTATTCTAAATACCTTTGTTTCCGAGTGTAGGGCCACTTAAAACAATTCATTGCCTCATTAATGTTATTTTTCAATGACCATTTGTTGTCACTTGACCAATTCTTTTCAATGTACATGACACTTGCATACAGTGTTGTTGGTCCTGTTGTGCGCTATCATGATACTGGGTCTTCATCACGAGCCTAATTCCCATGTAAAACTACGGGGTGGCTTGCGTTCAGAGGCATTTTAGGTCCTTGTTTTCAATTGTGGATTTAAGGGATCATTGTGATGTGGTACTATTTTGGACAGATTCTTACCTTTGACAACAGGTTTCGAATGGTCAACAAGCTTTGAACGACCTTTGAAGGCTTGCTCAAAGATAAATCTCAAAATAAACATTCTCTTTTACACAACTAAATATGATGGGAATGTGTTGCTCACTCTCTCATATCAACCTCTAATGTGTGTTGACACATTTTTCCACTTATGCCTTTAGAGTGTGTGTCGGTCTTTATAGCTTCCATATGGTTTACATCGCCCTAAGTGATCAATCCTCTTCACATGACTTTTGGCATGTCAAATTAAACCTATCTCTTTACAGGATTCTTGCACCCGGAATACCATGTGTATATGTGCGTGTTATCGCCCTTTGTCTTAACATACTAGCATATGTAAATAAATCTTGATGAATCATCATCAACCTTAACTTATGTATATTGATTATTTTGCTCGTAATGAAAATCATCGGTGCACACTATTTGTAATTTCCCAATGTGTCATGATCTTTCGATATATGATTATGATGCGTGATGGTTCCTTTGTGCGTTGGTATGTTGTAATTTGGTGATGTATACATATATACAAACGATGTATAAAGTATCATTAGTTCCTTTCTTTTCAACAATATCACATACCACTTTCATTCAATTAGATTTCCATTATTCATGCCCATTTTTTATTTAATTCAAATCCCCGTCATATAATAAAGAGTGTGCCTCGTCCCTTTGATATAGGTGTTATCAGATAAATTATTTTCCCAAAAGGTTTCTTTACATTGTTTTAATGTAATCCTCCAACATGGTATCCAAGGAAAACTCTATGTAAATTCCTGTAAAGAAATAAAATAAACAAGTATTTTATTAAACACATGACTTTACAGGTGAACATGAAGCAGGATGGCACAATGAAACAATTTATTTAAGCCATATGGGAGAGATATCATAACTTCAAACAACCAAAGAAAAGTGTTATAAAATGGTTGAACAAGATATGCTTAAATTTGGCAACCATCTAGATCATCAGGGCACTTTGATGGATCTATAAATTGCAGGTGGCTCTGGCATGCCATGAGGTGCCTGACACAATGATGTAATTGTGATAGGGAGATCAACAAGCTCACTATTAAAGATAAATTTCCCATTCCTATCATTGATTAATTATTGCATGAATTACATGGAGCAATTTACTTCACCAAGTTGGACCTTCGTTCAGGATATCATCAAATCAGAATGAATACTAAAGACATTCTGAAAAAAACATTTATAACTCATGAGGGCCATTATGAATTTTTGGTTATGCCTTTTGACCTTCCTAATGCACCTTCTACATTTCAAGGTTTGATGAATTCCATTTTCAAACACTTCCTTAGAAAATTTGCGTTAGTATTTTTTGATGATATACTAATCTACAACAAGTCTTGGAAGGATCATGTTCAACATGTTGATAGAGTTCTTAAACTATTGGAGGAGAAACAATTATATGCAAAAACCTCCAAATTTTCTTTGGAGTACAAGAGGTGGAATATTTGGGTCATATTGTATCTCATGAAGGTGTTAAGGTATACCCTAGCAAAATTAAAGCCATTAAGGAATGGAAAATCCCCACATCCATAAAGCATCTGCGAGGATTTATTGGGTTGACAGGGTATTATTGCAAGTTTTTTAAGAATTATGGGAGAATAGAAACACCTCTAACAACATTACTAAAGAAATATGCATTTTGTTGGACTCGAGAAGCAACGAAAGCCTTTGAACATCTTAAAGAGGTAATGTGCCAAGCACTGGTCTTAGCTACGCCAGACTTCACAAAAACCTATATTATGGAATGTGATGCCTCGGGAAATGGAATTGGTGTTGTTTTAATGCAAGAAGAAAGACCCATTGCTTTCAAAATTCATCCAATCAAAGGAAAGTATTTAAACAAAGCTATTTATGATAAGGAAATGTTAACAATACTACATGAACTTAAGAAATGATGACCTTACCTAATGGGAAGACACTTCAAGGTAAAAACAGATCATGATAGTCTTAAATACTTTTTAGAACAAAGATTATCTTAAGAAGAGTAGAAAAAATGGGTCACAAAGATGTTGGGTTATGACTTTGAAATCATCTACAAAAAAGGGAAGCAAAATGTTGTTGCAGATGCACTCTTAAGAAAGGATGAAGATGTGGAAGCATTTCTTAGCGCCATTTCTATTATCCAACCAGATTGGATAAACGAAGCAAGAGATGAATGGAAGAATGATGAAGAAGTGTGGGCACTCATTCAAAAGTTACAACAAGACCCTAGTACATATGATACATTTAGTTGGAAAAATGATTCGTTATGGTACAAAGATCACTTATACCTCTGTAAGAATTCCCAACTCAAACAAAATATTCTTATGAAATTACACACCTCTCCCTTAGGAGGGCACTCAGGATTTTAAAATACTTACCACAGGGTTAAGAAGGAGTTTTTTTGGGATGGCCTTAAATATGATATTCAAAAGTTTATGGTGGAATGTTTGGTTTGCCAACAAAATAAAGTTGAAACAATTAAGACCCCAGGTCTATTACAACCTTTATCCATTCCAAGTCAACGTTGGGAGGAGGTTTCAATGGATTTTATCATAGGTTTACCCAATTCCGAAGAAAAGAGTGTCATCATGGTGGTAGTTGATAGACGTACCAAGTATGCACACTTTTGTGCATTATCTCATCCCTTTAAATCCTGTACAGTTGCTACTGCATTTATGGAAACAATTGAAAAGCTACATGGAAACCCAAAGATTATTTTAAGCAACAAGGATCCCATTTTCACTGGAAATATTTGGACACAATTATTTTCCTGTCTGGGTACCCAGTTAGCTCATAACTCATCTTATCATCCTCAACCTGATGGGCAAACTGAGATAGTGAACAAATGTTTGGAATGATATCTTCGTTTCTTTGTATCTGATAAACAAACACAATGGGTCAAATGGTTGCCTCTGGCTGAATGGTGGTATAACACTTCCTTCCATACCGCAGAAAAATGACCCCATTTATGACACTTTATGGATATCATCCATCATCCATCACATCATATTTAAGAGAAAATTCTAACATTCAAGCAGTGGAAGATCACATCGAGCATCAACAACAAGTTCTCCAACTCTTAAAGGATAACCTCACTTTGGCACAAATAAAATGAAACAATAGGAAGATCAACATCTCAGCGAAAGAAGTTTTGAAGAAGGTGACTGAGTATTTCTACGGCTACAACCATACAAACAAATGTCCCTCAATCAAGCTAAGAAGGATAATAAATTATCACCAAAGTATTATGGTCCATACAAGGTGTTGGAAAATATTGGTACTATGGCATACAAATTGGAGCTTCCTACAGCTTCCTGAGTGCACCCAGTTTTCCTTGTTTCATGCTTAAAGGGGTTATAGGTGACAAGATCCCGGTTCAAACAATATTGCAAGAACTTGACGAGGAAGGAAAAATCATATTGGAACCTGAAGCAATCGCAGAAACAAGAACTCAACAGCTATGAAATCGATCAATTTCAAAGCATCTCATCAAGTGGAAGAACTTACCTGCTGAAGATTCCACATGGGAGGATGAGAATTTTATACAGAAGCATCCAAAACTACTCAAGCATTGAGGACAACACTTTTCTGAAGGAGAGGGGCAAGTTAGGTTGTTGTAATACTAGTGTATTCCCTTATTATTATTGTCATTGTAGCCCCTCATTGTTATTGTTGTGCCCATGTTGTCCCCATATTGTTATTATTGTGCCCTATATAAGCCCACTATTTTTATTGTTGTGCCCTTACATTATTATTGTTATGTCGGTTTTGACTATATTGTGATCCCTTAGACTCCTATATATAGAAAGGAGGTCTTATCATTTGTATCATCCAAGAATTATTCATTTGTGTAATGTAAATGAGGTTTCTCCCTCGAAGAGTTTGATTTTGAAGTCGTTTCTCTATCTTTTCTTCTATTTTGTGAGCTGGTTGCATAACATCAACCGTGGTTATTATTTTGCCTTTATTAACTTTTACCTAGATTTTTCACTAGGGTTGTTACAATAAATAAAAGACTAGTCATTTGTTTTATAGTAAATGTCCTCAATTAGTTTCAAATGGAGCCAAAACATGATCAATGGATAACAACCAAGCATATCCTGAGATATTTTCATGGAACTATACAACAATGCCTTTGGTATACAAGGAATTAAATCCAACTTGTGGCATATACAAATTTAGATTAGGGCGACAATGAGATGAATGGAAGAAGCACAATAAGTGGATGCTTCATCCTTGTATCCTCCATGGTCTCATGGATGAGTAGAAAGCATGACAAATTTTCTTTAAGTAGTGTTGAAGTTGAGTATGTTGCTACAAGTGAAGTCTTTAGGGAGTTGTTTGGCTCAGGAAGTTATTATCATATCTATTTGAAGGACCGATTAGCCCTACACGTATACACCGTGACAATGAAAGTTATGTATTAGATTGACCGATGACCCATTGTTTCATTCTAAGACAAAGCATTCAAAATATTGATACGATATGGGGTCGTGGAGCTGCACTATATACCTACTGATGAACAGGTAGCATATATATTAACTAAAGCATTACCAAACAATAAGTTAGAGTATCTGAGAAACAAGCTTGGTTCGGTAGACATCTCTTCCCTAATTGAGAGGTAGTGATGTTGGATATTTCTTGTCTTTGTGGGTTTGGCACCATACTAGGACTAAAAGTTGTAAGTCTTAGTGAAGGCCTTAAAGAAAGAATGGAGTCTAGAGGATTAGATGAGCATCTTAGATTGAAACTTCTTATGGATCATAGACTGTAGGAAAATAAGTTGTTGACCGATACTCTTTGAGGATGAGGTGGGGCATCTAAGATAAGAGTAATCAAAGAGGAACGATATTCTTTGAGGATCCAAGATTGGGAATCCAAGATAAGAATAGTCCTAAAAGGACATACCTTTTCAACATCCAAATGGGGTATGTGTCTTAGAGGTAGTGTGGCATCTCACGTAAAACCTCCCAGCATAATGCTCTCGAATAAAAATGAGCTTGTCCAATTAATGCCTTCAAGGATAATGTTGGTTATGATATAGATGCTTGACAAAGATGTCTTATCAATTCGACTCTTCTTATGAGAATGTTTCAAGATTGAGATTTCTTGTACCATGTAACAAATTATGAATACCTCCCTAGTTAAGAGGGAGTGTTGAAAATTGTAACTAGGTTTGGTCTTCATAATGACCTAATTGTAATCATGACATTTCATATTCTTTATAAAGAAAGAAAAATAAATTATATTTTAGTTATTGGAGTATGGGTTTCATACTAAAGTTTGATTCAAAAGAATGTTCTTCGTGATTTTAGGTTTTCCAGGTATTTATAGGAATTTTGTCATGTTTCATAGTCCCATTTGGACTCATTGTAATAAAGGAAAATATTTATTTTATCAAGAAAAAGCAACTTAATGATCCCAAGACCATGTCATCCCAAGGAGCAGATCAAGTCGTCTTAAAGGAGGGGAATTCGACCCTCAAGAAAGGCTTTATAACGGTGGTAAGTTCAACTCATTTGGATGCTAATCAAGCACAAGTTTGATCTACAATAGCGAAGGTGAAGAAGAGTAGCGGGAGGAGAAAGAAGAGGAGCAAAAGTCAAAGTTTTTCAAAGATAATCTTCTCTTGTCTCGCTTCTAAGGTTTGTGAAGCTGCCAGTAGTAGAGGGGCCAAAATTTTGTTGTAGGTGGTCAAAATTTTGTGAAGTTGTTGTAGGAGGTTGAAATTTTTTGAAGCTGTTGTAGGAGGCCGAAATTCTATGAAGTAGTTGCAGGGGGTCGAAGTTGCAGCATCAAAGTAGCATTATCGAAGTTCTAGACATTTCCTTGAGGAAGATCGTGCTGGGGCCTAACTTGGGGTTTGGAATGTTTGTTGGCTCTTTTCTTTAGGTCTTGGAAGTCTCTTTGTAAGCAGATTCTATATAGGAAGAGAAGCATTTTTCTGGGTTTTCTCTGTCTTGGACCCTATATCTTGTGTACTTTGTCTCTTTGTGATCTTCATTATTTTTTGTAATTGCTTCATGAACATAATTAAAGAAGAATAAAAGGCCAACTAACATCACAAGTTATTATCAAGATAAGGAAAATAAGTTATAATCTACAAGAATTTATATTTTCCAACACAACTTCCAAATTTACCCCTCCCTTTTTGACATCATAATGTTTTGGAAGACATAGGGAATACTCTAGGCATCTTTAAAAAATAGATAATAAATGAATTCAACAAGAACTATTTACATTTTCTCTAATATGTGTTGAAATAGACCTAGGAAAAATTCTTCTTGATCACATAATGCTGAAAAATGGAACATTCAATGGATCCAAAGTCTAGACTATGAAAACACAATGTTCAGATGTCACACATGCTTTCAAACATGACACTTGCAGGATTCTTGTCCATATGCCAAAAAACCCGCAAGGAAGAAAAAAGGACAATCCGATAATACAAAGGATAACATCCTTTTGATCCCATATGTTTATAGGAAGAAGAAGAGGAGGCCGCATCTACTCAAGACAATAAGAATACCTAGAATATTGAAGACACATCTAAGCCAACACAAAATTAACAAGATGATAAGATGAAACATGGTAAGGGGGGTAAAAAGAGAGGTCATGTTTCTGAGAGTTCGAATTCAGATAAAGAACTCACATCAAAGACAACATGAAATGAATTGGAAATGGTTCAAGTAGATCCCAACTCAAGGGGATGGAATAAGGTGTAAAAAAAGAAAGGCAAAGAAGAAAAGTTAAGTTATTATTATCAAACTTAACTCTGATAGTTATTATGTAAAAAAAAAATTCATAAGCCGAGAGGCTGATCTTAATGAATGTGTTCAACATCTACCAAATGTAAGTTTGTTCCTTGTTTATGGTTGAATAAAATTATGGGTTTGGAAAAAAAATATTGATTAAAATCTTTAATATGTTCCTAATTTTCCATTTTAATGGAAAATAATTCCTTAGTAATGGTAGAAGCGTTTTTTTCACCAAAATTTACTAACAAAATCACTTTCTAAAGCATCCCAATATTTAATAGAAATGACTCATAAATTATATTTCCATGTAGATGCTTTATTCTCAATTGTATAAGGAAATAGTTAGAGAACTACACCATCATGCTGAATATTTAGGAGCCTTAAAGAGGGTTAGAATTTTTTAATGTAATATTTAGAGATGCATGACCTACCAAGATGAAAAATGGGTAAAAGCCTTTTAGGGAACTTTAGCAAGTCATGCAGTTATCTAATCAAGTTCAAGGTTCTTGACATCCATGTAGGAAGGATATTTTGGTAATGAACAATTAAAATAACAATTGGATTGGTATCCTTGTTTAGTTCAAATTATGAAGAAGAAGTAAGCAGTTGCCGATGATATTTGCTCCAAGGTTTATGAATATCCTACATTTGGTCCAAAGGGTGACTTAGGATTCTCAAACACAAGGTTTTTAAATATGGGATTTAAAAAAAGGAGAGGAGTATCTTTATATGAAACTTCTAACTCAGGATCATAACCTAGGTTAGAATAAATAGGAAGATGCGGTTCATTGGGTTGTATAATTAGAGGTTTTTCCATGTGAAGATCATGTACTAATACTAGACATACAACTCAATGGGACCTCCTAGTGCCAAATTCTATTAATGTAGGGAAAATGCACTTTAAGAGATAAGGGTACTCCTTAGTATGAAGTCCCATTCAAAACTCATACCATTTGGTGTAGGAGACACATCAAGATTCTAGCTTGGCTACCATTAGTAGACATGAATGGGTAAGGGGTGATCAAAATGCAAAGTTTAGAGTGCAATATTAACTAATCTAAACACAAAAACAAAATTGTCCTAACTAGTCTTAACTAGGAGCACACTACCTGGTATATAGTGCTACCTGGGAGGAGCACATCAAACATTTAATGTAGGTGCCAAAGACATTAAAGAAGCATAAATTACTAGAAAATCTCAAGAAGCTTGAGGTGTAACAACAACCTTTCGTGTATCTGAGGTATGTGATAAGTGGAGGAGAGTTGAAGGTATATCCTGCCAAGATGGAGGCCATCATGAAATGGCTAGTGCCTACTAATTTTTCTCAGGTTAGGAGTTTTTTTGGGGTAGGACAATACCTATAGAAATTCATAGCCTCGTTTTCAGTAGTAGCAACATCACTCCATGCTATAATAGTAAGTGGTTGTTATAGATAAAAAAATACACCCTCTTGGGTCCACTAGAAGGGAACATCATCTACCGAATCATAAAGTCAAAAGTGGTTTATGGAATGCTATAAAAAGAATGAATTGGTCCCTGCAACACTCCCCTGCAGTTGTATCCAAGAAACACTAGGTCTAACAATGCTTTACGTACGTTAGCTTCAAGCAATAGAGAGTCAATAATGCCTCAGTAACACTGTGTTGGAGAAACATAGTGCAGATTTGCATGGATAAGGTTGGATTAGGTCAAAATTGATCACTTAAAGAAGATAAGGATCAAAGGACCATACATGGTCAACAAAGTGTATAAATTCGATGTGATGCCTACCTAAGAAAACCTATAAAAGCAAGCTATCCATAGATCATAAGGGAGGATAAAGCAAGATATGTTGAAGTGTTGTTGGAGTATTTACCTATACTTTTTCTCTACAATAAGCTAGCATAATAAGTTCAATATATAGTGAGTGTTGGTGAGGAGGAGACTACAAGCAAGGACCTCAAGGGAGCATGACTATGTACAACAAAATATTGGTATAATACAAGAGCAGTATCCTTTTCCCCATTTTTTCATGTTCTTCATTTATATTTGCATGTTGATTATAGATACAATTGTATGTATATGTGTTAAAAATTATTACAAGGTATACAGTCTAGGTGGTTTTTCTATTGTGTGAAGGTATTCATGAGTAGGGATAGGAGCACGAGTCTCTAAAGGAATTCCCTCAAGCTGTCTACATCAACTAGAGACCTTTCTTGCAATATAAAGGTACAAATCCTTGCATTTGTGTGTGATTACTGGTCTAAATGTGCATGCCTAGGATTTTCTTGAGTTGTATTGTGATTTTATTGTGATGCCCTCCATCTAGGTAGGTCTTGGGTAGGCTTGTTGGGTTTAAAGTAGCTTATTATTACAAGAAAAATATTCCCTTAAACAGTGGCAAGAATGTCCAATGGGGAAAGGGCCAGCAAAGGACCTTTGAGGAGCTAAAGAAGAAGATAAATCAAGCACATGTTCTGGCATTACCAAACTTGCAACAACCATTTGATGTGGAGACATATGCAATTGGGTATGTTATGGGATCAATCTTGATGCAGGGACAAAGGCTTTCATGCTACCATTCTGACGGGGCAGTTCTTAACTACCCTACCTAATACAAGGAGCTCTATGTCATGGTGCAAGTTGCGAATAAGTGGAAGCACTCTCTAATGGGAAAGGAGACAACAATCCAAACCAATCACCAACCACTACTATGCATGCAGGGCTAGAGTAAGCTAAAACAAACCAAGTATTACAAGTGGATGGGGTTTCTACAACAATTTCATTTAGTGAACAAGTAAGTGAAGGACATCACAAACAAGTTGGATGGCATGCTTTGAAGGCCACCCACATCAAAGACCATAGATTTGGGAACTATGATGCATATGGATTCATTCACCCATGATGCATACAAAGAGGCATATTAAGAGGATGAGGAATTCAAGATGGTGTTTTAAAAATTGAAAATTTAGATTCATGTGCATGATAGAAATGACACCATTGATTACCATCTCTAGGACATGTTACTATACAAGTTAGATAGTCTATGTGTTCCTAGAGGTGAGTGATTACAATTGATTAGAGAGGCTCACAGCTCCAAGATTGTAGGGCACCCTGATGTAGGGAAGACAATGGACAACTTATAGAGGCATGTATATTGGCCCAATATGCAAGAACAAGTAGCTAGGTTTATAAGAGGATGCATGCTTTTTTTGTACTAGAAATATAAGTAATAGGAAACATGGTATATATCATCCCATACCTATACCCGCTAGTCCTTGGGAAGTCATTTCCATGGACTTTGTGGGTGTTTTACTAACAAAAAGGAAGGGACATGATTACCTATTTGTGTTATTTGAAAGGTTCAACAAGACGTGTGTCCTGATGCCTTATAAAAAGACCATCAATGGGAAAGAAATAACACAATTGTTCTTTGGAGAGGTCTGGGTGCACTTGGGATACCAAGGAGCATCATTTCAAATAGCGACACAATATTTCTCAATGAATTTTGTAGTACAATGTGGGAGAATATGAACGTGAATTTGAAGAGTTCTACAATATTCCATCCATAGACAGATGGGTAGAGAGAAGTAGTTAACATGACTTTGGTGCAACTTTTGAGGGGTTACAATCAGAAGCATCCAAAGACCTAGCATGAAAATATGGTATATATACAACACTCTTATAGCATGGTAGTTCACACTTCTATTAGTAAGTCCCCATTTGAAACTTGTTTTGGATATCTACCACCTTCACCTTTGGATATTACATATGGGCAACAAGGAGGAGTAAGGGAGGATCTTACAGGGGATGCCTTAAGGGTTGATTTTTTTTTTTATAAGATCAGGCAGATCCATATATAATTACAACAGACACTATGGAACTCATAGAAAAAATATAAGGCAATGCATGATCAACACATAACATATAAGTTGTTCAAGGTGGGAGCTAGAGTATGGTTACAGTTGAACAAGGAGAGGCTACAAGGTCATGGTAAGAAAATCAAGGCTTTGTGATATGGCCCCTTTGAGATACTGGAAAAGTTGGGAGATAACGCCCAAAAACTTAGTCTACCACCATACATGCACATTTACTCAGTTGTGAATGTAGAGAATCTAAAACTATATGAGCCTTTCATGTTAAATTCGGAAGAGGAACAAGTCCTACCTTCTTTAGATCATTTGGCACCAAATTCTTAGGTAGAGTTGAAAGAAGATATAATTTTGCAGAATAGTTTTAGGATTATGAGGATATGGGTAGCATGACCTTTGGAAGATTGGGTTGAGAGGACAACTTACAAGTGAAGGTAAATGGTATATTTGAGAGAAGGTAGAGGAAAAATTTCCTCATCTCATTTAGTAAAATATTTCGGGAACCAAACTCTTCCCAAATTGGGGATGTGTGATCCATATTTGATAATTATATTTTTTGTCATAAATATTGATGCTTGTAGAGTGGAAAAAGTGGAGGAATCAACTCAAAGGACCATTTTTACCGACAAGAGCCCGTTTGGTAAATTGGGGTTTGAAATCTTCCAGGAGCATTTTGAGGCATTAAATGACATTGTTTTATGGGTAAAACTTTATTTATTTAGTGAAACACTTATTTTTCCTATTCTACACATATATACCTTTTCCAATGATGGAAGAATCACCTCAATTAGAGCATGCAAAAGTTATGTCACTCGAAAGTTTCACTGCCATAATTTTAGAGGATGCCATGCCAACATCCATAACTCATGGAAAAGAGGCTAGCCATGTGATTATGATGAAGAATAATCTAGAGGATTCAATATTGTAACTATGGTTAAGAGTTGATGGAGTTAAACCTAACCACTATTAGGCTATCAGGTCGTGTTATAGCCAGGCCACTAAGAGGAAAACGAGTTCCATTCTTTTCGAGTGCACTTGTTCCATAGACGAGCATAGTAGCTGAGAGGGATAGGGAGAGAGCACAATAAGAGGATTTGTGCATAGCCCATGGCCCATAGTCCTTACTTCTTTGTCCTTGCAGTCATTTTATATTCAAAGAAAGAGAGCAGAGTGACCTCACCTTCTAGCTAGATTTTCTCTTGAAAGGATTTCCCCGGATATATCTTGGTCAAAATTGTTTGTGGGTTTTTATTTCGATGTTCTCTATTTTTTTGCATAAATTTTAATTTTCATGTATACACAATAAACATGAATCTATAGATCCTGAAATTTAAAGAGAAATAAACCCTAATAGTGCAGATTTTAGATTTTTAAATATAGTTTTATCAGATCCGTTGTGATGAATTATCCAATGGAATATCCACATCAGTTTACGAATCACATGAAATAAATCATGGGTAGTCCATAATGGGTAGACTTTCACTCTTTCCAAGTGCCTTTGGGTCTTGTTTTGTAATCTTTTTCTTTATGTAAAGGAAGATGACCTCTTAGCCAATTATAAGTAGTTTTAGGTCTTACTCTAGGACAAGAAAGATAGTTTCAACATCCTATGTATCTTAAATATAGATATATATATTTTTTTACAACATGGTGAATTGGTAACTGCCTGGCCTAATCTAAGGGAGACCCATGATCAAACCTCAACGCTGCCACTATAACACCAAGAGCATAACCAACCACCTGCAAGTCGTGTATACTAAGTCTATATGATTTAGCAAGAGCAGACTCACGGGAAAGGGGAATCCGCCCCTCTAGCCGCCACCACAGCAGGTCAATGTACTCAATGAGATTTGAATGTCGGTCTACCTGGGCATAGCCCATGTGACTTACCGTCAAACCACTCATCACTGTACAACTTAAATATAGATATTATCCTTTATACTTCATCATCAATAAGGATAGCTAGAGGTAATGTGATATTAAATACCCACCTTATCTTGACTCCATACATGAAATAAAGATAATATACTAAAACTCCAAGAGAATATTAATATTTTTTTTCGAAAAATAAAGAGTCAAATACTTTTATTAAGAGTAAAAAAAAATAAAAATCATATACTAATGAGTATTCCATTCTACCTCAAGTGGCCAAATATATAATACTTAAAGAGTCTTCCTCAGCTGCTTGATTTATCTAATTATAATATAAGCAATACCGAGATTGTTTATCCACATAGAGTTACATAAAAAATTTCATGCTTCTAACACTAGCTTGATTTTTTTACTTGAAAACTCGAAAAAAAAAAATCAACTTCAACATTTATCATTGCAAACTTTTACAAACATTTATTTAATTATAGCTACAAAATTCATCGTTCCATAATATTTGTATAATTGCCAAGTTAAAACCAGGGTTAGAGAAGATAAGAAGAAGAGTGTCCTTGAGTGGACTCAAGGATTTCCCATGTGCCCACTTGCAGCTCCAGTCCTTCTTTTGATCGTTGGTCCACTTCCTTGTTTCCATCTCCATAAACATGAGAAATAAAGAGATGAGTAAAGGTTGATTGCAAGTTATTGATGTTAATAAATAACGGTTTTAGAGCAAAGTTTATCATAGTGAAATCTCCCCTCATCCATTGAATAACTAGAAGTCAAACTCCAAAAATTTAAATCTATATAACTCCTCTTTCTTGGGTCAACGTTAGAATTATTTTGAGAGCCATAAGTTCATATAACTTTTCCATTAAAGGATTGATTCTATATTTGAAAGAGATGTTATGGCTTGGGAAAATATTGTTAATCCCCTAACCCCAACTCTAATTGGAGTTTGTGAAGATCCATCAAGGAAATCCCATGGGTTTTCTTTATTTATAAGGTCTTGTGAAAATTTATTTGGGATGATGAGGATTTCAAAGTTTCGATAAATCATAGAGAATGTTTATACTTTGGGTGGTGCATTTAAGAGGAAGGGTGTCCACAACTTAAGAAAACTTTACATTCCTAGTTGACCAGATTCTATAAGCCTAAGTGTGAGGGAGGGCTTTATACCTCCTTGTATCCTTGTTATGGCACCATATTCTAAATGTTTCTTCAACGATTCCCCCTCTCCATTTATTATGAAGCCCTGTTAGATCCTCTAACTCTCTCCAAACTTGATTCAAATATGGGCAAGACATGATGAGATGGAAATTGGATTTAGTGTGTGCTTGACAAAGATATCACCTTCTAGTTTCTTTGAATCTTATTTTATACAAAAATGTCCCAAGTAAGAGCCTTTCTATTTAGAATGAGCTACGTGAATATTTTTGATTTAGCTAAACATTTAAACTTCTAGATTTGTTTCCAACGCTTGATAAAAGGATTCTTGCTACTTTTTGAAGCAAGTTATTTATAAAAAAGCTTAGGTTCATAACCCCTAAAAGGGTTTAGAGACCATATAAGATGATATTATTCACCATACAGTCTAAAAATCACTTACTAAGGCTATCACTGTATTCCTTCCAAACATCTATACACTCTTCGGCAAGTTCTAGTCTCTCCAAGTGAACCATTGTCAATGTTGAGAGTTTTCAATTGGTCTCATAGCAATATGCCTGAGGATGTGGCAGCCTTTGAATTTTTGGTCTTGAATGGGGGGAGATACTAACTTATAGTATTCTCTTATTCCAATCCACGCATCTAATCCTACTTGAACTTTGTCACCCTTCTCAACACACCATACCTATTGGTTACCAATCAATGGAATTCTAAAGTAGTTTCTTTCTAATTGATAAAGACATTATGATATTTTTTTTTGGCATTTCTTACCTAGTCCTTAACCAAGTTTTGACTAAGTATTTAGCTATTAGGGCCTAAACCCATAGGCATCAATATTTTATAAGCCTCCAAACAATTTTTGCAACTTCAAGAATAAGAAGATGTTCTTAAGGTCGCATCGTCCTTGTGATTTTTGGATTGTGATTTTTTTCCAAGAAACCAACACCATTCCTTTTTCTCTTTCTCTTTGGATCAAATGAAGTGGTAGCATAGCTTTTTGATCAATTATAGAATACCTTTCAAAATCCAAGAAAAGAACATCCCATAGACTAGGCTTGAGGATCCATTTAACTAGTACCAATCTTACTTCATGGGAGATACATATTTGCACCATGCATTTGTCCATTTTTTTTAATATTTGAAATTAAATAATACCAAACATATTAAAGGTAAAGATTAGCCTTTAAATTTAAACCCAAGTATTTGAAATCAACAACAAATTATATCACAAGAAAAGGAAAAACCTAAGAGATATGGAATTTTTTATCTTCCAAAAATCCCTAGAAAAAATCATTGATTTGGTTAGATTGTTCTTCATGCTAGTGGATTCATATAAAATAATGTTGATCTCTTTTAGCTTGTCAATCATCCTTTTGGTTCCATCACAAAAAATAAGGATGTCATCTACAAATACCAAATGACAAATGTTGCAAGAGTTACCTATGAGAATACCTTTGAATTTGCTTTTTACTAAGGTTGCCTTGAGGGATATTTTCAATACTTCTATACTAGGAGGAATATGAGTATAGATAACTGACATTCTTGCCTAATTCCTTTCTCTAGTTTGAAGAAAGGGGAAGTGGCTATATTTATTAGAATTTCAAAAAGATAATAAAGTGATACAAGTCATGAGCCACATGAAAAATTGACTACTAAAACAAAGGTGGATGAGGAGTAGCCCTCAGAAAATTCAACTCACCATATTGAAGGATTTAGACAGATACACTTTTATAGTAATTTCCTTTAAATTTTGTATCTTTGATTAAATGGATACGTTCTTGAGAAACCGCCATTACTTCATGGATTTTCCACCATTGCAAGAATCCACATAGTTTAGGGGAGTTTTGATGAGAAATGATCTCTTTCATCCTTCTTGACATAATCTTTGAGATTATTTTGTACATGTAGTTTCACAGGGAAATAATATGAAAGTTTTCACTGCAAGAGGAGTTTTAAACTTTAGGAATCAATGTTATGTATGTGTATTGAAGGTTACCAAGGTTTTCCTTGTGGTTCTTGAGGCCTTCGTTATTATTCTAAGGTATTCTTCAATAAAATTATAGTAGCTAAGAAAGAATTCCATAGGGAGACCATTTGGCACTAGAATTTTTTCCTTTTAGAAGCTTTTAGGGGTTTGAGAAGCTCTTATTTTCCCACGTCTTCCGTTCAAAACTTTATTATCCTTTGGATCAACTAATATAGGAAAGTAGCTAGATAATCTAATAATTGCTAAAATGGTTGCTCAAAAATTTTCTTTGAATGGGTTTTGAAAACACCTTATCCTTTTATAAGGTATTTCATAAATATTTGTTGCCTAACATCCATCCTCTTTATCAACCTTCCATATATAACTTAAGTGAGGCATCAAGGGGTGTCCAGGAATCATTTGTTTTAGGGTTAATCTTGAATGGGATGGGTGGCTTCCCTTTGGTAGGGCCCACCTATAGGATCACTAGATTGTGATCAGAATCCTCCTTGAAGGAGAACATTATCAAATTTTGAGTATCTTTGAGGAAACATTTCAAAACAAAAATGTGACAGCGCCTCTTTACTATTCTCTGCTATCATATCCATTTATTGGTCCAATTTGGGGTGAATTATTCTATTTTTATATTCAACAATACTACCCTTTTCCAAATTGCTTACAAAGAAACAAAATAAACTTTCAACTTGGGCCATAAACTCCTAAATCTTAGATGCACAAGCGAAGAAATTTAAATCTCCTTTGATCACCACCTGACCTATTTGAATCCAAGCATTGATGAAGAATTTCATAGTTTTTATTCCTCTCAAAGTAAGGACCATAAATATTCAAGCAAGCAATTTCTTTCTCACGATCTAGAGAAGAGGAGATATTTCCCCAACCTTGAGAAAATATCCCGAGAGTTAGAATATAAGAATAATCATGTATTCCACCTCATTAAATTTCCCTAAGGTATTCCTAAAGCATCAATGAGATTGGAATCCCACCCTCTTAATAGCTTAGATAAATATTCAACTACCTTCTCCCCATTTTTCATTAATTTTTGCAAGAAGATGATAGATGGACTATGCACCTCAATTCACCTTTTTACAACCAATTCCTTTGAAGAATTGGCATTTCCTTTGTATTTTAGGGTTACAAAAACCATGTAGAAACATCCCTAGGGGCATTTTCACTAAGGCCCCCAATGAAAAATTGGTGTATTCCACTTATAGCTTCTGATTTTTCTTGCATTTGAGTCATAGAAAGGAATGATTTTTTACCTCTCTATACTAATTTGGGTATTTTCTCTTCCAAAAGCCTTCAAACTCCCTTAATTCTTCCTGGGAAAAAAAAGGACTAATCCTTTGCTCCTGGGTATGAGGTCATATTTGGTAGCCTCAAATTTGGGGTGAATTATTCTATTTCAATATTCAACAATCCTACCCTTTCCCAAATTGCTTACAAATAAACCAAATAAACTTTAAACTTGGGCCATAGGTTCCTAAACCTTGGATACACCAAGGGATAAATTTATATCTCCTTTCAACACCACCTGACCTATTTGAATCAAAGCATTTATGACAATTTTTTCCTAGTCTTTCATCCTCTCAAAGTAAGGACCATAAATATCCAAGCAAGTAATTTCTTCTTAGTGATCTAAAGAAAAGGAGATAGTTCCCCAATCTTGAGAAAAAATCCCAAGAGTTAGAATATAAGAATCATTAGAGAAATTTTGAGGTTTAAAATGGGCCTCCTAAGAAAAATGTACAACCAAAATAAAATTTATAAGAACCAATAGGATTCAAGATGATGATGTCAACCATGGGGGATGATTCACCATTTTTGGAGTAAAAAAGTAAAAAGATTTAAAAACAATAAAACTACTTTTTCAACTCGTATTTTCAACTTATGTCCCTAAGGTTTTACTGAAATTTAGAGCTGGAGTACTCACTGGATGAAAAATTTAATTCCTCATCTAAGGAGTATCCATGTTGCATACTTTCGATGGACCCTGCTACACGAAAATGAAAAATAAATGAAAAAACGTGATTGCAATCACATTTTTCATGTATTTCTCATTTTTCGTGTACAATTGTCCATCTAGAGTATGCAACATGGGCATTCCTTGGATGAGGAATCAAATTTTGTATCCAACGAGTGTTCCCTCTCGACATTTGAGTAAACCCATAGGGAGATAAGTTGAAAATACGAGTTGAAAAAATATTTTTTTCATTTTTCCCTCTAAAATTTGATGATGTAATCTAATATTATTTTATTATTTCCACTATTATTTTATAATATCCTTAGGAGGCCCATTTTATACCTAAAAATTCCTCTAATTAATTATGTATTCCATGTCATTAAATTTCCTTAATTTCTTCCTAAAGCATCAATGGAAATGGAATCCCACCCTCTTAATAACTTAGATAAATCTTGAACTACATTGTCCCCATTTTCACTAATTCTTGTAAGAGGATGATAGACAGATTATGAATGTTAATTAACATTTTTACAACCAATTTCTTTAAGGAATTGGCCATTCCTCTATATTTTAGGGTTACAAAAATCATGTAGAAACATCCCTAGGGGCATTTGCACTAAGCTCCCCAATGAAAAATTGTTGTCTTCCACTTGTAATAACTTCTGATTTTGCTTGCTTTAGAGTCATATAAAGGATTGATTTTATGCCTCTCTATACTAATTTCTCTCCAAAATCCTTTGAACTCCCTCAATTCCTCGTAAAAAAAGGGTTAATATTTTGGTCCTAGGTTTGAGATTGTATTCGGTAGCCTCAAATATTTGGGAATCATTGATAAATTATGGTGCAATTATTTTCTAATGGGAGGAGGTAGAGATTTTTGTAGGTTTGGGATTGATGCATTAGACCCATCCCAATCCAACCAAAGGGATCAGGGGAGGGGTCTAGGAGATAGTAACCCATAAAAGGCTAGGAAATAACTTATTAGGTAAATCCGTGAACTTATTCTCTAGTCTTACCTCTAAAGACCTGAAAAGAAAGTGATCAAAATATTTTCAGATAAAGGGGGAGGAGATGAAATTTTCTAATATGAGACAGAAAAGTAGTCAATCCTTTATAGATCACCCAAGGGATGCTCATCTTATTGGTCTTTTACCTTCTTCTCCAATGAATTCAATGTTGAATTTTCTTTAGATGACATTTTTAGAACCACCTTAGGGGGTCTTGTTTTAAAGGGGATGAGGTTTAATTTTTAATGTCTCACGAACCCAAAATTTCTACCTAATGCCCATTTATTATAGGTAAAGGACCCAATAATTCCATATACAAATGACAATCCCCTTGGGTTGAAATATCTTTTAAACTATACATGCTTGAATCCAATCCAAATCAAGGTTGATTATGAGGCAAAATTAATGCAATTGAATATGGAATGACATCAAACTGGTAAATCCAGGTTATATATTTGTATGCTTGAATGATCCCTCACTACTTCATCAATAATTTCAATATTGTCCTCTTCCATCAGCTTGGTCTATGTAATCATGGGTTAGATTGACAATGATTCAAGGGTGCATGAAGTTTCCACTAGGCTAGATTATATTTGCTAGTCCTCTAGTACATTGTCCATAAAATAAACAAGATCTTCATCCATAAATATGGAACAAGTTCATCTTTGTAAACTTCTGGCTTGATTTTCATCCCATAAAAACAATAGCCATGGCTTCATTCAATCCTCAAAAATTTCACAATATTATAGATTTATATGTGGATTTATATACAACAACCTATGTGTGCCCATGATTTCTCAAGAGGAAAGTTGTGTGTATCATATTTTTCATGAATTCTTTATTTTTTGCATATAGTTTGCTAGCGATATAGTACAAACATGTCACTTCTGAGCTCAACTAAGTGCAACGTTCAATGTTGAATAAAAATCCCAACACCTTAGTACCTTACAGAGATACTTGAGAGATTTGTTTTAATAAAAAGGTGAAGAAATTGTTCCTTTTCACTATGATTTTTTTTAGCCTTTGGTTTGCATGTTCTTGTTATCATATAATCAATGTAAACCATTCCTCTCCTTCATATCCAAAACTCTAGTGATGGATACTTTCTTTCCACAATAAACTTAATCCCCTAAAAATAATCTCGAAATGAAAACCAAATATTCAGAGAAGGCCAATATTATTCAATATGTCATCTGGCGTGCTACAAAGTCACTAGGTCATTCAGAGTGGCTTCATAGCACATACATGCCAAATATACTCTCTTTTAAGACCAACATAGACCCATTTGGGAACTTGGTTATACTATTAATATATCTATTCCATTTTGGATGGCTTTGAATAATTTTGAGTGGAGCCACATCTATTTTTGGCCATTGTATGAATTTGTTGCAAAACCTAAATATTTGTAAATCTGAAATATTTGTAGTTAAGTGAGTTTCATGGTGCATGCACTCGATCCCTGAAAGCCCTTGAGCAAGTTCATATATTAAACGCTTCTTGAAATTTATGTTCACTATAATGTTGATTTGTTTGCTTTGTCCCCCTTCATTATTCTTTACTTAACATAGAACTCGTGAATTTTGTCCACTTAGTAGAGTTCTAGCCATACAATGTTCAAATGTTAAATAATTCAATAATATGCTATCTCATATGTTTTGTAAAAAAATATCACTATTTTGTGATTACTAAGGAAATATTGGATTTTTCGGAAGAAATTTGTGTCTAAATTTTTTTTAGAAAGATTTCTAGTCCCTGATGATGGGTGGAGTGTCCACCCAAAACATTGGACAAGAAAATGTTTTCTTATGAAAAATTCTAACAATATGAATAGTTGTGAAAGCCTACATTCTCTTGCTAAAAATTTACTAAAACAATGGGGGTGGGAGGTGCGAGGGGCGAGTCCTTTTGGACCTCAATGGAAAATAAGAATCTATATTCGAATGGGGGCTAGAAAATGACACTAATAATAGAGAAAAGGTTCTTTCTTTACTTGTGGAATTAAGGATTATCAAAGCAAAACACATAAATTCAACTATTATTATCGGAGAGTCAATGATTTTAATTAACCAGATGATACGAAAGAAGGACTTTAGCCAGGTAGCTTTATCCTAGACCATTGGCCATATAAAATCAATCCTCAAAAGTATATAACATGTTTAGTTTTATCATGTTCTCAAAAACAATAACCATAAGGCAGATTAGTGGGCTAACAATGCATGAATTAGACTGTAAGGGGAAGCAAAAGATAATGAAACAATTCAGGAAATTCCCATTCCCTAATTGGAAAAAATGAATTCTGCAAGCACTCAAAAGGAAGCTTCCTTCCTATTTAAGGAGCACTTTCCAAATTCAAGAACTTCCCTCTATCCACAGATTTGCCTAAGGGATCAAATGTTGATTTTTAGATTACAACCTTGAATTTCATGTAACTCTTGTTATCTAATTTTTTTGGTTTTTCTAGGATAATATGTTGGTCATTATAGACATATTGACATTATAGTTATAGACATAATCATGATTTATCTTTTCTGCGTTGTAAGAACTCTAGGACTAGTTTCCTTTATATTTTTGTATCAACTCTCTCTTACCTCTGATTCAGAGCCTTTTTTTGAAAACAATACAAACAATCATTTTTGTAACGAATATATATATATATATATTACGAAAAAGCATTTGAATCCATTTGAATACCTAACACACAGTTTAATTATTAGATGTTTTTCCATTTTTTCAGGCATATTTTCTCATCAATTTTGTCCAAAATACGACATGGATTTCTTATAATTGTAAGTTTGAGTTGTGTAATATGTAGAATATGAGTGGCCAAGGGTTTTTCATGGTGTTAAATCCATTTATGCATTCAAAGATGCATTTTCAACAACAAGAAATCTCCATATCACCAAATATTGTATCGTCAAATTCTAGCAAAATAGGCAAAAATGTCTAATAGTTAGACTACACCAAACCTAACATGTGAGCTAGCAAGCCTTAGGGGATAGCTCAGTTGGTCGAGTTCCCGTTTCTAAGTACCTTTCCAATTGCGAGGTCATGGGGTCAAATCTCCTCGACGCCCTTGGGGTTAGGCCCGACCAGATAAGCCAACGGGTAGATCCCTTCAGGTGGATCTGCCCGGATTATTACCTATGGATATACTGACCACTCAGTGACCATGAACCATAGTTGAAAAAAAAACATATGAGCTAGATTTCTTTCTTGCAAAAATATTTATAAGTTGTAATACTTCCATGTTATATGGATTTCCATCTGTAACGCATGCGAAGAAGGGACAATAAAGAGCAAGACGAGAATTTATCACACTAAGAGTAGCCAATTGCTCTACAACCCAATATAGGGGAGAAGCTTTCATGAACGACTAAACACACATATAATTATATTAAAAAATTAAAATAATAATAATATTAGTGGGTTCCATCTAAATAACAAAAAATTTAAAAAATAAAAAATAAATAACTACATAAATATTTACATGGAAACATTTAAAAAAAATTGGAATAACTTAAATCCATCTTAAACTCAAATCTACCCAAGACTAAATAAAATCAAATATATATATATATATATATATATATATAATAATAATAATAATAATAATATGTGACGTAAAATTAAATAATAAAACAATTTACATATTAAAAACTTTAATACTTTTTATATTTAATAAATTTAAATTTAAAATAACTCTAATTAATAATAAATGGTATCTACATAGTCATTTTATGCTTAGGAAACATGATTGAATGAAATGGCTTCAAATGACCTTTCTAGAAGCTTAACTCATGGGATGGAGCGCTGCCGCCCAAGTGCGTTCACCCTAGCCGCAACACCGACCATGGTTAACTGCAAACAGCTTCCGTAGCAGTTCTCTCCCTTCAGCCTACAGCTCATCGTTCCTCGTCTGCACAACCTACCCATCTGTCGATATCAATGGTTAGCATGGAGGGCATGGAGCTTGACGTAGTGGACTACTCGCAGGATCCCTTCTCGAAACAGGAAACACAATGAAGATGTTGACAAGCTTTCCAAAGAGGGCTCGCTACTTCCCCGAGGCTTGTGGATGATCGTTGAACAATAGAAATCATAGATCTATCAGTATCATCAGAGGCCATATATAGACCAACAATACCACATGGTGGAAAGGCCCTAAGTATTTTAGTTTATTTTTTGAGTAAATGCATAGCCACAAACAATATGTATATATTTATATTTTCTACTGTTGAGAGAAAAAGTTCTACATTTTGATACTGGAATGGCAAGGCCATATTTTTGCTACAAATATTATTGTACAAAGGTCTATATGATCTTCAAATACGACATATGCCAACTAGGCATCTACTACATGTAATTTTTCCTCATAATGAAAGATTACGATTTTTTCTTTGGAAAAAAGCTCACAACAACAACAACAACAACGCATCTACTACATGGAATTTTTCCTCATAATGAAAGATTACGATTTTTTCTTTGGAAAAAAGCTCACAACAACAACAACAACAACAACATTTTATATAATTTTCATATTAAAATTAAAATTCATTAACCATAAAAACTTCCCAAATTGAAATTAAAATTCATGAACAATAAAACACATCTCAAATCTATTTTTTTTTCTATTTAAAGCATAATTACACCCATAAGCGTTCCCTTTTGAACTTGTTCACTACTCATTTTCATCTACCCTTTTCTTAGGTCGCCGACATCTGTCAAGTGAATTAAAGAAACATTTGTTGAGTGAATTATAGTGGAAGGGATGAGAGTCAAAGATGGGAGGCACATGCCCCAAACCTTCCGTTATAAAGAAGGGGGTGTGGCTCGAGGCACATTTGCAAAATTGGATCCAATGCCCAACGAGTTATGTTACATGTCCAGATTACACACATATGGTACCTGATTGAGGGCACTAAATTCCAATTTCTGGACTTCAGAACACTGAAGGGTGGGGGTGGATGAAGGGTGGCTCAATTTTGCGAGTGATGCAGTGGACATTTCATACACTATGAATTTCATGATGCATGACCGACACTTTGCGAAATTCAAGATGGATGATCAATGCTCTGCAAATTTATGATGCACGACCAACTATCTTTCTTATGCGTTAAGCATTTTCCTGCCATATCGTATCTAGCAATGAAGTTGTGTTAATTCTGTTGAAAACAAAATAGTGGCGAAGAGAATGCCACTTGACTAGTTTATGTTAGGATTGTGTTGCAGTGAAGTTGTGTCAGTTCTGCTGGAAACAAAATAGTGATGAAGAGGAAGGGTGCTTGATTGGCTTATGACCTGAGAATTTACATTTGGACAAGTTAGAAATATGCTAGTAATGGCTTTGATGTTGCCCACTGATTAGGTTTAAAAATAGGTTTTACTCATTTTCGTTGCATATATTTTTTTGTTTATTTGTACTGCTTTACCCTTTTTCCCAATATTTTCTTAGCATTGTCCACAATCATACACACCAACATGTAGATGGCCATTTCCATCATTGTTCGATTTCTCATCTCCATAACCCACCCCCTTGGGTTAGAAACATCATCCATGAGCCTATTTTTCAAGATATCAATGAAGTTTCTCAATCCTTTGAGTAGATTTGTCATATTCTCTGAGAACTAAATGAGGAAGTTAATGCCTTTCACAAAGAAGCACTTTTACTAGCTTTCAGGTTGGTCAACCTTTACAAATTTACTAATGGGTTTGAGATTGAGTCCCTAGAGACCATCTTTTGGTTCTTGATGATAGTTTTGTTTTTTCATAAGTCAACGAAAATATGTTTTTGTATGAGGGAAAGAAAGGAAGGACTTAGTTAGGGATTTGAGAGTCACTTATTTGATATTTTGTTGCACATCTATTAGTCCAATGACTATCAGGGATGGTATATATTATCGTTATATATTATATTTGTTTTTTTTTTTTTTGAGAAAAAACATATTATTAATAAATAATAATATTATCAATTAATTAATAAGCAATTTAGTGACAAGGAGAGAAATTAAAAGAGAATTATATTATTATAAATTTATGATTAAATAAATAGTTTTTTTTTAATTATTTAGGATAAATAGTGTGAAGGTCTAAGTGATAAATGTTAAGGATTGGGTAAATTTCACCTAAATTAAAATTAAAGAAATTACTAATAATAATTAAAGGTATCCAAAGTGGTAATATTTGACAAAAATCAGAATAGATCAACGAGAAAAGATAAATGTGTTTTTTTCCTAGGGAAAATATAGTCGTAATTTCATTCATATCTAAACAAAATTACATTTTGTTCATACGCTTCAAAGAGCATATTCTTGAGGCTTTCGAAAAACCTCACAAAAGTCCTGCAAAAATATGGTGTCATAACAGATCTAGGATGAAAACAGATGGCAGAGCTTGACCTTTCAAAGTGGAAAGATTCTAGATCTTTGAGTCTAACAAAAATATAATTGAAAATATATATCAGTTTAAGAAATTTGAAAATTCCTAAAAAACAACTAGGAAAAAAGCACATATAAAGAGCTAAGTATGGACTCATATAGAGTAAAAAATATAAGGTGAAGCATGATCAGAGGTGAAATTTATGCATTAGTTGCAACAACTTGGTCTGTCTTGTACATATACAACCTTTAGAAAAACTCATAATGGTCTAGACCTATATATTCTATGATGTGCCAAGGACCCCTATCTAAGAGCATACCTTGTTTAGAAAGGAGATCCATGGTCTGGTTCCTTTCCTTGTATATATGAGCACATGAAAAGTAAGCAAAGGATCTCTTCATACGCAATATGTCTTGAAGCATAGGCACGAGTTAAAAATATGGCTTTGATGTTGCCCACTAATTAGGTTTAAAAATAGGTTTTACTCATTTTCTTTGCGTATATTTTTTTGTTTATTTGTACTGCTTTACCCTTTTTCCCAATATTTTCTTAGCATTGTCCACAATCCTACACACCAACATGTAGATGGCCATTTCCATCATTGTTCGATTTCTCATCTCCATAACCCACCCCCTTCGGTTAGAAACATCATCCATGAACCTATTTTCTTAGTTAGGGATTTGAGAGTCACTTATTTGATATTTTGTTGCACATCTGTTAGTCCAATGACTATCAGGGATGGTATATATTATCGTTATATATTATATTTGTTTTTTTTTTTTTTGAGGAAAAACATATTATTAATAAATAATAATATTATCAATTAATTAATAAGTAATTTAGTGACAAGGAGAGAAATTAAAAGAGAATTATATTATTATAAATTTATGATTAAATAAATAGTTTTTTTTTTAATTATTTAGGATAAATAGTGTGAAGGTCTAAGTGATAAATGTTAAGGATTGGGTAAATTTCACCTAAATTAAAATTAAAGAAATTACTAATAATAATTAAAGGTATCCAAAGTGGTAATATTTGACAAAAATCAGAATAGATCAACGGGAAAAGATAAATGTGTTTTTTTCCTAGGGAAAATATAGTCGTAATTTCATTCATATTTAAACAAAATTACATTTTGTTCATACGCTTCAAAGAGCATATTCTTGAGGCTTTCGGAAAACCTCACAAAAGTCCTGCAAAAATATGGTGTTATAACAGATCTAGGATGAAAACAGATGGCAGAGCTTGACCTTTCAAAGTGGAAAGATTCTAGATCTTTGAGTCTAACAAAAATATAATTGACAATATATATCAGTTTAAGAAATTTGAAAATTCCTAAAAAACAACTAGGAAAAAAGCACATATAAAGAGCTAAGTATGGACTCATTAGAGTAAAAAATATAAGGTGAAGCATGATCAGAGGTGAAATTTATGCATTAGTTGCAACAACTTGGTCTGTCTTGTACATATACAACCTTTAGAAAAACTCATAATGGTCTAGACCTATATATTCTATGATGTGCCAAGGACCCCTATCTAAGAGCATACCTTGTTTAGAAAGGAGATCCATGGTCTGGTTCCTTTCCTTGTATATATGAGCACATGAAAAGTAAGCAAAGGATCTCTTCATACGCAATATGTCTTGAAGCATAGGCACGAGTTAAAAATATGGCTTTGATGTTGCCCACTAATTAGGTTTAAAAATAGGTTTTACTCATTTTCTTTGCGTATATTTTTTTGTTTATTTGTACTGCTTTACCCTTTTTCCCAATATTTTCTTAGCATTGTCCACAATCCTACACACCAACATGTAGATGGCCATTTCCATCATTGTTCGATTTCTCATCTCCATAACCCACCCCCTTCGGTTAGAAACATCATCCATGAACCTATTTTCTTAGTTAGGGATTTGAGAGTCACTTATTTGATATTTTGTTGCACATCTGTTAGTCCAATGACTATCAGGGATGGTATATATTATCGTTATATATTATATTTGTTTTTTTTTTTTTGAGGAAAAACATATTATTAATAAATAATAATATTATCAATTAATTAATAAGTAATTTAGTGACAAGGAGAGAAATTAAAAGAGAATTATATTATTATAAATTTATGATTAAATAAATAGTTTTTTTTTTAATTATTTAGGATAAATAGTGTGAAGGTCTAAGTGATAAATGTTAAGGATTGGGTAAATTTCACCTAAATTAAAATTAAAGAAATTACTAATAATAATTAAAGGTATCCAAAGTGGTAATATTTGACAAAAATCAGAATAGATCAACGGGAAAAGATAAATGTGTTTTTTTCCTAGGGAAAATATAGTCGTAATTTCATTCATATTTAAACAAAATTACATTTTGTTCATACGCTTCAAAGAGCATATTCTTGAGGCTTTCGGAAAACCTCACAAAAGTCCTGCAAAAATATGGTGTTATAACAGATCTAGGATGAAAACAGATGGCAGAGCTTGACCTTTCAAAGTGGAAAGATTCTAGATCTTTGAGTCTAACAAAAATATAATTGACAATATATATCAGTTTAAGAAATTTGAAAATTCCTAAAAAACAACTAGGAAAAAAGCACATATAAAGAGCTAAGTATGGACTCATTAGAGTAAAAAATATAAGGTGAAGCATGATCAGAGGTGAAATTTATGCATTAGTTGCAACAACTTGGTCTGTCTTGTACATATACAACCTTTAGAAAAACTCATAATGGTCTAGACCTATATATTCTATGATGTGCCAAGGACCCCTATCTAAGAGCATACCTTGTTTAGAAAGGAGATCCATGGTCTGGTTCCTTTCCTTGTATATATGAGCACATGAAAAGTAAGCAAAGGATCTCTTCATACGCAATATGTCTTGAAGCATAGGCACGAGTTAAAAAATTTGACACTGATTATGATTTTTGACCCAATTGATAATAAGCAATGAATCACCATAAACTTGAATCCGGTCATATCCCTTATCTAGAGTAAAAACCAAAAGAGCCTTGAGAGCAAGACATTCAAAAGTGTTATTGGTACCCCTCCAAAAACCCATCCTGACATGGGAACTATGATCCTCAGAGAGAAATAAGACAAACCTTCCCCTCTAGCTACACTGGTTGGCCTGCTAGGAGGCACCATAAATGTAACCCTACGTAAAATATTTGTTAGGATTCTTGGATATGATAAGGTGCACATTGGACGAGGCTAAGGGTTGAGGAAAGTGGGAGAGGATTTCCCTACCCTCGGCAGCAATCAACTCAGGTAAAGGGCGAGAGTCCTGAAAAATGCATTTTTTGTGGGCTAGCCAAATGCCCCAAGAGGTTATGAGGGGAAGAAATTTGAATAATTCGGTTATGAAACCAATCTCTCTAGTTTCCTGCTATGTTATGTCACTCCCATATACATGCTGAGTTGAATGATGATTTGAGAATAGTCCAAAATTCCTTAGCAAAGGAGAAACAAATGAATAAATGGATGATAGTTTCTTCAGTAGACCTACATAGGCAACACCACCCAGGTCTGACCTTTGCACGTTTTTCATAACATCCCACATGGGAGCTTTCCTTGCAAGGAGGAACCACATAAATATTTGAGACTTCAAAGGGCACTTCATCTACCAGATGATTTTCCACTACCATTCCTTATCCTGCTTGCCGTCCCCCTATACTGATATGGATATATCCAAGCTTTGGGGTGTAGAATCTCGAAGGAGAGAAATACCAAAAAAGTTCATCCTCTTGGGAAATTAATCTAACATTGGAGTCTTGAAGTGTTGTCACATAACCCTTCCATTCCTCTTGGATGAGACCAATTAGCCCAAGGGAACTTGTTGACCTCCAACCTTGTTTCCAAAAAGATGTATGTTCGGGATCCTGAACTTATGCAAGTCTCATGATTCCTTTGTCCCTAAATCTATTGACTACTTGAGCTAAAATTCTAAACCTGTCTCCACTGCATGCCCAAGGGTCAATACCTATTCTGATGTGTCTCTCGTCCCCAATCTTCCATACCAAGTCGGTGTTGACTGTATCAAAGGAATTCAAGACCGCTCTCCATACCATAGAGATTTTTATTCTTGGATTGAGGGGGATTCACAACCATTCTTACAAATTTAAGGGGGAAATATATTTTCTTATGACCACTTATGTCCATGTTATGAATATAATTCATATAAAAATAATAAATATAAATATAATAATAATAGATCATAATTAATTAACTAATGGTTAGTTAGTTAGTAATGAAGAGGCATGTCTTAGAGACATTACCATTAATGAAAGGCCACCTGCCTAGGGTATATAAGCAGGCCCTCATTCTCATTTGTAACCATCTCATTACCTACATCAATTCAATATACAGTTACATGTCTTACAATGGACATCTACGTCTTTGAAGTATTTTAAAGATTTCTGCTGCGTATATGACTTTTGGTCGTTCCATTGGTATTAGATCCACGTTGGAATATCCTGGCCTTTGGCCATCAACTTGTCGTTGCAACTAAAGCGTTTCGCTACATGAGTTGGAGTTTCTCCATTTTCGGTCAAGCCCTTGGCCACTTATTTTTTTTTTTTAAATATGAATCTCTATAAAGTTCTAGATTTAATAGTTCTTGAGAGTGGGGACTATAAAGTGAAGAGTTTATCAAGCCTTCTAAAAGTGAAAAATATTCTTGAGTCCCCACCCTCCTAATTATTTTGGGAGCACTATATTTTTCCATCTAACCCGGGGAGCAACAAAGTGATTTAAAAGTGAAGAGTTTATCAAGCCTTCGAAAAGTGAAAAATATTCTCGAGTACCCACCCTCCTAATTCTTTTGGGAGCGCTATCTTTATCCATCTAACCGAGGGAGCAACAAAGTGATTTATTTGGCCTACACATAGAAACGAGGAGAAAATTCTTCTGCCTTTTTCTAGAATTCCCTTTGGGATTTAGGCAAGAGACATCCAATAAATAGGGATGGCCTTGAGGATTTATTTAACCAAGATTAATCTACCTGCTCTCGATAGACATCAGAAGCTCTAGCCTTTGAGTCTCTTTTCTAGCTTTGCTAACATCCAGACCTAATCATCTTTTGAGTAGTTGTTTGGTTTCAGCTGAAACCTCGGGTATCTTAATCCTTCTTGAAACTCCCATAGTTCAAAAGAGAACTTCTTGTACCTACTTTCTCCAGCTTCTAAATTAACATAGGAAATGGATGACTTCTTGACATTGATTTGCATGCCAGTTGCTTTCCCAAAGATAGTCAGGACTTCAAAAAAAAATTCAGCTTCTCTTATAGAACCATTGCAGAAAATTAAAATGTCTTCTATGAAGATTATATGTGGAATAATCATACCTAGAGCAATATTGAGGGTAAGAAAATCACCTCATCTTTTTATCTCAGCAAGTAGGAGTCTGAGACCTTCAACTGCCAATAGAAAAAGAAGAGGGGCTAAAGGGAAACCTTTCCTTATGCCTCTAAGTGCATGAAATAAAGGTGACACAAAACCATTGATTAGGACCGCGAAAGAGGTATATTGGATTCATCCCATGATCCAGGTTATAAAGAAAGGAGGAAAGCTTGTTTGTGTGAGGATAAGCTTAAGGTAAACCTAGCTCACTCTCATTGGATTTCGAGAGATCAATTGAAGATGAACCCTTTCATATGTTTATTCTTCAAGTTATGCAAGAATTCTTGAGCCACTCCTATTGCTTGATAAATTTTCCTTTCTTCCAAGAAAGAAAACTACTCTTTCAAGATGGACCTTGATAGAATAGGTTTGATCCTCTGAGCAATAACCTTTACTATAACCTTGTAGATGTTGTTACACAAATACACTGGCTAAAACTCATCAAAGTATTGGCGATTGTCACCTTCAGGAATGAAGGAAATAAAAGTGGAGTTGAAAGCTGCTAAAATTCTACCTTGGTTTTTGGACTCATTTACCAATTCCAACAAATCTTGACTGGCCACCTCAAATAGGGTTGAAAATGCTTCGATTAAGAAACCATCCGACCGTAGGCTTTTATGTTTGTGAAAATTAGTCAGGACCTCTTTGAGCTCTTCTAGATTTACTTCAACTTGTAAATATTATATATCTTCCTCCCTTACATAACCTGGAAAGCACTGAGCCACTTGAAGTATCTCTACTATAGAGTTATGAGGGTCTTGCTTGAATAGAGACTGAAAATGTGTCTTCCTAATCTCTGCCAATCCTTGAAAAGAGGATACTTCTCTGTTTTCCTAGTCCTTCATGCTCCAAATAGTGTTATGCATCTTACTTCCTTTTGTGTACACCTAGAAATACTTTGTGTTTTTGTCTCCATATTGTACTCAAACAACTCTTCTTTTGAGATGCCACGTAGCTTCCCTAGAGGCCAAATTTACTCTTTTTGTTTTTCTAGGGATTGAAGGGCTTCCTTGGAGGTTGGACTTGAAAAACCTTCTTCTCTTGACTCAGTTATAACCTTTAAATCTTGCTTGATTACCAATAAATTACTTCCTCTTTCTCACATTTTTTCTTGTCCCACTACTTTATGTGAGATTTTAGGTGCCTGAGATTCGATTCAAATTGATTTGTTGCAGATCCTCCAAACCTTTGACCAAATTTATTCCAATTAGTCTTAACCATACTTACAAACTCCTCTTCTAAAATCCAAGAGGAATTCATTTTGAAGAGAATTGGTGGCTTTTTACTTCCTCATTTGATTTCCAAGAAGATAGGGGAGTGATCGGATCCCCCCCCCCTACATCAATCATTTTGTCTAGACAAGCTTAGACTATCCATCAAATGATCAGTTATAATGAATTGATCTAATGTTCACGCTACCTTGTGTGGCCCAACTTGATGGTTTCTCCACACCGACTTGATTTTTAGAGGTTCAATGTCGATGAGCTTATGTTCAATAAGATAATTAATGAAAAATCCTGAGAGAGGGTCCGAAGTTTCTCTGGGGCCCCAGGACTCCAAATAACCAAAGGAAACTTTGAGATCTCATCCTATGATAAGTATTTCTTTGAGGAGAAGATATTTGGTGACAAATTCCTCCCATAATGGTCTTTTGTCCCCATTAAGGCCATATAAATTCAAAACGGTAAGGTCTTGATTCAATTCCATAGAGAAGAAGTTCAAGCCAAGTCCAAAAATAATGCTCCAAAAGGACATGGGTTTTATGTGCATAGGGTGCCAACCAATATCTAACCCAATGGAATGCCCCTGTGTGTTTATGGCTACAAACCACCAACTACTACCAAGAAGAGATTCAAGAAGTTTGACTACCTAATCATAGACCCCCAAAGTTTCCTGCAACACTATGATATCATGATTAGGAATTGAAACTAGGTGCTTTAAGGAAATTTTCTTAGAGGGACTTTCCAATCCTCTGTAGTTGAAGGAGAGAAATTTCATTGGTCCATGTCACCCTGGGCGCCATGGATCTAAGTGCCCCGTCTATGGACTGTTTCCTACCAACAACCATATCGAATTGTGACCGTTCTTTAGCTTTGGACATATTGGACCTCTTACCTCTTCCTCGTTTTACTCTTGTAAAGGGACCAATCCTCCCCTAACCTCCCAGCTAGGCCTATGGACTAGTGAAAATGGGTATGTTGTGTAGGTTTTGAAGGACTAGGCTATCTGCTGAGATGTGGTTAGAAAGGGCACATGTCTATGGGAGGCATGGAGAGAAAAGTCTGGGAAGGCCACTAGGAAGAGTGTAAGGTGTGTATGATAAGGATAAGGGAGTGACCAGAGGGAAAGAGAGCTACGAGGGAAGAAAAAAAAGAGTCGAAACCCACTCATAACCCAATGTTGAAAAATAATCAATAAGTGAGAAAAATAGAGGAACAAAGTATAACATACCAAGGATGAATATCGTCAAATTTGCAGTGGGGTATGCTTGAATTAGGGCACCACCATCCTGAATGCAAGTGGATTCCTCTGCAGAGTTCTCCGGAGCATCCTAAGAAGAGGCATTCTTGGGCTGAGAAGGATTTTCATTGTTTGACTGACATTTTCTAGTCTCCCTTCGCGCTTGATTTTTTTATCCTTGTTCTTGTTCCTTTTGTTGTAGGGAATCTTGCAAAACTTAAGTGTATGACCATAGGGGTGGCATCTACAACATTTGAAAGGCATCCCTTCATATTTTAGAGGTTGGAGGTTGTGATTTTCATTCCCCATGTCCGGAAATTATGATAACCCCCCTCCTAGGTTAATGTTTCCAAGTGTCCTGGCCATCGACTTATCTTTTGTCTTAAGAAAAGAGAAAGCAACATCTAGGTAATTCCCCAAGAAGTTTCCCACATCCTTGAAAATTTCTTCCTTTGAGAGCTCTGATGGCTAACCCAAAATCTGCACCTAGAGAGGGGATACATCTAACCACTTCTAATTTGTGTTGAAAAGGGGCCTCCATAATTTAAATAAGATAGGGGTCGAGTCAATGCTTCGTTCATTTTTAGAGATGGTTAGGGCTTCCTCGTGAGATTGATAGTCAAGCTGAATCCATCCTGTTACACAAAATATTGTCACCATGACTATTTGCAGTCAGTGTGAGTCTATCACCACTCATACTGTCCTCCTTTGCAAGTCTCAAACCTCAGCTCTTCATGTCAAGCTTTAAAAATGAGAGAAAGTCCTTGAAAATCAATAAAGCTCTGGTTCCACACTTTCTCTTACCATTACCTACGGTCCCGCACCCCTTGGTCATGTTGCCTGGACCTGCCCGCTCTGTCTCTAAAGGAGTGGGTGCGGACCCCTGTGAAAGTCAAAAAGGCGCAAGTTTATTCTTAAAAACTCACTTTGAGTTAATTTTGGACGTTTCTAGAAGGAATTTTGACGTGGTTGGTTCGCTCATAGGTGGTTCATGCATCCCATAACTAAAGGAGCTAACCCCTTGATAAGAGGAGCTTATCCCTTTGAAGGAGGGCTTTATCCCTTTGAAGGTGGAGCTAGTAACTTCCCTCCTCTGCACTATAAATTAAGGCATTGGGCTGGTTGCTAGGGAGGTTAGAAGCTAAATATTTTTTAGAGTAAATGTTGTTGGAATTGAGACTTCCTAGTTAAGCTTGAGAGGAGAGATTACATACATTTTGGCTTCTTTGGGAAGAGAGTGAAACTTGTCAAAGTAGAGGAGATTCTTGCTGGACCCTGGGAGGAGCTTGTACAGTATCAGGGCACCAAGGTTGTAAAGTTCTTCTTTGATTGAAGTTAATACAATCAGATTCATTTTTCTCAATAAATTGTCTTCGATGATTTATTTCATGAATTCCTTGATCATCATGATAAATATGCTTTATTATATTGGCTTTTCAAGTGCTATTTAATATGTGTGCTTGTTTGTGTTTGCATATTCTTTAAAAGGGAGCTCATTTGGATCAACGGAGCATGGCTTCCACAAACTAGCACTGGACCTGAGGTAGGCCTAAAACATCTACTAACCTTTATTTATAAATCACATATTTAGAGAAAGATAGAATTTGTTTGGTTTGCTTGTCGCTAGATATCCATAAATACTAGGGAGGTTGGTCTTGTCTGCAAGAACGACTTATCCGACAAAATGGCGACTCCACTGGGGACTTGAATTTTTGGTTTTTTCCTTTGCTTTTACTTTGACTTGAGAAACTGTTTCTCTATTTCTGATTTTTGCTTGTTATGTGGGATTGGGTAGGTTCTGTAGATCTTGAATTATTTTTTGTTTTTCACGCTTTTGGAAGAGGATCACACCCTTTGTTTGTAACACAGTGCGGACATCCCCGCACTTTTGCTTTACACACAGAGTGGTACCACACCTGGGTATATTGGGGGCCTGCGAACCCTGTCAAAATTTTGAAAAACTTGAAATATTTTCATTCAGTCAGCTTAGGATTTGTTTATGTGTTTTTATCTTCTGCCCAGATATGCATGTGTCTTTTCAGAAACTTTTCGTAGGTTAATTCCATTGGCATTTAGGTTTTAGGTGAAATTTCTAGACGTTTTGTGTGTCGGGCTTGATTTTCGTTTGGTATTTGTAGTAACTCAGAGCTTAGAAGCCTTAGATACCTCAGATCACCCTGGTTTTTGCTGGTCTTCTTATGAGTCTGACCGTTTTGTAAAATTTGCCTTTGTTGAGGAATCCATCTTGCTTTTCTCTTTGCGAAGCTTCGAAAGAACATGTGTTGAAAGTTTTGAATTTCATTTTTTTTAAAAAGAAAACAAAAGCTGGTTGTTTTTTTGATTAATTTGTGATTTTGGACAAATTAGTCCTTAGTTTGCTCATAACTAAGTAAAACATCCCTGAAAAGAAATCTTGTAATCTTTTACTTCAAATAGCTTTTTAGAATTTATAGATCTCAAGATTATATTTTTCAATAGTTTTGAGTGTTTCATAAAATAAAATAATAAAAAAAAATCTCTTTTGAAAAAGTTTGTTTTTGTAGTATTTGAGTGTTTGAAAAGAAAATGAAATTTTCGTCGGCATAACTAGTTGTATCGTTTTTGAGTTTATTGGAAAAGACAAAAATTTCTTTTTATTTGATTGTTAAGGAAAGATTTGTTTTTACAAGCATTTGCATTCTCAACTCTTTCTTTAGCTAGAAATTCATTGAAGAAAAAGGATTGTTTATCATCTTAAGTGCATTTTTAGTGTTTTGGAGTCTAGTCTTCACACCATAAAGTTTCATCTCCGCACCGTTTGACTTAAGAAAAAACCAATAAAAATAACGCTTAAAGTTAATCTATCTAGTAATCTTTTTATTTCTAGGGCTCTTTATCACCAACATAGCTTAGGCTAGTATCTTGGAGTAGGGAGTAATTAACTCTCCAAGATAGTAAAACAAATAAGTAGTTGTATCTTGTGGTAGGAGATAAATTCCAATTGTTACATCTATGCTCTGGGAAGCTCCTCTTAAGGGAGTCAAGCACGAGATCATGTCCGAACCAGTGGGGTAATCAATCCTTCCTCATTGGGAACGATACAAGATATACACGTATAAAAAATGGTAAACCTCGGATTAACCATTGTCGAGAAGCCTGGGGTCACTTGTTGGTAAACCTTGGATTATGTCAAGGAGCCTTCAAAGGGATTGAGCATGCTACTCTGCCCTTGCGTGTGTATCGGATCACAGACTGTTCCCCCAGGTATATTTGTTTCCATTGGTAACCATAGTGACCATATTCTATAGGATTCTTTCCTAAGGTGACGGTGGAGGGAAGATCCCACTGAAAGTTTAGTGAAAGTTTTTATTCCGGATCAGATCTTAGCAGAATGGTTTGTCAAATCTTTATTACCGAAAATCACTGAGGATGTAAGTAAAGCAGGAGTCGTTACTGAAGAGCAAGTAATTGCTCAAGCTCAGTACCTTGACCTAGTTTATACGCAGTCAGGTACGTTACACGAGAAAATCCCCGACCTTCCTAAACAAAATCAAATAACTGCAGCTCCTTCAGGGTCTCATGCCGCTGATGGTATGATTGGTACAGTTAATACCAAAAGTAAGAAGAAATATTCCAAGAATTCTTCTCCTATCATAACTTTACCAGATTCCCCGACAGGAGATTCTTCCGCGGAAATTTCTGCCGATATTCATGTTGTAGAGTCATCTACAGCCAAATCAAAATCCAGCGGTAAAAAGAAAGGGGAGAGGAAAAATAAAATAGATAAAAATTCGAAAGAGAAACCAGAAAAAACAGAATCTACTGATGAGAAACGTAAACCTTGTTATCCTTCTCTCATTTATGACGAACAACATTTTACAAGAGACTACCCTCATCACGCTAAGGTTGTGAAAATCGTCAAAGGTTCTCAAACGCCTGCTGTTTTGAGAACCTTTACCTAGTCAAGACAGTAAGATGATAGGTTCTTCCTCAAATGTCTCAGAAGAAGTTTCGATGGCGTTTAGTGAAAGTTTTTATTCTGGATCAGATCTTAGCAGAATGGTTTGTCAAATCTTTATTACCGAAAATCACTGAGGATGTAGCTAAGGTAGGCGTCGTTACTGAAGAGAAAGTAATTTCTCAAGCTCAGTACCTTGACCTAGTTTATACGCAGTTAGGTACGTTACACGAGAAAATCCCCGACCTTCCTAAACAAAATCAAATAACTGCAGCTCCTTCAGGGTCTCATGCCGCTAATGGTATGATTGGTACAGTTAATACCAAAAGTAAGAAGAAATCTTCCAAGAATTCTTCTCCTATCATAACTTTACCAAATTCCTCGACAAGAGATTCTTCCGCGGAAATTTCTGCCGATATTCATGTTGTAGAGTCATCTACAGCCAAATCAAAATCCGGCGGTAAAAAGTAAGGGAAGAAGAAAAATAAAACAGATAAAAATTCAAAAGAGAAACCAGAAAAAACGGAATCCACTGATGAGAAACGTAAACCTCGTTATCCTTGTCTCATTTGTGACGAAGAGCATTTTGCAAGAGACTGCCCTCATCGCGCTAAGGTTGCGAAAATCGTCAAAGGTTCTCAAACGCCTGCTGTTTTGAGGGATCTTTTTCCTAGCCAAGACAGTAAGATGATAGGTTCTTCCTCAAATGCCTCAGAAGAACCCAAAATGATGATGTCCCATGTTAGGATTGGGACACGATCGCAAGATTATGGAAGTAAAAGTGCTGTTGGTGGTAAGGAAGCAGAATCTTCTAATTCAAACCCATCAACTTCAACTCCCGGTTCCGATCCACTATAGATCGAGAAACCTAACCCAGACTTATTAATCAAACCGCCCGCCAAGGGTATACTTCGAAAGTCAGCTTTCAATCCACATGCGAGAGCTGCTCAGAACTATAACATTGTTGAAGATTCGGCTATTTCACCTTCATCAATGTCGGATTTGGAGGTGCTGCAATCATGTCCAGTGCAGCGTAAATTACTATTGTCGGCTATAAGAGCTGTTGATATTCAGGACTCGAACCTTATAATTTTCGATCTAGAAAATAATACACCTCGCTTACCTCATCAAATGGCTTTTACAGATCCCAGTGTTAGTAAAAAACAGACCTTGCTATAGGACTGTGATTGATGAGGGAGCCTCAACGTGTATTATGTCGATCCAGTGTTGGAGATCGCTTGGTTCTCCTAGACTTAATCAATCCCCGACGATTCTAAAGGCTTTTGATGGCTGTGGGTTCCATCCTTTTGGCATTCTACAGGATTTACCTATAGGGGTTGAAGGAAAAACTGGTAATCTAGATGTGGAGGTGGTTGATGCCCCTCTGGATTACAACCTTCTCTTGGGTCGTAGTTGGTCTTACCTATCACTGTTGTTGTTTCATCGATCTTTCAGCTTATAAAGTTTCCTCATAATGGAAAGATCGTAACTATAGACCAACTAACTTACTTTTCATCCAACCCAGCCTCTTTTGAAAGTATCCAGCATGTCAGCAAAACAACTATCCCTTATAAGGATGTTGGAGTAGGATTAGTTAAAGATTCTAGTTTACTAGAAACTTTTTCCTTTCCTCCTCCGAACGTATCGCCTTCTACGGCAACCATTCATATGATTTCATCAGACACTATTGTTTATGATGATCCTTGGATCGTACCTTTCGAATTTGAGATAGATTCATTTGGTGATGCTATGCCTTTGAGTCCATATGAAATTGCGTATCAGGCCGTACAGTCGTTTTCCGACCCTTCTTCAACCGAAATTGACTTAATGAATGTAGTCCATGAAGAATCACTTTCAACATCAAACTCAGATTCAACAAATTTTTCCGAACTTGTTCACACTGATGAGCAAATTCGTGAAATCTTGTCTGTTGATGATTTACCATGGGAAGATCTTCATCATAGATCTTCGTTTTTACCTGAGATTGATCACTTTGAAAATGATTTTTCATCTATTTTTACAACTGATTATGTCAAGGAACCTCAGAATCCATTGAAAAATCTTGATTCTGAGTTAAATTTGGGAAATATTTCTCGAACTATTCCTATTGACATTTCGGTTAAGCTTGGAATTGTTGAAAACATTCATATAGGTGCCTCTTGTACGGAAGATGAAATTCAAACATATAAGGCCCTATTTCAAGAATTTCGCAATGTGTTTGCCTAGTCATATGAGGAAATGGCAGGAATTGACCCAGCAATTGTTGTTCATGAAATCAAAACTTACCCGGATGCTAAACCCGTCCAGCAACGTTTGCGTTAGATCCACCCGCGAAAAGTTGCTGCTATTAAAGCAGAAGTTGAAAAATTACTTAAAGCAAGTTTCATTTATCCAATTCCATTAACAGATTGGGTATCAAATATTGTTCCTGTTAACAAAAAGCAAGGAACAATAAGAATATGTATCGATTTTAGGGATATTAATCGATCCTATCCAAAAGACAATTATTCAACTCCCTATATCGATTAAATCATTGATGATTGTGCCGACAGTGAAATATTCTCCTTCATGGATGGTTTTTCTGGTTATAATCAAATAAATATTATACCTGCTGATCAACCAAAAACGGCTTTCATTTGTTCATGGGGGACATTTGATTATTGCAAATTACCTTTTGGGCTCAAGAACGCCAGTGAAACTTTTCAAAGAGCCATGTCTTACGCATTTCATGACATCAAGCACATTGTGCAACCCTATCTCGATGATTTACCTGCTCATTCATTACATCGAGCCGATCATCTCATCCATTTACGAGCAATCTTTATGAGGTGTAGGCATTATCGAATTAGGTTGAATCCACACAAGTGTGTTTTTTGTATAGAAATGGGTCGGTTATTGGGGTTTGTTGTTTCGAAAGCCGGCATTCACGTTGATCCCTCGAAGGTTGAAGCTATTGTCAAATTGCCTCCTCCTTCGAGTATTCGCCAACTCCAAAGTTTGTAAGGGAAAGAAATTTTTTTACGTTGATTCATTTCTAACTACGTCAAGATAACAAAGGGTTTTACCCGGTTGTTGAAACAGAATACTCCATTATTTTGGGATGAGATAGCTAAAAAATATTTTGATGCATTAAAACACGCGTTGACCCATGCACCGTTATTGCATCCTCCCAACTACAACTAGGACTACTTCTTATATCTCACTGCCTCGCATTCCACCATCGGAATGGTACTAGTTCAGGAAGATGAATTCGGTAGTGAACATGTGATATATTACCTTAGTCGAACCTTAAATCCAACTGAGCTAAAATATTCACATGTGGAGAAATTGGCCCTGGCAGCTGTTCAAGCTGTCCAACGTTTTCGTCATTACGTTTTACTACGCAAAACTACAGTAATTTCCGATTGCAACCCTATGATCTATATTTTGACCAAACAATTGCTTGGGGGCAAGTAATCCAAATGGATTGTGATCCTGCAGGAGTTTGATTTGGAATTTGAAAAATCTAAGTCAAAGAAATATTTAGTTTTTGAGGAGTTAATGTGTGACTTCCCGCGTGCTGACACTGAAACTGTGGCGGAAGAGCCCATTGCGGATGAATCCTTCTTTCTAATCAGCACTTTAGATCCCTGGTACGGAGATATCAAAGTTTATCTCTAAACCCAATCCTTTCGGCCTGAAATTTCAAAATCAGAGCGTCGGAAAATATGATTCCAATCCCAACAATACAAAATTATTGGAGATACACTTTATCGTCATGGGGCGGACTCTGTTTTCCAACATTGTCTAATTCATGAGGAAGCTAAAAAGGTTCTAAATGACTGTCACTCTGGAGCGTGTGGCGGTCATATGTCTGGGTTTGCCACATCCCAAAAGATATTGCGCGCTGGCTATTTCTGGCTGTCTTTGTTTAAACACTGTATTAACATGGTCCGAAAATGCCACAACTGCCAAATTTTTGATCGAAAGATGCGCACTCCACCTGCTCTTCTCCACCCTATAATTGCCGACTGTCCTTTTGCGAAATGGGGTATCGATTTTATTACATGTAACCCTCACTCGGCCGGCGGGCATGCGTATATCATCCTTGCGGTAGATTATTTTACCAAGTGGGCCGAGGCAATGCCTACATTTGAGGCAGACGACAAAACTGCTGTGATTTTCGTTTTTAATCATATAATTGCTAGGTTTGGTGTTCCACAAGTGATTATTACTGATCATGGGCGTCATTTTCGAAATATTATGATGACTGAACTAACAGACCATCTTGGCTTGCATCACGATAGTTCAACTCCATATTATCCACAGGCTAATGGTCTGGTTCAAGCCATCAACAAAGTTCTAGTCATCATGATCTGACGAATCATTGGGATTCATAGGTCGAATTGGCATAACATGTTATTTTCAGCGCTTTGGGCGTATCGAACCTCAGTAAAAACGTCAACCGGTTTCATTCATTTCCAACTAGTTTATAGTTTGGAAGCTGTGTTACCCATTGAATGTGAAATCTCGTCATTGCAAATGGCCATAGAATTACTTCCAGCCACTTCTGAAGAGGAAAAACATTTTTTATATTTGGCTCAACTATATGAGAATCGACGTGATGCTGCATTAGCAATCGAAACTCATGCCAAACGTATTAAAACTCAGTATGATTGAAATGTTACACCTCGTAATTTTTCGGAAGGAGACCTAGTCTTACTGTACGATCAAGCAAATGATAAATTAGGCACTCGAAAATTCGTACCCATGTGGCATGGTCCTTATGTTGTTAAGTGAAAGCTGGCAAAAGGGGCCTATGAATTGGTAGACTTTGACGGGGTCTCTTTAGGTAAGCCCAGAAATGGTCTTTACCTGAAGAGATATTATGCTTAAATCTGGGTGTGGAGATTTTTAGTTAGGTTAGTTTTCTTTCTAGCTGGTGTGTTTTAGATTAAAAAGTGTGCTTAGCTTAGAGAGTGTTTTTGTCATTATTCCTGCTTATCTTGATTTTACTCTTGATATTGTAGATGTCGACGTCTCTCCAAACATACATTGGTTTTGCTGATGGTGCTTGTCGTAATACACGAAACATTTCTTCCGCAGCTTGGGTCATCTATTCGCCCTCTAATGAGTTGGTATCTATGCATGGGGTAAGCCTCGGTCAAACAACGAACAACATTGCAGAGTATAGTGCAGTGATTGAGTTATTATCTGAATCCATCTCATTTGGGATTCGAAGTTTGATTGTGAGGTTAGATTCTGAACTCGTTGTGTTACAACTTAATAGAATGTATGCCAATAGAAATCCAGGGTTATTGAGATTATTTTTGAAAGTTCGTCTCTTGGAACGTGAATTTGACTATATTGAATATCAGCATATTCCAAGATATTTAAATACATTAGCAGATGCAATTGCTTCTCGAATGTTAAGTAGACATTTGCAATAATCAAACAAGTAAATTTAAAAACATTCCATAACATGTTTTACAAGATAGCCGGTAATAGTGATATAACATAGCATAGAAGTGTGTCAAATATACATCGTCTTCGATCATAGGATGAAAAACACCTTATAATCGGCAAAATGATAGTACAAAAAACAAAAATGTCATATGAGTCTACAACAGGCGATCATCCTATCACTGGTGATGATCACGATAAGAAACCACTGTACGGGCCACCCTACAAAGGAACCTCTTGAAAGGTCCTGGGACCCCAATCACATAGCGTTGTAGCCTAAGAGGAATGTCATCTATGCTGGTCTCTGGAATGTCTGTTGTCAAACGCTCTAGATGATTTTCCAATTCAGCCAGGGTCTCTGTAGATTCGTCCCGTGGAGCTGGTGCTGCTTCAGTTGGCTATTTCCTCTCATAGGGCCGGAGAGTGGCTGGTCACCATGGACCTACATCTACATTTGAAACTTTTAATATCAATTTTGGGACGATTTAAAAACAACAAAAGAAATTAAATTAGAAAATGTTGAAAATGATTTTACCTGAGTCATCCCATTGCTCTCCTGGTGGAAGAGCCATGTCTGGGTCACCACGATAATCCATCCCAGCGTAAGGAAAATCCTGAATAGCAAAAACTTGGTTCTCCAACCAATGAAAATACTCAGGAGGAAATCGAACAACTTCTAAACCCTCCTCAGGATGACGGGCCATAACTGCAACCCAACGCATCAGTTTGGGCTCTCGGGGAAGTCCAGCTCCAACAGAAAGATGTTGTGGGACCAACATTGGGACCCTCTCTAGACCAAAGCTCACAACTAAGAAACCATATCCAAAGTTTTTCAGTTGTTCGTTCTTTGCTCTAGTCAGTTGGCCTTTTACATTAGCCAACACAGCTTTGCACCAGTTGAAGATGGTGCCCCAAAAGCAGTCTACAACCATCCGCATTTGGGATCCCGTGGCCACATGTAGTGCTGCGCTTCTGCAAAGCCTGGTGACAGTAAATGCAATCACTTTGAGTTCAAGACGGGAGATGGTTTTGATATCAATCCCTTTGTCTTTGGTTTGGTCGTTACAAAACTCTAGCTGGAGGCTATCGACAGACTGGCCACCTGGCCTAGCCCGGAATAGAGTCGAATGTTCACGTCTCTTAAGCAAACTAGTCAAAAAGTAAATGTCTTCCAGCTCCATTTCGAGCTGGTGGCAACCAATAAAGAAACATAGGTCCTGTACATTCCACCTATCTACTAGCCACTGCAAAAAGTCCACCTGGGCCCTCATGCCAGGTATGGCCTAAAATTTGAATAAACCGCATGCCTTCAATGCATCAATCGAAGGTTGATGATTAATCACGACGAGGTCCACATCCTCGTGCTCCTGTCCCCGTTAGTCAAGCATGGTGTATACCCTACATTCAATAAAAAGGGGGATTAAAACATTTAAATCAAAGTTTTTGGGGCGGAATTTGAAAAATTTAAGTTTGAAAACCTATGTTGTGGGGACCGCACCCTCTATGTTAGAGACAGTGCGTAGGTTTGCACCCAGGATATACAGCAGGTGCGGGCCCCTGACTTTTTTCTGCATGCGAAAAAGTCGGGGTCCGCAGGTTTCCTATGTTGCGCCTGCAGACCCCTGCGCGCGGTCTTTTAACCTAAATATTTCCTAAAAATCAAAATAAAACCCTAAAAACAAATTTCAAATGGATGAAATACAAGAGTAAGATGATGTGGAATACCTGGAGGTGACGGTGTTCGATTCCAATAGACATATTTTCCGTAATCTTCACGAGAAGTTTCTTACCAAAAGCTCTCATTTTTCACTCTGTAGTCAAACGGTAAAAATGAATTTACAAAAGCCCTTTTTATAAGCCTTTTTAAATAAATAAATTTTTAATTTGTTTATTTTTCACTTTAAAGAGGTAACTTTTGAAGTATTTTTATTTATTTTAAATAGGTATGAGTAATGTTTGAGTTTTTGTGCAGGATAACGGATTTTTCAGGCAAAATTGGTCATTTTTGACAAAAAACATTAGAATCACCTTTAAGCTCTTTTCTGACCCCTAAAATATGAAAAGATTGCCGAGTTTTTCTTTTTAAGCTCGTTAAAACGGAATTAAAAAGACGGTCCACTTACAACCCTTTTCTGACTGTAAAAACATGAAAAGATTGTCGGATTTTTGTCGTTTCAAATTCGATATTGGTTATAAAACGACGTGTCATTGATCGTTTTTTTACTTTTTCGAATCAGAGACACTAATTATGAAAAGTACTCCTTGGTTGTAATGATCAAGCGGTTCTCTCAAGTATTATTTTATACTTTTTCGAGCTTGGGAGACACAAATTTACGAAAAATGACAAACATGGAGTTTTCTTAAGTTTTTTCAGACTCCCTAAAATTGAAAAACGTCGAGTTTCTCCTATACTCGACTCGTTAAAATTTAATAGTAAAGGACCTGTTCAATTACAAACAAGAACGGACCACTCCTTCCTAAGGTTCAAATTTAAACTAAGTTGGACTCATCCGAAGGATGAGCTTATAATCAAGCAAATGTTATCCTCCTCAAGCTTGTTAAAAATAAAGAGGTACTTGCCAGAAATGGTGGGGGAAAAGAGAGAAAAATGAACCTGTTTGTTATACTTTATGTCTCAAAAAAACATTTAACCACTCTTGAACACGACACTTTTTGTTCACCTGGGTGGGGAAATCCTTTGCCTAACAGTTAATCAAACCATATTGAAAGTCTTCAGCCGATTTCTGGGTATTAGCTTTAGGTCAATTGTCACCAAACCATCTGCAGTGTCGTTATGTGTTCAAGAGGTCAGTGAAAATAAACCATTCATCTGCAAAATATTTGTCATCCATCTTGATCATACCTGAGTCAGTCCTTGCAACTATATTTCTTCAAACTTGATCTATGATTTTGTGTTGTGGGCTTGCCTATGACCGATCACTTTTTATCAACTTCAACTCATTATCTAGAAAGATGATCTAAAAATCGTCAATACCTTGGGATCTGCATGCCTCAATGACAGGTTTCTCGCCTTCGACAATAGGTTGCATCATTGACCTTCGATCAAAGGATTCTGTAACATGTTCGACATCAACACATCTATTCACATTTCATAGATTGTACTGAGTACTTTGAGAGCCATTGACATTACTGGTGGTTTCCTTCACACTTGTTAACAATTTACATCATTGACTGGTAATCAAGTGGTTTCTACCATGTTCGACTTCGACACATTCATTCACATGGATAGAATCGTACTATTTCGGGAAGTAGAAATCAAGACCCTGGATCTAGTTCCCACCATCCAGGCTACGAGGAATTTTGTATTCATTATATAGTGGACTATTCATAAACAGATGGTTGCGTCCATACAGATGGTTGTGTCCATATGTATTGCAAGATCATTCATATATCAGAGCAGTTTAGTTAGTTTGCTAGTCAGTTTTGATCTGAGTATGGGAATGCCTACCTCAGCGATGATATGATCTCATATATATATTGTATTGAATGTTTTTACAGGTTCCAACCAGGCTCTCCACAATATGATCCTCGAAATGATAAAGTACTTCACTCTTATATGATAAATGAAATCCTCATCTACTACAGACTTTGCACTTTAGGGGGCAATCTGTTACACAAAATATTGTCACCATGACTATTTGCAGTCAGTGTGAGTCTATCACCACTCATACTGTCCTCTTTTGCAAGTCTCAAACCTCAGCTCTTCATGTCAAGCTTTAAAAATGAGAGAAAGTCCTTGAAAATCAATAAAGATCTGGTTCCGCACTTTCTCTTACCATTACCTGCGGTCCCGCACCCCTTGGTCATGTTACCTGCGGACTTGCCTGCTCTGTCTCTAAAGGAGTGGGTGCGGACCCCTGTGAAAGTCAGAAAGGCACAAGTTTATTCTTAAAAACTCACTTTGAGTTCATTCTAGACGTTTCTAGAAGGAATCTTGATGTGGTTGGTTCGCTCCTAGGTGGTTCATGCATCCCATAACTAAAGGAGCTAACCCCTTGATAAGAGGAACTTATCCCTTTGAAGGAGGGCTTTATCCCTTTGAAGGTGGACCTAGTAACTTCCCTCCTCTGCACTATAAATTAAGGAACTGGGCTGGTTGCTAGGGAGGTTAGAAGCTGAATATTTTTTAGGGTAAATGTTGTTGGAATTGAGACTTCCTAGTTAAGCTTGAGAGGAGAGATTACATACCTTTTGGCTTCTTTGGGAAGAGAGTGAAACTTGTCAAAGTAGAGGAGATTCTTGCTGGACACTGGAAGGAGCTTGTACAACATCAAGGCACCAAGGTCGTAAAGTTCTTCTTTGATTAAAGTTAATACAATCCGATTCATTTTTCTCAATAAATTGTCTTCTATGATTTATTTCATGAATTCCTTGATCATCATGATAAATATGCTTTATTATATTGGCTTTTCAGGTGCTATTTAATATGTGTGCTTGTTTGTGTTTGCATATTCTTTAAGAGGGAGCTCATTTGGATCAACAGAGCGTGGCTTCCACAAACTAGCACTGGACCCGAGGTAGGCCTAAAACATCTACTAGCCTTTATTTATAAATCGCATATTTAGAGAAAGATAGAATTTGTTTGGTTTTCTTGTGGCTAGATATCCATAGATACTATGGAGGTCGGTTTTGTCCGCAAGAACGACTTATCCGGCCGACACATCCCTTGGCGAGGAGAAAAACTTTGGGAGGGTAAACTATTGATGAGCATACCTCTGTTGCAAACCATTCCTCCAGTGTTTTGATATTAAATTTCCAGCCTTGCGTTCTATCGACCAAAGTTTTGTCTGTCATCATCACTTCACAAGGTGAATCTCAAATGGGTTTCCTTCCTTTTAAAGAACTTATCTTGTTCTTACCTTGCTCCCTAGCTTGAATACCTAGAATGGTTATGGGGACCTTCACTATTATGGCCTTCTTGTGTCATCTCCTACTAAACTCCTAGAAATTAATGCCCTCTCATACACTATTTGGGACTGGAGGGTTTGGAGGAGGGATCATATTCTTTATCACTTGCGACCCAGTGAGGGTTTGATGTGAGAGGTTTTGCAAAGGTCAGAACAAATATTGTAGATATTTGGTCCTTGCCTCCTCTTGAGAGACTGAACTAAATGACAAGATTTCCAACAAATGATAAAAAGAGGATCCTTCCATTGTCCTTCTCCTAGCGTTCCAGGTTGGCTATTAACTCCTTCGCATCTTTGAAAATGGGACTTCTCTCAAGGCTCTCCACCTCATAATACACAATGGGATCCATGTCTTAGCTGGAACTTAATCTACGGTGCCAAATTGAAATATGTCAGACCCACCTAATCTTTAAAGTGCCTTGGAATAATTAATCCCAAATTCTTCGCTGCATAGAAAATAAAAATAGCTAAATCCAAACCCCTTTGACTCCCTACTACCCAAGAAGCATGTGAAAGAAAACTGCAATGTGACAAGTGAAAGGTTAAGCAAATATACTGAGGGGAAGAGGAGCTTCCCCTCTGGGTTTCTCCAAACCCTAGCCCATATCCACCATGCTCAGACCTCCACCGCCCTCCTAAAAATAACACTAATGTGGTTAGATATGTATTTTTAGAAAAGATAAATGTTTTGATAATAATGGGTTTAAATCATAATACAAAGGATAATAATAATATTAATTAATTGATCCAAAATCTATGACTTCATTTTAAATGATTTAAAGTGGGATTTTACTTATCATAAATTCAAAAAAAATAATAATGAGTAATTAAGAAGTATAACTAAGAAATGTACTATTCTAGATCCATCTTAACCCTAGATCTATTAGGTGTCGAGAGGGATCAAATATCTCGAGGTGAAAACCTCTTTTTTGAATGCAAAACTTGAGGAAAGGTTTGCACCTCAGGATGTTTTATCCCTCTTAGAGCTTGATAGATCGAGGGTTAAGATGGATATAGGATGGTTATATAATACTATATAATATCTACATTTGTCTTTATGTGTCTCTTTCTTATTCCATCTCTCTCCCCCCTTCATCTTTATGTCTATCTCCCTCCCTCTCTCCTTCTCTCTCTCCTCCTCCCTCTCTCCCCAGCCTTTTTCTCTCTTCCCCAACTCTCTCTCTCTACTTATCCCCCCTCTCTATATCTCTCTATTTTTCCCTTTGTCTCCCCCCACCATCTATATCTATATCTCCATCCATCTCTCCTTTATGTCTCTATGTCATGTACCCAAACACACACACATATACTTTCTCTCTCCATATCTATCTCTCTTACCCCCTACCTCTATCTATCTGTTATTCCCTCTCTCCCCCCTCCAACTATATCTCTATCTCCCTCTTTCTCTCCTTATTTTCCTCTCTATCTCACCCCCTAAACATACACACATTCTCTCCATATCTATCTCTCTCTCTCTCCCTCTCCCTCTCCCCCTCTCTCCTTGTCTCTCTCTCTCTCTCTCTCTCGCTATCCTCTCTCCCTCACTCTCTCTCTATCTCTCCCTTGTCTCTCCATCTCTCTTTTCACCTTTCTCTCTTTATGTCTTTCTTCTTCCCTCCCTCTCTCTGCCCTGCAACTCCCTCTCTCTCTTTCTTTCTTTTTGACCCCCCTCTGTCTTTCCCCATCTCTCTCTCTCTCTCTACCTTCCAACTCTATCACTATTTCCCTCCCTCTCTCCTTATCTCTCTCCCCTCCATTTGTGTCTACCTCTGTCTTTGTTCTTTCCTCCATCTCCTCCCCTCCAACTCTATCTCTCCCTCCCTCCCTCTATCCTTCTCTCTCCCCCCTCTCTCTCCCCCCCTCTCTCCCTCCCCATCACACTCTTTGTCCCCTCACCCTTCCCCCATCTCTTTCTTAAATTTGATCCCATTGTATTGTATTTAATAAAGTATATAAGTTAAAAAAATAACTCAATTGGTTGTAAATATTAAACCTATACTTTGGATCAATCATGTCAAATATTACAATAATAAAAAACTTAAAAGAATCATGCACTATCTTTCCTCTCATCACTTGGATCTTTAGTTAATATGGATATATGCTAGTTCTTAATAATATTATTTATATTATGTAAATTTCACATCTCTATATATAAAAGTGTTCTCATTTTTAATTTTATTAAAACCTTGATTTATTTTCTATTGGAATATTTTTAGTAATTGTGAAGATAGAGGGTTTATATATATCTCAAAATTAATTATAACCCTTTTGATATGGATATATGCTAGTTCTTAATAATATTATTTATATTATATAAATTTCACATTTCTATATATAAAAGTGTTCTCATTTTTAATTTTATTAAAACCTTGATTTATTTTCTATTGGAATATTTTTAGTAATGGTGAAGATAGAGGGTTTAGATATATCTCAAAATTAATTATAACCCTTTTGATTTTAGATCTAATAAAAAATTGTTATAAGATTAAAGTAAACAAAAATATTAATAAAATGTTTTGATTGTGAAATAACTTAGGGTTTTTGGGCATGTGGTATTGATAAGCTAGACTGTTGGTCCATGATATTGTAACAAAGTCTATTTAAAAGTTAATAATATCCATGGTAAAGTGGGGATGAATATCCATGCTTAAGAATCCTGTCATATTGTTATAAATATATTGATCGTGAAACAAGTTATTGTTTTTGGGCATGTGGTATTGATAAACCATGGTATTGGCCCGTATTGCAACAATGCCTATTTACAAGTTAATAATTCCACCGTAAAGTGAGGGTGAATTTCCATGGTTAAAAAACTTGTCGTATTGTAAGTATTAAGTTTTTATGTGCTTATTAATTAAATTTAAATATGGTTATGGAATCAATATTTTAATTTATAACTACTAATATGATATATTTCTTAACGTGATATGTATATGATGATTTTCTTTTATCTAAAAAATTAAATTTTACTATTTGAAACTTTTCATTATTAATTGAGCCAACATTTAAATATTTACACTCATCCAACTAATAGGATCTATATTACTTTTTAATTATTTATTATTAATTTAGTGCACTCATCCTGGAATTTATATTACTTTTGTCTTTTTTATTTATTACTTTTAATTTTTTTATTATTAATTGAGTGAACATTTAAATGTTTACTCTCATCCCTGATATGGGATCTATATTATTTTTCACTTTTTATTCTTTAATTTACCCAACACTTAAAAATGTTCACAAACTTTCTTACATTACACCTACACATCTCCCTTATGTTAGGTTAGGATCTATATTACTTTTAATTTTTTATTATTAATTTAGTACACTCATCCCCGAATTTATATTACTTTTAACTTTTTTATTTGTTACTTTTAATTTTTTATTATTAATTGAGTGAAGATTTAAATGTTTATTCTCATCCCCGATATGGGATCTATAATATTTTTCACTTTTTATTCTTTAATTTTCCTGACACTTAAAAATGTTCACAAACTTTCTTACATTACACCTACACATCTCCCTTATATTGGTTGTAGAGTGCCTCTTAGCGCAATCACAAAAAGAAATTCATAGAGGCACAACTTGATAACAAAGTTCAACCAATCTATGCCTGCTCAATTGAGCAATTGCTCTATTATTATAATGTGAAGAATTTCATGTGCTATATTACATTACTATGGAACTCAATCTTGCATTACCAGTTCCTAGTCTTACCGTTTGGATTGACAAATGCCTCTAGAGTCTTCATGAGGTTCACAAATGATGTATTCACAAATTATTTGGATAAGTTTGTGCTCATACTTAATGAAATCCCAATCTATTCTAGGAATGAAGTGGAGAAATTATTATTTTTTTCTACGTAAAGACTGAGCTAATATATTAAGAAAAAGAAAATATTTACAGAGAGAGGAACAAGCCTCTGAGGATGAATAACTTCACCCTCCATCTAAAAAGCAGTACAGGTGCACAAGGCTACCTGATTTACAAAGATAGATGCAATAGAAATGAGCATGGACAAAACAGCAGCATTTAGTCCTCTGACTTACAAGAGAAATTCCTCCAAAAAGAACAACAACAGCATAATCGTAGAACCAAAGAGCCTTTGCATGCCTCTCGCACCTTGCTGCTGAATTCATTGTGGCATTAGAGGGTAGGATGACAGGGGATTCCAGAGATCTGGAATCACTGCGAAATCTGGGCATACCGCTACCCTTAAAGCAAAAACTGGGCATCTCGGAAAGAAAGAGACCCCTCCAAAACTCCAAAACCAAATCACTGTGCAGCAACAAAAACAGCAAATTTAGCCTTCGAAGGCTCACCTTATGCTTTGTTGTCAAATTCTGGTGTATTTTCATCTTCGTTCACTGGCTGACGGGAACCCGGCGGGAATGCTGGCGGTTGAAGCGGCCCCAGAACACGAGCATGCTCCTCAGGGTTGACTACGCCTGGAGGAGGATTATCATTACCAATTTCCGCCCTCTCTTGAGTAATGCCAGCCTGAGCCAGCTCCCCAGCATCTTCCTCCTGGCTATCTGAATCTTCATCATCTTCCTCAGTCGCAATAACAGTGATTAGCAAAGACACCTTCGATCTCTTTTTCCGGCATCTGAAAGTGAAACTAGAGGTATGCATTTGACTATCTTGCTCGTCCGATTCCTCTGACGGAGAAGACGGAGGCGCAGCCATAGCCAATGGTGGAATTTCCCTTGCCTGGACCTCCTCCCTTCTGCTAATACCCCAGACACCGCCTCTGCGCGGGACTCCACGCTGTCTCGGCGCCATGAACCTTGAAACGTGAGGGCGATTGACGATGTGAAACCGAATTTCCCCACACAGAACTTGAGCTCCCCGAACCACACTATTTGAAAGCTGAACCCGGTTATGAGTTCTTGGCTTAGAGCGATAGAGCGCCCCCTGAGCAGAGGTGTGGCCTCTGCCTCCGCTCACAACTCCAGAAATCGCACCCTCTCCTCTTTGCTCAGAGCAGAGCATGAAAATACCACAGACATTCTCATTCTGGCACAGATGCGCATTTATGTAGTTCCCTATGCTGAACTCTCTGGAGGCCTCCATTACGAAACCCAACAACCTTGCGTACAGAACCGTTAAGTTCACTCGCTCGAAGCCATCTCCTCTCTGCATAATCTTCACCTCGGCCTTTAATGGCATTAAAGTATGGCAGAGCCACCTGGTGTGGCCGTCCTGCCAGGTTTCAAAGTCATGCCAGCTGCCCATTGCTGGTAAACATATTGCCACCCGCATCCGGGTGAGAATCATCTTGTAGTTGCAAATCTCTGTCTAACAGTGCTTGGAAGGTGGATAGCTGATCTGTCGACAGTATATCATATAGAGGGCCAACTGAAAGGTCGTTTTCGCTTTCCACTCCCAGATTAGCAAGGAAATCAGCTGGCTTATTCCCATCCCTCTTTATGTGTTGGAATGAAACTGCTTTGTTCTCTTGCAACCAATGTTGAATTTGTTCCAGTCTAGATGCCAAACGCCAGCTACTGCTGATTTTATGAACTTGGGAGCCCTGTTGGAGTTTTAAGGCCATGTTTATTAGGAGTTGGGAGTCCCCTTCCACTATCAGTGGGAGATAATTACCCTGCTGCGCCAGAGTAAGACCTTTCCATAAAGCCTCCAGTTCCGCCGCATTGTTAGTATTCCACCCAATAGTACCATGATAGATGAGAAGGGATTTACCCTTATGGTCTCTGATAATGCCACCGTAACCTGTCTGACCCGGATTACCTTTCGATGCGCCATCGAAGTTCAGATGGAACACATTGATGGGAGGTGGCTTCCACTTTACTGAATCAGTTTGGTGCTTTGCTGAGCTATCCTTGACAGGAATCTGATCTTGTATCGTTATCTGCCAGTTGTTCCAGATAGCCAGTTCCTGAGATTGCTTTGGGTAGTCATCTTGGGACCATTTCTTTGTGGTGAGAGTTTCTCTGATATTGTTATGAATTCCTTTCCATACCTGCTCCAGTGTCATTGTTTGACCTTTGAAGATCCTCCTGTTCCTTTCCTTCCAGATATTCCACATCACGAAACCCGGTATAGTTTGCCAAAGGATGTTTAGAATTTTGCACTCGTATGGTGATTGAGGCCATTGACTTATTGTATTTTTGATATCCCCCAGAACTCTACCTTCCTTTTGACATCGAAATGCCACCTTTTCCCAGATCTTTCTGCTCATCTGGCACGTCTGCATTAGGTGTAAGGCGGTTTCTTCTTCCTGATTACATATAAGGCATATGGAAGGACCGAAGAATCCCCTTCTTCTGAGATTATCCCAGGTTAGTATTCTATTATATGAAAGGAGCCAGAGAAAGGTGGATACCTTCGGCCATATTGGGGGTTTCCATATTTTGCTCCATATCTGATCTTTGACCATTCTGTCTTTTATGATGATCCTGTAGGCCTCCTTTGTGCTGAATGTACCCTTCTCTTCATAACCCCATCTCAATGTGTCCATGCCTGCTTGCTTTAATATCCTGCGTTTATTTAACTCGGTATTGAGAGTGAGTTGGTTGTGATTTGAGCTACGTGGAAGAATAAGGCTGGTTTCTTTCCACTCTCTCTGCTCTTGATTACTTTGTTCTTTCCAGCAATTGCTTATTTTCTCCTGCGGGGTGATCTCCCAATCCTGAATTGTATGCATACACTCCTTAAGATTTGGTAGCTGCTGCCAGGAGTCTTCCCAGAACCTGGCAGTTTCTGACATATTAACGATCATTTACTTGTTTCTGACATTCTTATCCTTTCTTCTAAGGGTAAGTTCCTTGAGTATTTTGCTGTCCAGAGACACGCCCAGGGGTATTGCAGTTTGAAAGCCACCGCCACCATATTTTCGCCCCCATGGTCATATTGCTTAGTTCTGGATCTCTGAGTCCTAATCCTCCTGCCAGCCTCGGAAGACAAACCTTTTCCCAACGAAGGAGAGCCCATTTTCTGTTTGGGCCAGAGCTGCCCCATAGGAAATTCCTCTGTAATTTTTTAATTGCCTTAAGAACCCATTTTGGCGCTGCTAAAATGGAAAATAAATACAACGGCATAGATTGCAGAACTGACTTGATAAGTACAATCCTACTGGCCATATTGAGCGATCTGTAGGTCCAAAGGAGTAATTTGGCTTCAAGTTTTTCAAGCAGGATTGTCCACGATGAATGCTTGAGGGCTGATGCGATAAGAGGAGCGCCTAGATAGGAGGAGGGCAGAGAAGCCTTGGAAAAGCCAAGAATACGCACTATGGCTCTTTGGGTATAGGGAGGGGTATTAAAGAAGAATACTTGGGATTTTGCATTATTTATGAGGGCTCCAGATGCTTTTGAGAAAGAGTCCAAAATGGATTTGAAAATGCGGGCTTCTTGAACAGAGGAGTGGCCGAATAACATATTATCATCAACAAATTGTTGATGAGAGACAACAGGGAGATGGTGGACGGCTATACCCTTGAGCTTATGCTCTTGAATGGCTGCTTTTATACTTCGCCCCAAACCTTCAGCCAGAATTACAAACAAAAAGGGGGACAAGGGATCTCCCTGCCTAATGCCCCGAGAAGGACGAAAGGTGGTAGAAGGAATCCCATTGATGAGGATAGAGAAGAATGAAGAAGAGATGAGACTACTTACCCATCTGACCCAAGGGGGAGCGAATCCAAAAGCCAGGAGGGTTTTTTGCAAATAATTCCAGCTAATACAATCGAATGCTTTTGAAAGATCGATTTTTAGGAGCATCCCCGGCTTTTTTAATTGTTTGAGAGAATGCAATATTTCATGGGTAAGGATAATCCCATCAGTTATTTGACGCCCTTCAACATACCCGGATTGCTCAGGAGAAATGATGAGGGGCAGCAAGGGCTTCAGCCTAAGAGCAATAACCTTTGAGACAATTTTATAAATGATATTACATAAAGCAATGGGTCGATACTTATCTGGAGTGCTTGATTCCGTAGACTTGGGAATTAAAGCTAGAAAGGTGGCATTCATGGCTGGATACATCCATCTGAGAGTCCTGGATTCCTCCACGACCTGCCATACTTCCCATTTTATTAGTTCCCAAAAATGCTGAAAGAAGTTCGACGTAAATCCATCTGGACCGGGAGCTTTCCCTGCCTTTAATTGGTTCACTGCTGTTTCTACCTCTTGGAGACTGATCGGTTTAAGAAGCAGAGTATTCTGATCTTCCGTGATTATTCTTGGTATGTGCCTGGTGATGTTCTCAATGGCTGCGGATCTGTTAATATTGGGTTCTTGAGTCATCTGTTTGAAGTAGTTCACAAACTCCTTTTCTATTCCTTCATGATCTTCGATTTTGATTCCTTGCTCATTAGTTACAGAGGATATTTGGTTGATCATACGCCTTTGGACTGTTGTTTTGTGAAAGAATTTTGTATTCTTTTCACCTTCCTTCAGCCACCTAATCCTTGACTTCTGCCTCCACAGTGTCTCTTCCTGCAGCTCTCTTTCTAGAATTTGCTTTTCAATTACTTGTTCTTGTAGAGTCAATTCCTCGGATCGGCCATGAGAAATGATTCTTTGTTGGGTATCCTTCATTTTTTGAAGTAGGATTTCTTTTGATTTGAAGATATTTCCAAATGTAGATTTATTCCAACGTTTTATTTCCTCTTTGAGATACTTCAGCTTCTTTTGAAATAAGGCCATTCTTGTCCCCTCCGTTGCTCTAAAGCTTGCCCAGGTTGTCTTTATGAATTCATGGAAGTCCGGATGTGTTAACCAGAAAGCTTCAAATCTGAATGGCCTCCTTAAACTCTGGCCTGGTCTACTCCAGTTTAAGGCAATGGGCCAGTGGTCCGATCCTGAATACGGTAGGATTGAGGCTGTAAATTCTCCACCCATGTACACTGCATTATCAGAGATTAGGAATCGATCCAGTCGCGAAGCCACCTGCATCGGTTCCGTCCTCTTGTTGTCCCAGGTATATATGCCATTTTCTGTAGGAAGATCAATCATCCAATTGTCTTGAATGAAATCTTTAAGTAGAGTACCATCTCTGTTTATTCTGCAACGTCCTCCTCTCTTTTCCTCCAGATTTGCAATCATATTATAATCTCCGCCTGAGATCCATAGCGGGTACATTCTGTTTACATTAAGTTGTGTTAATGCATCCAAAATATCAGCTTTTTGTTGGGTTTCTTGTGGGAAGTATACATTTGTAATATGCCCAGCAATATTTGTGCCTTGCAGATGAAACTTGGCTTGAATGAAGTTTCTATTTGCATGAATATTGTCCAGCTGTATCACCCTTGCGTCCCAGAGGATTGCCAAACCTCCTGAAGCGCCCTGTGCTTCCACTGCTGTGACTTGCCCCGCCGGCCACGCCTTAGCTGCTACTTTTTCTAGAACTACTTGTTTACATTTTGTCTCTTGCAGGAAAAGAATTGCTGGTTTTTCCTCCATTATCATGTTTTTGAGAAGTCTACCTTTCTTCTGGCCGTTAAGCCCTCGAATGTTCCATGATATCAATTTCATTGGGAATGTTTGGGGTGGATGTTAAAATACCTGGTAAGCTGGGCGTATCTGCCTGAATTGACAAGGACTTCTCCAACCTTGATGGTTCTCTCCAGAGCAGACTTTCTTCCACGCTTTTTGATGTCTTTTGAAATAAACGTCCCATCCCATTGGCTGCCTGTTTGCACCCCTAGTGAATATTTCTTCTGGGCTTTATGCAAAACCGCGCCAGTTTGTCCACTTGTGCTGCAGTTATCTTGTCGAAATTCTTAGTTTTACACGCGGCCTCCAAACCAAGAATGTCCAGTTCTCCTATATCAAATGTTTCTGTATCCTCATCCATATTTTTGACTTCTTGATGGCTTGCTTCTTCTTCCCGTGCTTGTACTGAAACTGGATCCGTTGTGTCTATCTCCATCTCTGGTTGGCTCCAGCTTTTCATTTTGGTGCTTTGGATGTTACTGTCCTGTACCTCGCTTTTTCCTTTCGATGACTCTTTGGGATCCTCCGACATGTTCGGATTTGATATACGCTCAGATGACATAGGATTTTGGACTGGTTGCTCTTCCTCAGCTAAAGCAGCAAAGCTATTACTCGTTGAAGGCTTTGTAGGATCCTTCGTGACCTGCCTGTTCTGAGACGGTTGTTTCTTATTTCCTCTTCTGCGGTTCGCTACTCTGGTGAACCCCTCGATCGATTGCTTGTCCTGATCTTGTTCCGTGGGCTTATTATTTAACGGGCAATCTCGGAACAGGTGCCCTAAGGCATGGCATCTTCTACACCTAAAGGGAACATGTTCATAGTCTATTAACTGGATCCATTCTTCATCCTCATGAGTAAGTTTTACCTTATCAGGCAGGGGTTCCTTTAGGTCCATGTAGACGCAGATCCGGGCATATGAGGTATACTTCTTCATTTTCGTTTCTTCTGCAACCTTGACAAAATCCCCCAGAACCTTCCCAATCTCCTTAAGCGATTCTTCTTCCCAGTATTCCCATGGCAATGAGTATAACCTGATCCAAACTGGTGCCCAGCTCAGATCCTCCTTGTCTGGGTTAAACTTTGCTACCCATTCTCTAAGGAATAGACCCGCTGAGTTAAAGAAATAAGGTCCGTTCTCAAAGACTCTGTTTCTGTCCTCCAGGCAGTTGAAAACTGCTGTAAAGAAACCTTTTGGGCCTAAATGCAGGGATATATGCCCTTTCGGGTGCCATTTGATGTTAATCCATGTCCTCAGGGCTCTCTCATTTGGCCAAATGCCTATAAATTTGCCAATGAGGGCGTGATCCTTCATATATTGGATTCTTGCATTGATCCTGTGACTGGGGAACTCCACTGTTGGCGTATGCTTAGCAACAGACTTGCATGTAGATGATCTCACTCTCTGATCCTCTGGCTGAGCCTGATCTGTCTGCTTGTCCGGCGTACCTTCATTTTCGTTTTCATTTGTTCTCTGTTCCTGCCCAGAATCGGATTGCTTTTCGGGCTGCCTTTCATCGTTTGGGGAATCCCCTTCTGCCCCCTGGCGGGGGTTCATTTCCTCTGCTGCCAACGTTCTGCGATCGTGCTGCGCAGCGCTGCCGCCTTGGGGTGGGCAACTGCCCCTGCAGTCCGCCTGCCGCTGCAGGTCTGCAGCAAACCCTAGCCGCTATACCCTGCTTCTCTGCTCATCTTCCTCCGTTCGCCGCTCTGAAGTGGAGAAATTATTAAAGAATAACATTTTTACCTATTAACCAGATTAATTAAGGGGATACAAATCCCGCGCCAGTTGCCTGAATTAAATATAAGATATACACAATTTGTTTCTACTCAATGGAATTAGTAAAAGCATTATTACCTACCATACCTAGTAGAATTATAACTCGAGCAATACTTCAAGGTTATCACTAGCTCTAGGAAGATTGTGGCATTGATCTCAGGCTCTTCCCACTCTTGATATCCTTGAAAAGTGTTAACAATTACCTTAGTTTTCCATTACTACACCTCCTGTCTCTCAGAACAAAACTATCTTGGCTTGCACACTATCCACAAACAACTCCCTGGCACATTAGTAAAGTACATAATATTATATTGAACCATTCCTCTCCATCCTTGGGTTGGTAAAGAATGGCTTTAAAATCCATTGTTCCTCAATTTTCACAAGGAAAATAAACCCCATAAGAGCAATAATGTCAAGCTTTCTAATCAAATTACGTCCCTTTGGTACACTAGTTAAGGTGTAGATATTATGTTTAACATGTCCTAGGTTCCATTCCCAAGTTTCCCATTATTCCACCCTAACCTTTTGGTCCTAGTTCAAAACTATGTTGTGCATGGAATAACATTGTAAAAGAAGTATTATCGACAATTTTGTCAAGCAATAAATTGTTTGTGTGATGGCAAAGGCACTTGGTTATGTTCAATCCCAACCTAGGTTTAATCTTGGTTTTCCCATTGTTCAACAACTTTAGTTTCTAATTGTTGTAATAAAATAATAAACCATTAATAGTGTTTCAATATTCAGCCTTGCTGTCTCAGGTTTGATTCTGCAAATCATTTATATTTTTCAGGTCGCTCATTAAAATAATTGCAAATATATGATTACTCACACACTCTATCAAGTGATTCCATTGGTAAAGTCATTGAATCATCAGTGAATAGGGGAGTCGATCTGTGACTGGTCCAATTTGGGCTTATTAGATAAAAAAAAATTTAAATATAGGTGCTTTTGGTTGTATACGAAAGGACCTGTGGTGGCATATTGATAATGTGACTAGATTGGTTTCGTTGAGCTTGTGGGGTCGACCCCTGTTGTTGCAATTTATTACCATTGAACAACAACAACAAAAAAATTTAAATATCTAGTCGGGTAGCATCGTTATGACAAACTGCTAATGATGTAATTTTAAGGCCATTGGTTTGTTGCACATAGTTTATGGGTTGAAATCACCTCCACAATTTTTTTCCCCACTGATCGAAACTTCCTAGCCAATTGAAGGATTCCACATGGTAGATTCAGATTGGACCATGTTTCTTGGCCACTTCAATAGTGCCACATCATTATACCATGTCAGCATGTCATGTCACCATTTTAATTTTTCTCTATAGTACGATTAGAGTGGATTTCCAGGGCATGGGATAGCCAGGTCACAGGAGAAAGATTATGCCATCAGGGTCTTGGGGGCGTTTTGAGGTGTTTTAAGAGGTCCGACGATGTTCGCTTGAAATTTTCCACCATCAAGAGCAGTTCAATGCATTTTCTTTTGGTTCCATTGCATTATGGTGATTCTTGTTATTATCGAGCATAAATTATTAATTATGCTTAAGGTGGCATTTTGAAAGGAATATCTGATGGAACACCATGGTGTAATAGCTCGTTGAAACATAACGAGAAGATATACAAGATGGGATGTTAAGGAGTTGCTTTCAATGTCCAAAGAGAGTATGGTGGGTGATTTACCATTTTCTCGGATTAAAAGTGACTTTAATTAGTCACTTAATTAATTTAAATAAAAAGGGGAAAATGATTAATCGGGGAAAAAGCTAAAAGTGACATAAGTAAATTAAAATTCCAAGTCACTCAGATGGAATCAAAAGCGGATCTTCTAGAATAGTAATAAAATAAGACACTTCTAGATGATTAGAGATCTATCTATTGGATCTTAAAAAGGAGGAGGAGATCATTTGGGACGTCTCAGATTTGAGCATTTGTCTTTGGTGTGGATTGGAGAATTTAGTTCTCTACCATAGTATCCCCAAGTTGAAAATCCTCAGGCAATTTAGTGAGAGTGGGCGAGAATCCATCTCTCCCCTTGGTGAGTTCATTCAAAATTCAGAAGTGTTGTCAACCGATCAGGCCCGCTACAACATTATTGTTGATATTTTGAGGACATCACATCAACTAATTTCAATAATTTGTACTAGCATGCTATTTCATATTCCATATTAATAAAAGAAGGCCGAGATTATCTACATATTTGTCTGGTTTATTCTTCCGCGGCAGATTATATTTTCCAATTTTTGTCGTTAATTTTATGGTGCAGTCTACGTTAATTATTTGTTAAAATTGACTATGTAAATTTTGGAGCAAGTTTATATTTTTTTGAAGCAATATTATGCAAAATTATCATTTGGAACATAATAGTGGTATGAGAGCTGGGTTTTCCTGGCCAATATGAGGGTTTAATTGCATATTAATTTCAGAGGAAAAACAAGAATTTAATTATTTCTTATAGGCATTATTAGATCTTGACAAGGTTCAGATTATTATCTCCTTCAAGGTTGCATATCAAGCGTTCAACGAAACTTCTCAAATAAGTTTTTCTAATTATTCAAGGGTTCTTCATTATTCAATCTTTATGGAATGAATGTTTTGGCCAAAATAAATTTTTTAAAAGGGCCAAATATTTAAAAGGCCCCATTATTATTTTGAAGGGCCAAGCTTAATATTTTATGAAGGATGGAGTATTAAATATTTTTTATTTATTAAAATAGGCCGAGAGAAAAATCATATAAAGGGGGTCGACTATTTTCAAGGTGAATAAATTTTTTTATAAAGCCAAAAGTCTTGGCCTGGGATATTGTTAAAAGGTCGGTAAGCGATTTTATTAAATATTCATTGATTTGAGGTTTTTAGACCATGATTATCAAAAGGTGCCACATTGAAAATTCATTTTATTTTCCGAAGGGGTCATTTATTATTTGCATTGGGCCACATAAAAAATTTCAACCCAAATTAAATATTGCGGAAAACCAAGAGCATATTCTGAGGAATTTTGGGAGCACTAAATTTTTTTTGAAACGCAACGGAAATAGTCATATTGCATCTCGATTGGATCGATTATTGATCCGTAGATGTTGGTTGGACAAAGGTATGGAGTGCAACACTTCTATTCTATCTCAAGCTGAGTCAGACCATAAAACAATCAGGATAAACTTATTCCCTGTTGAGAATCTGGGACCAATACCCTATACATCTAACCTGACTTAGATGAAAGAAGGAGGTGTTTTGGAGCTGATCGCTCAGGCCTGGAAAAGGTCGATCTCTGGTTCACCTTCTTATGTTTGGGAAAAAAACTAAAGGCAATAAAAAGAGAGTTAAGAAATTGGTTGAAGACAAAATATCAACCTCCAGGGTGGAAGAGACAAGAGTTGCAAAAGAGGCTAGAAGCTCATCAATGACAAATGGAAATGAAGAGGTAACTCCGAACCATTTAGAAGCAGAAGCGACCCTTACAAAAGAAATCTTTGTTGAAGGTAGAAAGGAAGAACAACATTGGAGGCTGAAATCCTGAAGTCTTTGGCTAAAGGAGGAAGATTGAAAATGCGTTGTAATAGGACTAGGAATAGGAGAAGTAGCAACTGGATTTTCTTGTAAAAGTTTCTTACCTTCAATCTTGACAGCACCTCTATAAATCCAAATCCCTGTTCCGTTGAAAAAACAACATGGGCATCAAAGTTAATTTAAAATTCAGCACCAAGGAAGGGTGAATACACCATTTGTTGGAAGCATCCATGTCTTCATTGCAAAGTTGCAAACCAAGCTACAATTTCTGAAGGGGTCGTGTTAAGAAGAATTTATAGTGCTTGGTCGTTGTGTTGCTAGCAACCTTATTGCAGGGGCTTCTATGGTATTTTATTGTCATTGTTTATATTGTTGTATTTCTCTAAGCCCTAAATCTGATGGTATTATTGGTTTGAAAAATTGACTAAGTAGAGATTTGGTTGTTGGCCCTGATTCATTGCCAAACTTAGATTGAATCTCTTCTTGGTTTGTTGATTGAGTGGAACAACTACAGCCTAATCTCGGCTTTTGCCCTTGCTATGAGGCGAGAACTTTCCACTCAATAGGAAGAATTAACCTATGAGTGGGAAAAGGTAGAGGTTTGGAAGTGGGGGATAAGTCAATTGCTTCCTCCTCAGCCCAACAACAATAGCTGGGAGATTCAGGCAACCCAACGAGTAAGCCTAACTTGTTGCCTTCCACCTCCTTGATAGAAGGATTTGAACTGTTGTGTTCTCTTATAGAGATCCTTAGAAACAACAAGCATCTTATCATTCATTCTACCTATACTTATTACAAATATATTTTACTTATCCTTTTGTACTCTTATTTTACTTCCTTCATGCTTATCTTTACTTATTGTACTCCTCTTCGTATTTGAATATAACTTATACCTCATTCAATTATTGACTCATAGACTAGGTATAACACTTAGAATAATGACTTATTAATTGACTATACTTCCTTATATCTCTTAACTAGTATGCATATATTGTATCGCACCCTAATTACCTATTATATTTAGATTAGGCCTTTTACCACACAGATGGGTATTAGGCAGGGTTTGAAACAGGTGGCACACCTAGCTTACCACCAGATCTAGTCTATTCTAAACTCCTTTGGGTGCTTTGCTTTATACATTTCAAATACCTTCTATAAGTCTTGTATTATTATTTATAATTTGTATTATATTGGTATTAATTCTATTCTTTCGATGATATTGATTTGGAGGGTTACCACATGGTCTTAGCACATAAGGTATCCACAATTGAATTCCATGAACGATAAATCATTAACTGATTGGAACCAGTGGGGATTGTGAAACTCTTCTCTTTAGATACGCCACTTCTACCATATTGATATATACCTCAAATTAATACATTTTTTTTGTACTTATCCTTTTGCACTTATATCTTACTTCCTTCTTTTAGCAGTTTACTTCTTGTACTAGTATTTCCATTTGTATCACTCTTATTTCATTCACTTATTTACCATTTCTCCTATATCTCACTCTTAGTTCCCCTACTAAGTGAGTTACTCGACTTCTAATCCTTTATTTACATATATTCCTATCTTGGATTATTAGTTTGACCTACCTTAACGAAATTGCCAACACCAAAGTCAACACCAAAGTCATAATATGGGACATAATTCATTATATGATTGAAGACATATATTCATTAGATAAGACAATAATTTATCCATTGTTGTAATGTCCTATGGCAAGCTAGTGGTTGTAGTAGAAGTTATTGGGCAAAGAAATGGAAGGGTTGTTTCCTTATGTGCAAAATTGTTGAAGCAAACTCCAAATCTGAGCATGACATTGAGGCTACCACCTTATACTACATACCAAGTTCCTTTCTTGTCATATTTATACTGTATAATTCCATTATCAAGCTATTATATGGTTTGTGCACCTTCCTACTTGTAGTAAAGGAAATTTGTAGCAATTATTTGTGAATCATGATATGATATTTAACATTGTATATCTATGCTCAAAAAACGAAATAAACAAGAAAACAATAACCAGAGTAGTGTGCCTTACACATGTTTGAAGAACTTCTCACTAAATACATCCATTAAAACTTAGAAAACATTCGCCTCATTATCACAAACTAAACATGGATGCAACCTTCACAAGCGTCCTTCATAAACTACCAACAACAAACAATAGACCCTTTTCAAAGGGGTTGCTTGCCATTCCATGGTTGGAACAACCATAGGAAGAGCATGAGATGGGACACAAACACTTTTCTCTAGTATAAATATGAAATTCATGAGGGTTAGAACCAAAGCCCTCCTCAAATTGGAAGAATTAGATTCACTCTTCTCCAAGGTGGGACAATCAGATGGGAAGATCTTAATTTGGGCTCTAAAACTAGCCATGCTTGCGCTAATAAAAAATAAGTTCTTGGAGTACCCTTGTGTAGGAGTCACACTTCTAGTTGTCTCATGTCTTAGTAGTATCATGATGCTAACTACACCTATACCCCATTATAATGATGAAATTGTGAGGATAATCTTCAAGCTGATAGTAGAGACTTTGCAAGACCACCAAAAAACCCTTCAAAACAACTTAAAAAACCACAAAACCAACCTAGAAAACTACAAAAAACCATCAAAAAAATCCTTCAAAACAATTTAGAAAACCACAAAACCAACCTAGAAAACCACAAAAAACCATAAAAAAGAACCCTTCAAAACAACTAAAAAACCGCAAAAATCAACCTAGAAAACGCTTCCAAAACCACCAAAAAAACTATAACTTAAGTTTAATTTTTTTCCCTTCCTTGCAATGTTTTGTTTATTAAATGCATATTTTCTAATTTTGAATGGTAAAAACGTTTTTTTGCTAATTATTCTAGGTTTTAAAGTCTTCTTTTTTAATTTTGTGAAATAAATTTTCGTTCTTTTTTGTTAATTTAAAATGCATTTTAAATTTCTAACAAATTTGACCGAAAATGTAACCCAAAGAACTCCAAAATAAAAAACAACGAAACTATAACATGATGAATATCACTACTCATGATGAACCTCTTTTTATAAAATAATAAATTTTATTTTATTTTATTATTTTAAATTTAAATTAATTTACATTTTAAATATTTTTTTAATAATAAATATAATACAATTTATATATATATATATATATATATATATATATATATATATATATATATCATGTCACTATATATAACAAAACATTTACCTTAATTATATATAAGATTTAACTATGTTTAATTATAACATAACATAATAACTATAACATAACTATATTTCACTATAACATCAATATTATATTTTTATATATAAAATATAACATATTATATATATATAATATATATATATATATATATGAACATAGGATAGCATGTTACAACATAACCATAACTATATAATTATAAATATAATTATACATATTTAACTATTATAACTTAGTTATAACATCACATCATTATATATTTATAGTTCTATATATATTGTTTATAACATAACATCAAATTATTTAACATGATATGTGTGTGTGCGCGCCTTAAAACTGCGTCAGCTTGACTAAAAGCATGTCTGAGGGAAATAGGTCAACGGCCCAAGACCCAAAGGCATCTGGTAGGAGTGAAAGCCTCCCCCCTTACGGACCACCAACGAGTTATTCCAGGGGGCGTGGTTTTGCTTGAATAACGGTGAAGAGAGAGCTTGTATTCGTGGTTAGTAGCCAGAGATGACTATCCTCATTGTTGGTTTGACAATTGAGTAATGATAGGTTTTCCCACCTTTGAAAAAACTATAACTAGATAGTTAATAATATAATTATATAACTAGATATATAATTTAACTATTATAACTATAACATCATATATATAAAACATGTTTCATGACATCACATCATGTAACATGTATTGTGCATACCTATAACATAATATAACTATAACATTTAACATAGCATAACTATTTAAAACATAACATATATATATGTGTGTGTGTGTGTTTCAACAATGCGTTATTGATAGATACATTAAATCCATCATGAAAAATGCATTTGGTCTAGTAAATAAAAACATTTAGAATCTTTTCTAATTTGTACCATATTGTCTCACTATGTAGTGTGTTGTGCTTGCACCTAGTACATGTCATGTGTCAAAATTAAACATTAAGAAATTAAAGTCTATTAGAGTATTTGGTTGGCATGAAATTTTATTAGTTTTATAAATATGTTTATTTCATTTTTTTACATATATATTTACATATTTATGCGCTATGAATAAAATGTATTATTTAGAAACAGGAAAAAGAGTGAAGGTAGATTTGATCACTTCTTTCTATTGAGTTTACATGGAACTCAATATTTTGGTTGATAAATTATCAAAAAATGGACTCTAAAGTTTAGGACTTTAGGCTAGATTATTCTGCTTGAGTTTAGAAATGGTTTTTTTGTCAACATTCTTTCTAAGTCAACATTTTTTTCTTGGATTAGTTTATATGTATTATATGTAATAGTTTTGTATTATATGTAATACTTTAGTCAACATTTTTTTTCTTGGATTAGTTTATATGTATTATATGTTTATATGTAATATGCAGAGGCATCCCATATACATGCCCCAACTATAGGCCATCACAGTGTGAGGGGATCTATTATACGTGGTTGGGCTCATGATAGATCACGTAGCCCACCCAGAGTTCACATTCCACTCATAGATCTTGCCTCTGATGCCAATCAGAGTGTCAGAGGAAGTGTTTCTGTCTCTGTTGATGATCATGCTACCTCTAGTGGACCTTCTTCACCTATTTCAGGTACACCTCCTACATTTTTAAATCCTCTTTAAACTTTGTGTTTATGTCTTGAAATTTTCTTAAATTTTGAAATTGTCTTCAACTAATGTGTTTGAATTTAATGTGTATGTTATTATGCTTCTAGTTTGTTAATTATATATGTTAAATTATGTTTAGGATTTGCAGGCCCTCAGTAGGCCAAAGCTGAGGATCAGAGTGAAACATATATCCCTCGTGGGACGATGCTACAACTCATATCACATTAGATAATGTTATGTCTAGACATACGTGGATAATAGAAGAGTTGTGTAATATCCTTGCCAGTTTACCGACTAGTCGTAGTTTTCTTTTGATGCTGGATAACATCAACAGGTTGATCAAGACATACTGGAGGTCGAGTCCACAGAGCCACCTTGCTTGTGTAATTTTGGATTTATGGGTGGCATGGTAGATGTAACGAAACAGATACACACAATAGAGTGTAGTTGGGCTATCTGTGTGTGGGGAGAGAAATTGAATCCATGGAATTGAATGAATGCTTGCAGAAGGTCATTGATGTAAGGATCTATCAATGACACTCCATATTTAGGGATCATAGAGGACCAGACAAGACCATTGTTCAGAGAACTTTCGAATCCACCGAGCAAGGAATCATTAAATTCATTAGCTCTGGAATCGAGGATGCAAGTCAAACAGGAAGTATTTAATCTTGGTCGCACAAAAGGATTAATACCAAACTGTATAAGGCCAATATGGATATACCAGAAGCCATTCTCAAGACCCCATTCTACATCTTCTCTATTGATTAAAGGAACTTGATAGACTTGTTGTGATAGAGAGATTGGAATGTTAACTGAAGTAAAACGGAAAAGACTGGCAACACGAAACTTAAACACATGCATATTATAAATCTTATCTACATCTATATCTAGAAGCATCCAGTTTGGTTGGGGATCAAACTCTTGAGTAATAACACAAATTTTATATAGAAAATCCTTATTATCTTTATTCAAAAGTTTGGACAACCATAACCATCGTTTATCATGTGCTTCTTTGTGTGGTTCAGAAAACTAATAACTTTGCTAGAGTCCATAATGATACAAGAGAAAGAATAAGAGACACTTACAAAAATTGCAAAATTGGTTGCAAACCTTGGTCTACCGCCTTCACGCCCAAACATGACCTCCTCTGGTATTCAAACGGGACTTATCACAGCGCACAACCTTCAACTTTCTCCTACAACATGTATACTCTTACTCCTCATTGGAACAAAATCAGAGTTTGGTCTCTATTTAAACAATCAAAATTAATAAATAAGGTTGAACCATCACTGCGAATATTAGGAAGAGACTCATCTTTGGCTTCTGCAGATGACATTTGACGAGCCCATTTGGAAAACAAACTGCTTTGAGATTGTGAACCTATGTTAGAACCTATAGTCCTTGGAGCTTTATGTGAGAAATTAAAAGACTCATTTATTTTATTTTTAAGTAAATCTAGCTTTTCCCTGGCTAGATTAGCTCCATTGACTAATTTCATCATATTTTCAGTATCATCAATTTCTTCAGAGATAACTTTCAAAGATAAACTTGAGGAACACTGAGAAGTTTTGAAATAAAAAAACTTTGGGCCTTCATTCTCAACTTCTTCATAATTAGGAGGAGATTTGGGTCTAGGCAGAGAACCTTGAAAACTAGACACAACTTTACTGATAACTCCTAATTGTGTAATAATATCTTTTAATTGTTCTTCTTGGGTATTCTGCTGAGCATGCATGGTATCATATGTCTGGTGAATCATTTTCACATGCTCCTTGACTTCTAGAACATCTTTGGCCAAATCATCCAAATTTTGTGCCAAACATACATATTGGTAATTATTATAATTGAGCAACTTGACTGACTCCTTGAGCTCTTCCTCTGTAGGTGATCTGTAATGCAAGAATTGTATATTTCTATAGATGGAACCATTCCTGAATTTTGGAGGAACATTTGTTGGCTCTAAATTTCTTTCAGGAAGTATGGTTATGTTTCTAGCCTTTTCCCTGGGCAGACTATAAATTTTTATTTAAGAAATAGAGATCATGACACAATCAGAACAATCAGAGTGTTGGCCATGGTGTGACTGAGAACTGGATGGAACATCAATAGATTGGTACTTCTTCTTTGTATTTTTTGTATTATCCTGACAGTATAAACAGGAGTGTGAAGGACATAAGTTATGCATTTGTACATGGCTACGAAGATTGGTAGTAGGAATAGAGGAAACTAACAACCTAGGATAAATAAGACTTTTATCAAGTTTGGTAGATAGACTACGACTATTTCATTTTAATATTTCCACATGGATAGGTGCGATTTTCTCCTCCTCTCTATCCATATCTCTCCTTTGAGCCTAAAATGCTTCAACCACCTACCATCACAAGATTTGAATAACCTAATTGGTTTTGTGTAAATGTTAAAGCATACCTACGGTGCCATCAAACATAATATCTCCCTTTGATGAAGTAGGATAGGATCAAACAGAAGCCCCCCTATAATCATAAGCTTGAGTTGAAAGATCACCCACCGCCTACTATATAACCTTTGTGATAGAGATTTTGGAAGAACATTGCTCATTACCAAGAGGGTTCCCTTTATTTTTTAGTAACCTCCCATTTGCTAATCTCTCCAGGTCTAGGAATTTTTCCTTATCATTTAATTTGAATTCTTATTCATTTTGTTTAGTGTGAGAGTTCAATAAAAGGACATAGGTCCATTAATGGTTCCTATCATCTAAACATGTCTTTTCTCTTCAGAATGGCCACTTTTTCCTTCACCGTCATCCACATTTGATTTCAAAATTCCCTCTAAGTTCTATGTTTCAACCCTTGCCTCCTCTAAACTTACATTTCCTTTGAAATCTAATACATATCCATTTCCAAATAAACCTCCAAAACCTCATCATTCATCATTATTTATTCCCTTGCCTCTTCCTAGGACACATCTTGTCCAATGTTTTCTTGAAGAGGCATCTCTTCATCCTTTCGAACCCAAATATTACTAATGAATTTATGACTTCATTTCACTTTCACATTTCCATAATTATAAGATTGAGCATGCTTCAAGGGGCCCCATACGTAATCAATATTTTGTTAACTTGGATTCTTATTCATTGTGTCTAGCGTAAGAGGTCAATAAAAGGACATAGCCATCAATGGTTCCCATCATTTATGCCTTTTCTCTTTATAATGGCCATTTTCTCCTTCACCATCATCCACATTTGATATCAAAATCCCCCCCTGAGTTTTATGGTGCAATCCTTGTCTCCTCTAAAGTTACCTTTCTTTTTGAATCTAGTAATATATCTTTTCCAAAATGAACATTTAAAACCCCATGAATCATCATTCTTTATTCCCTTTCATTAGATCCTTCTCTTCTCGAAGTCATCTCTTGGTTAATATTTTCTTGAAAAGGTATCTCCTTGACCATTTTTACCGAAGCCTTCTTATTCTTTATTCCCTTGTATCAAACCCTTATCCTCTAGAAGACTTATCTTGTCTAATGTTTTCATGAAGAGACATCTCCTCATCCTTTCTAACCAAAACATTACTAATGTACTTATGAGTATACTACACTTCCACATGGTCATAATTATGGTATTGAGCACACCTAAAGGGGAACCATACATAATCAATGGTGAAGGAAACCATTTCTCATTCACCATCATCCACATTTGATATCAAAATTTCCTCTGAGTTCTATCGTCCAATCCTTATTTCCTATAAACTTACCTTTCCTTTCAAATCTAGTACATATCTCTTTTCCAAATAAACCTTCAAAACCTCATGATTCATCATTCCTTATTCCTTCACATTATATCCTTCTCTTCTCTATGCCATCTCTTGGGTAATGTTGGATTTGAAGATGTATCTCCTTGAACTTTCTGACTCAATCTTTCTTATTATTTATCCCCTTGCGTTAGATCCTTCTCCCCCCTAATACATCTCTTGTGAAATGTTTTCTTGAAGAGGCATATCCTTATCCTTTCTTACCCAAACATTACTAATGAATTTATTAGTACATTCCACTTCCATGGCCATGATTATGGGATTGAGCATGCTTAAAAGTGGCCCATACATAATTAATGGTTTGATAATGAACCAAATTACCTTTCACCAAGATTATCTCCTTTTCCATGCCCTCCTCTAAACTTATCTTTAATTTGGAATCTAGTGTATATTCCTTTTCCAAATAAACCTTCAGAACTTCATGATTCATCATTCTTTATTGCCTTGAATTGGATCCTTCTCTTCCCTAAGTCATCACTTGTATGCTTTTTCTTGAAGAGGTATCTCCTTGACCTTTTTGACCCAAGCCTTTGTATTCTTTATTCCCTTGTATTAGATCATTATCCTCCATAAGACATATCTTGTTTGCCTTGAATTGGATCCTTCTCTTCCCTAAGTCATCACTTGTATGCTGTTTTCTTGAAGAGGTATCTCCTTGACCTTTTTGACCCAAGCCTTTGTATTCTTTATTCCCTTGTATTAGATCATTATCCTCCATAAGACATATCTTGTCCAATGTTTTCTTGAAGAGGCATGTCCTCATCCTTTCTATCCCAAACATTACTAATGGAATTATGAGTACACTCCACTCCCACATGGCCATAATTATGGTATTGAGCACACCTAAAGGGAAACCAAACATGATAAATGGTTAAGGAAAACATTTTTTTCTTCAGCATCATCTACATTTGATATCAAAATTCCCTCTAATTTATATGGTTCAAACTTTGTCTACTCCAAACTTACTTTTCCTTCAAAATCTATGACATATATATTTTCCTAATAAACCTTCAAATCCTCAAGACTCGTCATTCTTTATTCTCTCACATTAGATCCTTCTTTTCTCTAAGTCATGTCTTGGCCAATGTTTTCTTGAAGAGGCATATCCTTGACCTTTTTGACCCAAGAGTTATTATTCCATATCCCCTTGCATTAGATCCTTCTCCTCCCAAAGAGATCTCTTGTTGAATGTTTTCTTGAAAAGGCATATCCTTATCCTTTCTAACCAAAACATTACTGATGAATTTATGAGTACATTACACTTCCAAATGACCAATTATGGGACTGAGCATGCTTGAATGGGACCCATGCATAATTAATGGCTTGATAATGAACTAAATTACATTTCTTCAATATTATCTCCTTTGTCATGCCATCCAACATATCCATTCCCGCTAGAATCCTAGAAATCGTAGAGCTACTTCATATCCAGAAGCTCAAATCCACTTCAATGGGAGAGTTTCAACTATTCCCAAACTCCATACAAATCTTTGTTAACCAAATATTGAAGGGTAGCCTATGTGACCTAACCTATACTAGGTGCATTTTCAATTTCTCCAATATTGGATAAAAAGAATGGCTCCATAATTTTAAGAATATAGGAAATCTCCCTCACCTTTAGAGTATTCAATACTTTGCAGGAATTCCTCTTTGCTTTAGAGATAAATTCTAAGCATCATTGCATTAATGGGTGAAAATATGACAAGTAAGCAACCACATCTATCCTCTCAATATCTATCTAAACCTTTAATGATTTATTATGTTGTTTCCAACTATGAAATGTTCCCACCAATGACTGGTTTGTTATCTCCACAAACTTATTGCATTCATACATCTTCCTTAGGTGTCAACTTACTGAAATACAATTTAATTAAACACTTCCATTACCACACTTCCTCTTGTGAAAGTGACCCACACTCCTTTGTTTCCTTTGCTTCTCACATTATCCACTTCCACCATGGCCTAAGAATTCTCATTTCCCTTTTTAAGCCCATCAATATTGTTGTTAGCACTCTGTAATTTCGTTTGGCTATAGGAAGGAAATCCAAAGGTAACCACAGCCCACTTTAAAACTGGAATCTAGCCCTTCCAGTTTCAGAGAGGGCTCTCTTTATATGAATCTTCAGTGTTAGGTCTTAGGCTAGGTATTAAGATCATAGAGGAATAAGTTTAACAGTTTGATGGCCGGGAAGAGGGAAAATACATTGGGCATACAGTCATATGGAGCTAATGATTTTCAATGATATGATGGGGAAATTTAGGAAACCTTAGACAGGGGCAAGGTATGCAATCCTTATGGTGTTTTTTTATCAAATTTCATTGTATAGGGGTGAGAAGAGGAATAGTGGAATTAACAACATCTAAAGAATATAACTAAGGATGAATTCTAGATATCTCAATGGAAGAAAAACACTAAATTGTTCAATAAGCCATAACAAAGCACTTAAAAAGTGAATTCTGAAATAAATTCTGCTTAATTAAACATGAAGACATAACATTTCAAGAATGATTGTAACAAGAGAAAAACTCACATACACAAGAGAAAACATCACCATCATAAATTGACACATGAATCCCTGAGAAAATAGACCTTGGCCTTCATCATTCACTGAAAACTTTTAAAATGGAAAAGTACAATGCACAATGTTTTATTTCTCTAACCCTGACCAACCAACCTTTTTCACACTAAAATTCATAAAATATATACAAATATCTCATCCCTAGACTTAGGGGGTTGAGCTCAACCATTTCCCCAAATATAGAGTCAATTACATTAAATTTAGAAACTGCTTGCTAGGAAATAGGGACCAAATTTTTGGAAACATAGGTCATTAATGGTTCCTATCATCTAAACATGTCTTTTCTCTTCTGAATGGCCATTTTCCTTCACCGTCATCCAATTTGATTTCAAAATTCCCTCTAAGTTCTATGTTTCAACCTTGCCTCCTCTAAATGCCATTTCTTTGAAATCTAATACATTCCCATTTCCAAATAACCTCCAAAACCTCATCATTCATCTTTTTTATTCTTGCCTCTTCCCTAGGACACATCTTGTCCAATGTTTTCTTGAAGAGGCATCTCTTCATCTTTCGAACCCAAATATTACTAATGAATTTTATGACTTCATTTCACTTTCACATTTCCATAATTATAAGATTGAGCATGCTTCAAGGGGCCCCATACGTAATCAATATTTTGTTAACTTGGATTCTTATTCATTGTGTCTAGCGTAAGGGTCAATAAAAGGACATAGCCATCAATGGTTCCCATCATTTATGCCTTTTCCTCTTTATAATGGCCATTTTCTTTCACCATCATCCACATTTGATATCAAAATCCCCCCCTGAGTTTTATGGTGCAATCCTTGTCTCCTCTAAAGTTACCTTTCTTTTTGAATCTAGTAATATAATCTTTCCAAAATGAACATTTAAAACCCCATGAATCATCATTCTTTATTCCCTTTCATTAGATCCTTCTCTTCTCGAAGTCATCTCTTGGTTAATATTTTCTTGAAAAGGTATCTCCTTGACCATTTTTACCGAAGCCTTCTTATTCTTTATTCCCTTGTATCAAACCCTTATCCTCTAGAAGACTTATCTTGTCTAATGTTTTCATGAAGAGACATCTCCTCATCCTTTCTAACCAAAACATTACTAATGTACTTATGAGTATACTACACTTCACATGGTCATAATTATGGTATTGAGCACACTAAAGGGGAACCATACATAATCAATGGTGAAGGAAACCATTTCTCATTCACCATCATCCACATTTGATATCAAAATTTCCTCTGAGTTCTATCGTCCAATCCTTATTTCCTATAAACTTACCTTTCCTTTCAAATCTAGTACATATCTCTTTTCCAAATAAACCTTCAAAACCTCATGATTCATCATTCCTTATTCCTTCACATTATATCCTTCTCTTCTCTATGCCATCTCTTGGGTAATGTTGGATTTGAAGATGTATCTCCTTGAACTTTCTGACTCAATCTTTCTTATTATTTATCCCCTTGCGTTAGATCCTTCTCCCCCCTAATACATCTCTTGTGAAATGTTTTCTTGAAGAGGCATATCCTTATCCTTTCTTACCCAAACATTACTAATGAATTTATTAGTACATTCCACTTCCATGGCCATGATTATGGGATTGAGCATGCTTAAAAGTGGCCCATACATAATTAATGGTTTGATAATGAACCAAATTACCTTTCACCAAGATTATCTCCTTTTCCATGCCCTCCTCTAAACTTATCTTTAATTTGGAATCTAGTGTATATTCCTTTTCCAAATAAACCTTCAGAACTTCATGATTCATCATTCTTTATTGCCTTGAATTGGATCCTTCTCTTCCCTAAGTCATCACTTGTATGCTTTTTCTTGAAGAGGTATCTCCTTGACCTTTTTGACCCAAGCCTTTGTATTCTTTATTCCCTTGTATTAGATCATTATCCTCCATAAGACATATCTTGTTTGCCTTGAATTGGATCCTTCTCTTCCCTAAGTCATCACTTGTATGCTGTTTTCTTGAAGAGGTATCTCCTTGACCTTTTTGACCCAAGCCTTTGTATTCTTTATTCCCTTGTATTAGATCATTATCCTCCATAAGACATATCTTGTCCAATGTTTTCTTGAAGAGGCATGTCCTCATCCTTTCTATCCCAAACATTACTAATGGAATTATGAGTACACTCCACTCCCACATGGCCATAATTATGGTATTGAGCACACCTAAAGGGAAACCAAACATGATAAATGGTTAAGGAAAACATTTTTTTCTTCAGCATCATCTACATTTGATATCAAAATTCCTTATTTTATATGGTTCAAAATTTGTCTACTCCAAACTTACTTTTCCTTCAAAATCCTATGACATATATATTTTCCTAATAAACCTTCAAATCCTCAAGACTCGTCATTCTTTATTCTCTCACATTAGATCCTTCTTTTCTCTATGTCATGTCTTGGCCAATGTTTTCTTGAAGAGGCATATCCTTGACCTTTTTGACCCAAGAGTTATTATTCCATATCCCCTTGCATTAGATCCTTCTCCTCCCAAAGAGATCTCTTGTTGAATGTTTTCTTGAAAAGGCATATCCTTATCCTTTCTAACCAAAACATTACTGATGATTTTTTGAGTACATTACACTTCCAAATGACACAATTTTGGGACTGAGCATGCTTGAATGGGACC